>AODS02000144.1:0-15980 GCA_000331325.2 Crithidia fasciculata
GGAGAGAGGAGAGAGGGCGACTCTGCAGCAGCACACGTATCGCCTCACCAGCAAGATTCACACTCCCGAACAGGTGCACGACTCTCCATCGTTTTCCCCGTGAAGAGTTCGACCACTGGCTGTACAAGACACAGCGCTAGTCTTCATGGGGCCGCCCGCCGGCGATGCCGCTGCTCACAAACGTGTACACCACTAAGTAGCCCACAAACACCACCACCCAGGCGGTGTACGTGATGAGCGGCATCGCCACCTGCGGCAAGAACGACGCGCTCAGCGGCTCCAGCGCCACGTTGAAGCGCACCACCGGCAATCGTGTGGCGTCGGTTGGGATGGAGAGCGCACGGGCACGAACCTCTACAACTGGCACGTAGCGCTGTTGGGCCGACGCCTGCCCGCCAAGCAGCGCGTGACGCGGACCATCGTGCCCCTCTTCTGCGTCTCCAACGTCGTCATCATCGCCGCTGTCTAACCACACCTCCTCCTCGTAGTCAAACGCCAGCGCGTTGCTCGCGCTCGTCGCAAACACGCGCAGCTCCGTGTCCTGCGGCGTCGCCGCCCACCCATGCTGTGCATTGTCATTGTGGCCGCTACGCAGAGCATCGATGCGGCTCCGCGGAACTTGATAAAGCAGCATCTCGAAGCCCACACTGGGGGAGCCGAGAAAGCTCAACCGCAGCATGTACTGACGGCCGGCCTCTAGTCCATCCAGCACATACCGCTGCCGCGTCGGCACGCGCATTTGTGTCTTCCCGTTGGCCTCTCCTTTCAACCCACCCTCCTCCGTCTCCCACACTGGAATCGAGTCCGGTAAAAATGGGTTGCGCATGGCCTGCCGGGACAGCGGTGCCCCCACTGCAAGCAGCCTGTAGGCGTCCTCGTAGCGCGGTGCAGTGGAGCGCCGCAGACGCTCCTCGAGCTTCGAGTGCCCCGCAGGGGTGGCGCGGGACATGAACTGCCGTCGCTGCACCGCCGCCGCCTCGTTGTACGGCATCGGGACGTCGGTGTGGAGGTAGTTCGCTCCTCCTGCGTCGCCACCATCTGCTGCGTCGGCGGCCTGCCCGGCCTGCTGCGCCTGCGCGTTGAGGTGCTTCTCGCTCATGTTGATGCGCACCACGTAGTAGACGGAGGTGGCGGTGAAGAGAGCGATGAGGAGCGCCACGAAGAAGAGGGTGGTGCACCACAGCCGGCGCACCATGAAGCGCGTGAAGCTCTGCGGCGGCATCCGTCTCTTCTCTGCCATCGCTGAAGTGTGTAGTGGCACTGCCACGTGAATCCTCTTCTTTTTTCTTTTCTTTTTTGTATCGGTTGGTCTCCGCGAGGCTTCTAATTCTTCACGGCAAAGAGAAGAGAGAGAAGATTGAAGGGAGGAGAGGCACTGCAGTGTCACGAGCCGTTTCGAATATTTTTTAATAGCGCCAAACATGAAAAAAAAAAGAGTTTACAAAAAAGGAGGTAAATAGCAGAGCGGAAGAGTGAGGTGCGCAGCAAGCGTTCACGCACACACACAGTTATGAGGGAGGTGCGGACCCGCTGCGGGCGGCTGCCCAATCCTCAAATCATTCGCGGCCGTCTGCACAGAGAATAGCCGGCCGAACTGTTCTCTTCTTATACATTTGTTGCAACAAAAGATGGCGCTGCCTTATCCGCCGCCTTAAAGAATGTTGTGCATCGTAACGCGGGTGTTGTGATGCTCCACGCTGAATAGCCAATTGTCCAATGCACATTTCGCTTCTTAACCGTGTTTTCTCTTCCTCTTTTTTTTTACAGTGTATGTGAAGAGAAAGTAGTGACCAAGTACGGGTCTCAGTGTGTGTGTGTGTGGCGATGGACAACAGCGCGTGAGAAAGCAGTCCTTTTCTTAAAAGCTCAGCGTGGTCTCCGCATCTGCCCCCACATCCTTCCCAGGTGATCGATGGGGTACACGGTGTGCCGCTGACTTCGCGCCGCCTCGCCGCCGCCGCCGCCGCGCTGCCTTCTTCTTCGCTGCGAGTGACTGCACACTCGTTGCCGCGTGGACGGACTTCTCCACATCATCTCCCTCGGAGGCGAGGTTGTCTGGTACACGCTCTGCCTTGGCTGCTGCGGCTGCGGATCGCGCTGCCGTGCTGACCTCGGCTTCCTGCGCTCTCCCCCGGCCGCCACCACGGCCACGACCACGGCCACGACCGCGCACGGGCCGACGCCGCAGCTCACCGGCCCGCTCCCGCACCGCTGCCTCGATATTCGTCTCGATCGCGGCGATGCGCGTCACGTCGTCTTGACGCCGACTCGTGAAGTAGCGGTACTGCTCTGTCTCCTCGCTCGACGCCGCACCAGTGCCAGCAGCAGCAGAAGTAAGAGGAGAAGAAAGACGCGCTGTCGGTGATGCTGTACGCTGCGAAAGGGGTGCTGCCTCCTCCTCCCTCGTTTCTGCCGCCTCATCTCGTGCATCCAGCTCCTTCAGAGCCCTCAAGTTATCCTGCTGCACCTCCTTGAAGTAGTCCAGCCAGCGCCGGAAGCACTCCACCAGCAGGCTCGACCCCCTCACCTGCCAGTCGTTCTTAATCCGTGAGGCAGCGGCAAAGACGTTGGTCAGCTGCTTCTGTGCCGCGAAGGGGACTGCCATGTTGTTGGCGCGCAGCAGCTGCAAGGCCAGGTAGGCCAGGTCCGTATCCCCGGCCTCCTGGGCAACCCCAAGAAAGAGGCCCGACACAAGCTGGATGCGCTCCGCGTCGTTCTCCGGCAAGCCCAGCGAGCGCGGTGCTCTCCCGTTGGCGAGACTGAGAATCAGCCCTGGCAGGGTCAGCACCGCTGCCGCTCGCTTTGTCGGATCTGCCAATTCCATGGCCAGCTGCCGCAGCATCGGCACGTAGAGCTCCTCCCGCAGTGCGTGCTGTCGCACCACGCGTGTCAGCGGCATCACACTCTCCATCTCTGCCCAGTGCGCCTCTAATGCCCGGCAGAGGTGTGTCCACCGTCGCTTGCCCATCGCCTCGGCGGTCTCGTGCGGGTGCTTGAGGGTTGCGGCGCCATCCGTGAACCAACGCCCCATCACCTCCTCGGGACGCACGGGGCGTGCACTCGTCGACACCGACACCGCTCCTTCCGGTAAAGACGCAGCACCGCCTGATGCGACCGTTGTGCCCGATGCCTCAACTGCTGTTGTCGAGGTGGCCGTGGTGGTCGGCTCCCCCTCCCTGCCCTCCGGCACGAGCCCCTCCGTCACCAGCAGTCCCACCACGTCAATGAATGGGGTGTAGAGGAGGCGAAAAAGAGAGGGCGTGTAGCTTGACACCAACACCCGCACCCGCGTCTCCAGCTCCGTGGGCGTGAGCTCCTCTGCGGGACCGGAGGCCAAGCCCGCCGAGGGGTCCTCGAGTAGGTTCAGCTCCAGCATCGACGACCCAGTGATCTCGTCAGCGCGATCGACTCGATTCACAAGGTTCTGCAATATTTCCTGTGCGCCTTGACGTACGTAGCGTAGCAGCGGGGTGCGGCGCAGCACACCAGCGCCGTCAGCACCGCCACCGCCAGAACAAAGACTTCGACTCGTCACGATGCACGCAGGGGCCGCTGCGCCGGCGGCAGCAACCACGTGGCTGACGGAGACGGTTGCGGAAGAGCCGGTGAGACCCACTGCGGCGGCCGCCAGCGGGAGGCAAAGGTGCGTGTTGGGCCGCATGCGTGTGAATGTCGTGGTGTGTGGTGTGTTGCAGAAGCGTGCGTGAAGAAAAAAACAAATTGCAAACGAGAGATGCCGCTTGTCGTGTCGCTGTCGTGCACGTACGTCTCCGTTTTTTATTTGTTTGTTTATATGCGTGACCCTCTCCTCGGCCTTCCGTGAAGAAAGAGAAGGCGGCAGTGTGTGAGGCGCACCTTCTTGCTCGAACTCTTCTCTATTTTTTGTTGTTGCTGGCACTGTGGCTCCATCAGGACAGAGCAGGCGCGTGGAAGCCAGCAGAGGAAAAAAAATGAGAGAAAAAAAAGTGGCGCGAAGAGAGAGAAAGGTAAGAGAGCGGCACAGTTCATTTGGGCACCTTTACACACGTTCTATTGTGCATATTCTTTTTGTTATGAGTTTCAGGAGGCAGTGGAGAAACGATCCACACGTGTCTCTTCCGTACGTTCTTCCCCCTCACACGCCTCCGTCAAGCCTCACAGAAACGGGAGACAAAGAAGCTTGCGTCGTGGCTTCCATGCTGCACAGCCGTTGCAGCACAGCTCCGCATGTGCCTCTGCTGCTTCTTTGCCTTCCCTGTACCTTCTGCATTCTTTTTTTTTGGTACTTGAAAAAGTGTGAAAACAGGCGCGCTAATGCACTTGTGAGTATCCAACAATGGTAGTGCTCGTGACGCACAGCACCGCTGCGGGCCCTGCACTCCTACCGCGCACCGCATTGCAAGCGAGCACACCAACGCACTCGCTCTTCATCTCCGCCGCTCTCCTAACGGCACGCCAAGGAGCCAGGCAGGGTGACGAACAAAATAAAAAAATGTGTGCTTAATGACCCGGCAGCAGCACACGACGAGCCGCTGCATCCAGCGCTGCGAGCACAAACGCCTCCGCTTCCCTCCACGGCGCATCTTCCGCACTCTCCGCACTGTCCACTGCATGCGGTAGCTCGCCGAAGGAAAGGACCACCCACACGCGCCGCTGCAGCTGCACCAACCCTACATGCACCTTCACTGGAGGAGGAGGACGGGAAAGGAGAAGCGAAGTGTCCGACGCATCCTCCCCTCCTCTCTCCACTAATCTTGACAGCTCCACGGCGAGCTCCTGTGTGGCCTCGTCGGCTGCGGTGAGCCACCGCAGGTGCACAAGGCCGAAGAGAGAGGCGTCGAGAGCGGCGTCGAAGCGGCCATCACCGCGTACGGCTTCCAGAACAGCGGCGGTGAAGCGTTGATGTCGCGCGACGGCACACGCGTGCTGCGCAGTAACGGTAACAGCGTCCGAGAGAAGACACGAAGATGTCGTAGTGTGGGAAGAGAAACGCTTTTCATTCGATGCACCCTCTACTCCTGCCGCTGTTGCACTGCTGACCGCAGCAGCTGCGTGGTTGGCAACGAAGCGACACGAGTGCGCCGGTGGGCTGAGGTGCAGCACCTCGCCGTCCGCCACCCGCGGTGCGAGGTACTGGTTGAAGGTAGACTGCCGCGACTCGCCCAGCTGCTGCACCGACCACGCCACCTTGCGGACATGCGCGGCGAAGAGCACCGCAGCACCGCAGTCGGCATCGGGGAGGACAGAGTAGGGAAGAGCGGTGCGGCCGGCAGAGCAGAGCACGGAGTCCGCCGTGTACGCCGCTGCCGCAAACTCCGCGGCGAACGCAGACAGGCAACTACCCGAAGCACTGGCAGACGTAGCAAGCAGAGCGGCACCACCGTGGCTGGCGTCGAGGTGGTACCACACGCCCAGCTTCCTACACAGGTCACCCATCGCAGCTACAGGGTCGACGGCGCCGCTGAGCCCTGAGCCGAAGGTGCCCACCACCATCACGGGGTACAGGCCCGCCGCGACGTCCTCTACTACACGTGCCTGAAGCCGCGCCACGTCCACCGCATAGTTGTGGTGGCGCACAGCCTTCTCCGGTGCTTGAGACGACAAAGCTGATGATGGCGGTGGCGATGGAGAGCGCAGTGTGCGACCACCTGCCACCGTCTGCAGCACCCGCACGTGGCGGATGCCGAGCAGCTGGGCGGCGCGGAGAAGCAACGCGTCGGCTTGGTCGCTGGCGTAGAGCACGAGGCTGCCTTCTAGCCGAACGGCTGCCTCCTGTCCAGCGTAGATATTCTGCTGACCGCTGCGGCGCGTGAGGGCCTGTGTGCGGGCAGTAAGCAGCAGCGTCAGGTACGCCTCTAGCCGTGTGGAGTAGAGGATGCCGCCACCTTCGCATGAGGATGGTGCGGTCCGTGGCGAGCAAACACCACTCGCAGTAGCCCCTGTGGCACGCGGCGCAGGTGCAAAGACTTGCCCAGCAGTGGCGACAAGCGGCAGGGAGGTAAGAGGACTACCCGCTACAGCTGCTGCGGCACTCGAGGGTGTCTGCGCGTGCGGTGCGAGATTGCCGGACGTGGTGCGCATCGCTGTCGGCCACAGCATCGTGCCCACGTTGCTACTCCTCCTGTTGCTGCCGCTGCTGCTCTGCGCCGGGGCACCTTCCTCCGTCTTGTCTGCTGGCCACTGGAAGCGGGTAGGAAGTCCCAGCCTCCGTGCCGCACCGTTCGTCAGCGTCTTCTCCATGTCGCTCAGCACCGCAGAGGCAGAGCCGCCACCCACACCGTAGCTGAGGGAGTGGAAGGCGCTCTCTGACGCCGGGGGGCACCACGTCGCCGAAAGCCAGTGATGAGCGTCGACAGCGGTGGAGGTAGCAGGGGGAGAGAGCCACGCCGTGAGACCGGCGTCACGCAACCACTCGCACAGCTGTTGCACCTCTGCCCGACACGGCAGTGGTGAGTGGGAAGGCGAAGACGGGTGTGCTGCGGCTGAGCTCGTGCAGCCGGCGCCGCTCTGCTGGGACGTCTCACCGGCTTCGTTGGCGAGCAGCTGGAGCTCGTTGCTGACGTGCTGCAGCGCGCGGGATAGGTTGGCAACAGCCGTGGCGAGGTGCCGATACATGTCGACGGGCCGTGGGCTGTTGCGGCGAGTATCTTTCCCGAATGTGAGTAAACGAAAGTGTAGCCCGACCGCGTGTCTCACCGCCTGTCGCGCTTGTGCGTGCGTTTGTGTGAACAGTTCCACTGCTTGAGCGGAAGATTGAGGAGAAGGAAGAAAAGAAAACAGATGAGTGATATCGACTAAATTCGATTTGCCGGCAAGGAGGCAACGGAAAAACGCGCGGCTTGCGTGTCGCTGCCACCCCACATGACCAAAAAGAGAGTCTTCAGCAGCAGCAGAGGCATCACTTCCTCCACGCGTCTGCAGGGCCGCTTATTGACAGTGCAGCATCCCATCAGCCGAATACCATTGTCTTTCTTAGGGAAGAAAAAAAAAACGCATAATCCGTGTTTCTTTCCTGTGGTCCGCTAACAGTGGTGCCCCGTTGCAGTGGCTTAAAGCCCAGCTGCCGCGGCAGATTTTGCCCTCTCCCCACCGTCTTTGTCGTTCCGTCATCTTAACAACCGCAGCACTGCATCCGCAAACGCCGGTGCCTTTAAAAAAAGATTTAAAAAAAATTTAATCGAGAGGAGGATGGACTTACTGTCCGAAATCCACCATTAAAGTTACTCCATTAAGCAGCTACACCGCCACTGCCTCCCGCACAACAACGCCTCTCTCTCTCTCTATGCCTCCTCGTCCTCACTCGCACTCGAGTCTTCCAGCTTCACGATGGTGTTCTGCCGGGCCTTGCCACGCGGGTGGTTCACCTCCCCCTTTACCACCTTCACCCGTTCCTTTCGGGCATCCTTGTCATCCTGCCGCCGGTCGTAGCTGTCGAAGCCGTCGCCGACATCACGACCTGTGCGAGCGTGTAGCTCCTCCAGCGTCGGTGGTGGCCAGTACAGGGACTTCGCAACAACGCTAAACATCGGGTCGTTCACAATGGGATCGAAGCCGGAAGACGACGGGGCAGCAGCAGCAGCGGTGTTCGCGGTTGCGGCTGCTGCTGTTGTGCGTCGTGACGCCGCCGCCGCTGCTGCTGCGTTACTGTTATGTGCGGCCTCGCCCAGCTCGTTAAACATCGCTTGTACATCGACTTTCTGCTCCGGCACCTCATTGGAGCGTGGCAGCCGGACGGTGGAAAATTGCCGCGACTCGAGGGCCTTGTTCGTGACCCGCACCCGCTGCGGCTTTTTCTTCTTCGCCGACTGCTGCTTTGGTGGCATCTCTCCTACCTTTTTTTTCCCTTCTTGTTGTTGTTGTTTCCTTTGCTAGTAAGGTGCCCTGCAGCGAGAGATGAGAATAATTTGTGTGGGGAGGAGGAAGGCTCACCAACAGATTCAGCAGTACGCGTGTGTGCTGCTCCGTATTTCTCGCCGATGCACATCGATGAATCCATGATTGAGAAAGAGGGCAGGAAAGGAGAAAAAGGGAGAAATGAGTATAAATCTGAGAAAAGGGGATTTTACTTTTAGAAATAACTCCATTTGCCCACTGCCGTGTACACAAGGCGGCATGAAAGCAGTAAGTACGGAGTTATTCAAGAACACTCGTACGCGGGAGGAAAACCATTTTGAGGGAAGCGCTAATTTTTTGTAAAAGTTGTAACTGCGCTTTAGGAGTGCACCTGTCTAGCCACTACGACCACCACCATCGGTGTCCCACACACCCATAAAGGCAAACAGATGACAGTCGACGCAGGGGAAAAAAAACCCTCATGTAAGTTTGCCTGTGTCTATCTTCCACAACAACCTTATTTTTTTCTTTTTTGATGCATGGGAACTCCCGTAGTCGCCTCTCGGGCCACGTCAGTAAACCTTTCGCGCCTACGCACCAGACACATGCGCACAACTGGCTCTGCATCTCTCATCCCTACCTCACTCTCACACACAACCCTCTCTCTCTACGGTTAAAAAACACACACTCCCTCTCAAAAAATTCCCACATAAGCATTTATGTAGGTTTAACTTCTCTCCTAACGTATCGTGCGTAGAGAGACGTGGGAAGTGCGTGAGACACTGAGAGAGAGAGACAGATGGGAGCAGATGCTGACCAGTTATTGGCAAGTGCTGGATCCCTCCCTTCCTCCTTGTATTGAGATCTATTGCACAAGGAGGAGAGAGAGAGACAGGCAAAGCACCTGTGCCGCCAACCATGCGTGTTTAAAGCACACCCCAATCTAAACAGTCCGGAAAGTAAAGGCCGAGTAATGAGCACAGAGGCCAACACAGGAATAACAAAAACATAAAGAATGAGACGTTGTTGTCACTGTGGTACAACGCACCTTCTCCTCCTTGCTTTCTAAAAGAGCAAATGCAGAAAAAAGGGTGTTTTCGCTTTTTGCATCCCACGCAACTACTTTTATTCTTGAATTTGTGAGTGCGGCCATACACAGAAAGGGAAACCAATATTTGGAAAAAAAGGGAAGAAGGAGAAAAAGACACTGATGCATCAGTAGACATTATTAAAGAGATGCCCCGAGCGAGTAGAAAAAGAAAAAAGAAAAAGTTCACATTACACCAGCGACACGAACAGCACCAGCACAGCCGCTAACCCGCACATGTATTTGTTGTTTATTGTTGTTTTTTTTTTTTTGAGGGGTGTCTTTTTGCCTGGCTGTTCTGAAAGAAAAATGGCGCTCACATGTTTTTGGTTTTTGTTGTGGCAGTGATTTGACGCTGCGATAGAAAAAAAAAGTGAAAGGATGGTGAAGATCGACACCAATGGAGAAGAAAACAAAAAAAAGAGAGAAGGCGGAAAGAGAGGGAGAAGGGGTTTGCCTTCCTTGTCGACGCATCTACAGAGAACACACTACGCACAACAACAGCAATAACAGAAGGAGATGTGTACGAGGGGAGACGAAGAGGGAAAGAAAACCCCTTTGTTTTTGTTTTCTTAGAGCAGACGACGCCACCACGAAGAAGAGACGCAGTGCAACAAAGGTAAAAGAGAAAAGAGCACAAAAGAGAGGTACGCTTATGGCTGACGTAAACGAGGGAAGCGAGCCCCTACGCGGCGGTACACCACGCACCTGAACAGCGGGTGTGTGTGGTGAGTCGCACAGCTCCGCGACAGCGGTCAGACACGCGGCGGATGAGGGCTGGGAAAGTAAGGGGAGAGAGCGACGGAAGGAAATTCTCTACTAAAAATGGAAAGGGGAAGAAAAGAAAAGGGAAGAAACACACGCAAGAAACCGGAAAACGCTCCCCCGTCACTCCCTCTACGAGCGGCTCACCTGCATGCCCGTCGTCGACACCGTCATATCCACAAACCGGGCGTAGGGGTTCGGCGGGTTCTCCGTCAGGAGCTGGCGGATCTTCCGCGCGGAGGCCTCGTCCTTGGCGCACATGTAAAGGTAGCCGCCGCCACCCGCACCGGGCAGCAGCAGGCCCCACACGTGCGGCTCCACGACGTCAACGATGGCCTGCACCTGCGGGTTGCTCACACCATCGTCAAGGCGCTTCTTCTGCTCCCACGTGCGGTTGACGAGACGCGCGTAGCCCTTGTAGTCGAGCGTCGTGATCTTGTCGTACATGGCCGCCGTGTGCGGACCGCCCATCTCACGCAGCAGCTGCAGCGTCGCGCGGTTGTTCAGGAAGACGTCACGGACGATCTCGGCCAGAATGCCCTTCGCCATGCGTGTGATACCGGTGTAGTAGAGCAGGTGGCACGAGGCGAAGCGCGGGTCGGTGAAGATGCCAGCCGGCATCCACCGCACCGTCGGCACCGCCGGCAGGCCCGGCATCGACTGAACAAGCTTCAAGCCCTCGAAGAGGCCGCCGTACTGGTCCTGCCAGCCGCCACCCGCCGTCAGCATCTGCTCCACCAGCAGGACGCGGCGGCACACCGTGTGCTCGTCCCAGCGCAGCTGGCAAAACTCCGCGAGGGAGCGCAGCACGACGCCCGACACGATGGAGCTGGTGCCGAGACCGGAGCCGGTGGGGATGGCGACGAGGAGGGAGATCTCCAGCCCGTGACCGCCGAAGTCGGCAGCCAGCTGGTCCTGCAAGGAGGCGTACTCGTTCGTGCAGAACTCCGGCAAGAAGCCGCAGAGCGCCAGCGCCGCCTTCGGGATGGAGAACGGGTTCTGCATCGTGGCGTACGTGCGGATGTCGTCGTAGCTCGTCAGCACCGACCGCGTGCCAGAGTCGATGGAGTGCACGACAATAGCGTCGTCGCTGCGCACACGCACGTACACCTGCACCGGCGGCTGCCCGTTCAGCTCCACAGCAACATTGATCACGCTGCCGCCGTTGAGGAGCGTGTAGGGCGGGGTATCCGTCCACGCACCAGCAAGGTCGATACGGATCGGGGAGCGGCCCCAAATGATCTGGTCCAGGTGCACGCCGAGCCGCGGCCAGTGGCGCTCATTCGGGTAGGAGCCCATGATGGCCGCACGCAGCTCCGCAAAGGCAGCGGTGTCGTGGCGCTCAATCAGCTCCTTGGCCCCGGCCTCCGACGCGGCGTGCAGCAGCGCCAGTCGCTGCGTCCTCTCCGCCTCCTCCGTCGTCGCCGTCGCACGCTGCAGCGCCTCCAGCTGAAGCTCGATCACGCGGCGCACAAACATGTGGTAGTGGGCAGCGACCAGGTGGGGAGAGACGGAGCACACGGGTGACTTGGCGCCACCGCCGACGAGGCCCGAGTCGTTGGCGAAGATGTGAGCCCAGGAGAAGGGTCCGCTGGCATCCTCTGCCTCGTCCTCCAGGGTGCCCTCCCCAGCGCCGTCCCGCACCGCCACGGCACCGTTGCTCGCACGCACAAGATTCGCAGCCGTGCCGGCGTGGTCCGTCAGGCCGCTCGTCGCCGGCAGCCCGACGCCCAGCTCCACCATGCGGCGCGCCACACCGTCCAGATCGAGCAGGAAGAACTTCTGCTGCAGCAGCGACACCATCGGCGCCGACAGCACCGACCCGCCACGCGGCAGCGCGGAGGTCCTCCCCTTCGTCATCGGCGTCGACGCAGGGGACCAGCCCAACTTGTCCGCCATATCGCTCGGGTCCGACGCGACGAGCGCCATCGTCAGCGTCAGCATGCGGCGCTCGTAGTACTCGCTGTTGCGCAGCATCGCCGACACGTCCGTCACGCGCAGCAGATCCATCGCGGACACGCGGGGCTGGCTGCGCCACACGGCCACACCAGCAGCCACGCGGCCGGCATCGACGGCACTCGGGTCACGCGCGACGTTCACCGGCAGCGTCGCCACGTACAGGAAGTCGCCCAGCTGGTCGGCGGTGGCGCAGACGGGAAAGAGCGCGGCCTCGTAGATGTCAAGCGGCGCCTCCTTGTCTGTGCCGGCGGGGTACAGGTCCTCCACGCTCAGCCCGCGGCTCGAGAGCCAGTCGTGCAGAGAGACACCCATAAAGATGGTCGCCTCGCTGCGCACGTCACCGCGGAAGGCGTCGTCGATGTGGTACGGGCGGGCGGCAAAGGGAGTCGCCCTCTCCGCCGCATCGGCACCCGCCACCGACCCCCGCACCACCGGCACCACGCTGATGCAGATGTCGGTGGGCAGGTCCAGCTCCCAGTCGTTCGACGGGATGCCCGTCAGGATGTGGCCGTCCCGCAGCGTCCACCGCGGGCCCACCCAGCTGCTCTCCACCCACAAGTGCCGCACGGGGCGGCGCGGCACGCCGGGCGGGGCCGTCGCCGCGGCCGCCGAGCCGTCCAGCGGGGCCAGCACGACGGCGTTGTGCACAATCAGCGACGACGGCGTCGCCAGCAGCGGCAGCGCGTCGCCGGCCGCGAAGTCCAGGTCCGTGGCGAGAGTGTTGGCCGACACGCTCGCGACCGTCGCCTCTGCAGCGAGGTCCGCCTGGCTCCCCGCGCCGTCGCCGCGCTCGCGGGTCAGGATGCCGTCGAACGGCGCGCTCCACGACCACGACGGCGTCGGCGACTCGCAGGCCTGCAGCGTCTGCGTCGACGAGATCAGCTGCCGGTTTGTGCCGTAGTGCAGGAACTCCGCGTCTGGGATCTCCAGCACGCTGGCCTTCAGCGAGGAGACCTCCGGGTCCGGCCGGATGCAGTGGAAGCCCAGCGCGGCGCCGAAGTCGGAGTAGAGGTCGTACGGGTTGCGCACCACCGTGTGGTGGTGGCCGTCGTGCGCGTCGCCGTCCACCGCGACGGCGTCGAGCGCCGTGCCGACGCACTTGCGCGTCAGCACCTCCACCGCGCGGTCGCTCAGCACCCAGATCCCAACGTCGAGCAGGTAGCTGCGGTCGCCCTCCGTGGCGCGGCGGCGCACCTCCGACAGCGACGGCTTCTGCAGCATGAACTCCAGGTCGAAGGGGCGTTGGCGGGACATGAAGAAGACGCCGTGGTTCTGCAGCAGCTGGGCATCGGTGCGCACGCCAACGCAGAGGACATCGGTGTCCGCGAACTGCGCCAGCGAGGGCACCGCACCCTTCGCGAAGACGCTGATGTCACCGCACGCCACCATCGTCCGCAGGTTCGCCGGGGCACTCGTGATGAGCGCGCGGTACAGCGGCACCTGCGTGGAGAGCAGCGCGCGCGTTATCTGACTCCCGCGGTGCCAGCGGCAGGGCGGCAGCGGCAGCAGCGCCTTCCCAAGCGTCGCGTAGGCGGGCAGACGGCGGCTGAGTCCACCGGCGTGCACAATCACACGGCCCTCGCTGTCCCCGAGGCGCAGCCACTCCAGGAAAGACTTGCGCTCCTCCGGCGGGGTGCGGCGCTGCTCCTCCGCGTAGCCCGTGTGCAGGAGGTGCACCGTGCCACCGCCCGAGCCGAGGGGCTGCCCTTTCGGGTCGCAGCCGCAGAAGAGAGAGGGGACGTCGACGACACCGCCCTCGCCCTCCTCCGTGAGAAAAGCAGCCGCGTCCGCCAGCAGCTTCTTCACCCCGTCGTACTCCGCGAGCCCGCTTGGCAGGCTGAAGAGAAAGCCGACGTTCATCGTGCAGTCGGAGCCGCCGATCGCGCCAACACGCAGTGGTGGGGAAGAGAAGAAGGGGGGAAAGGAGCGCAGGTGTGATGGACAGGCGCGAAGGGCTGTGCTAGCGATGCAGCGTCTGCTGAGTGTGGACGCGAACAACAGCGTGTGTGCGGGGGTGCGTTGCGGAGCCACAAAGCTCAAGGTAGAGAGCGCAAAACAAAGAAAAAGTTAAAGGCGGTAACGGCGGTAAAGGCGCAAGAAGGAGAGACAGGCGTCTTCACTAAGAAAGCTTTGAAAGGGAGGAAAAGAGAGAGGAAAAGAGAGAGAGAGAAAGATAAGAGCAGATGCTGACCAGGAAGTGGCAAGTGCTGGATCCCTCCCTTCCTCCTTGTATTGAGATCTATTGCACAAGGAGGAGAGAGAGAGAGACAGGCAAAGCACCTGTGCCGCCAACCATGCGTGTTTAAAGCACGCCCCAATCTAAACAGTCCGGAAGGTAAAGGCCGAGTAATGAGCACAGAGGTCAACACAGGAATAACAAAAACATAAAGAATGAGACGTTGTTGTCACTGTGGTACAACGCACCTTCTCCTCCTTTCTTGCTAAAAGAGCAAATGCAAAAAAAAAGGGAGTTTTTCGCTTTTTGCATCCCAAGAGACAACTTCCATTCTTAGATTTGTGAGTGAGGCCATACACAGAAAGGGAAACCAGTATTTGGAAAAGAAAAACAGAAGGAGAAGAAAAAGACACTGATGCATCAGTAGACATTATTAAAGAGATGCGCTGAGCGAAAGAAAGAACAGAAGAAACAGTTCACATTACACCAGCGACACGAACAGCACCAGCACAGCCGCTAACCCGCACAAACACATATAAACTTTATTATATAAATATATATATATATATATTTTCTTTGAGGGGTTTCTTTTTACCTGGCTGTTCTGAAGGAAAAACGGCGCTCACATGTTTTGGTTTTTGTTGTGGCAGTGGTTTGACGCTGCGATATATATATGAATAATCCTGTTCCTAAAGCTGCCAAAGGAAGACGGGGGAAGGTAATAAGGAAGGAAAAGTTATGTGGGGAGTGCGTGTATGAGATTCATCTCGTGGGGCGGTTTACATCTGCGTTTTGCCACGCACTTGTACATCTTTATCTCATAACACAGTTCGCGCCTCAGCTCTATGTCTTCCTGTTGGCTGTCCCGATCTTCACTTCTAAACCTGCCTACTCTATTTATATATATTTTTTTTGATGGTCATTTACTTGCGAGGTGCTAGGACCTCCACACCCTCATCTCGTGCCAGCTCCCGTGTCGCCTAGTTCCCCTTATCGTTTGGTAGGGAGCGGTACGGCTGGGGACGTCCGCCGGGTTCTCTGCTGACCGGATGTAGGAAGCCGTTACGTGGAACGGCAACGTCACCAAGCGGTCAGTGAGTTCGGCGTTGACGGCGTGACTGCGCGAAAATTTCCGTGTCATCGCCGATAGCGCCGAGGTGTTGTCGATGTGAAGGTCCACACTGGCACCTTTATCGATGAACTCCCGGAAGGCCTCGAACGCACAGTCCACCGCACGGGTTTCTGCCGCGTTGATGTTGTTGGCCTTAGCGGCCCAGCGGCTGCCCGCGATGACCGCACGCTTCGTGTGGCGGTCAACGCACACTGCTCCCCCAGCCGTCAAGAGTGGCGTCTGTAAAGACATCGCACTGTTGCGACGTATGCGGCAGAGCAGTAATCGTGCGTGGCGTATTGGCGGCTGCTTCAGCGTACCAGACACGAAGTTGACGGTCTGCGCTGGGTGGCAGTTTTAAGGAGTGGTCACCCTCTAGCATCCCTCGTGACCATCGCGGAGAACAAACGACGCGTTGCCTTCATGCACCACCAATAGTGGTGTACCGGCAGGGACAGTACTCGCGTCGCAAACCAGAGTTTGCCCATAAGCCTCTCCAGCTTCTCTAGGGTCAAGTCCTCTAGCGATTCGTCTAGCAGCTTTTGGTGTGCCTTGCGGCCAACAGAGACCTCATGTCGCGCATGATTGAAGCGGACACCTGCAAAGATGTAATCTTGCGACACCTGGGTCTCGTCGCGGTTGAGGGTGATGCGAAACCGCGTTGCTGCTTGCTTTACGCGCTCGAGCGCGTGCTCAACGTGGCGTTTAGGCCCGGAGACTTGTATATTATCTATCCACACGTTTACCCCAACGTTCTCTTGCGGTTTTCGTGCGAACGTGGGATGACCCGCAACGGTGGATGTAATCGCGTGCATTATTTCGGGGCTGACGCTAAGCCCCATAGGCAACACACGCATTTGGTAGCACGACCCGTCTGCTGCGCGAAAGCTAAACAACGGACGCCAGGCCGGCGGGATCTCGACCTGGAAGAATGAAGTGGTTAGGTCCGTAATCCCGCCCCACTCTTGTAGAACGTGTGAGAATGGCGTCGTGTCGAGGTCTACGTTAGCGCGATAGCCCTGTTCGTCTAACCACTCGTTAATCTGTTTGGGCCACAGGATGAAGCGTCG
>AODS02000145.1:0-18561 GCA_000331325.2 Crithidia fasciculata
GTACAGGCGAGGTGCCCCGCGCTGGCGGTTCACCTTGCTCGTCTTGGCGGACAGCTGGTGCAGCTTCTTGCTGCGCTGCGCGTGGACCTTGGAAGTAGTCATTCTTGCTCTACAGCACAGGTGGAAGTTCGTGGTTCGTTTAGAGCGGGAAATGGGCACAACGTGCGTCGTTGCGGTATGAATGTGAACCAGTGTGCAGGGAAGTTGCACAGTAAGGAAAAAGAAGTGGCACGAGATTGCACGCCAGCAGCAAGGAGGGTGTTGACGAGCACCAAACAACAAGAATGAAGAGCAAGACAAGCGTTAGAGAGTGAGGGAGGAAGAGAAAAGACAATTACGGGCGAGACTGCTGCCACTTTTCACGGCTGTCGCGCCAAGCATAGCCAACAACATGTCCAAAGTGTCCGCAGACAATAGCAAGCGCAAAGTCTCAGCAAAGTTGATCTTCACTTCTTCTTCTTTTTTTAACAGAAGCGGTTCTCACCGCACTGAAGGAAACTCCTCAAAGAGCGACGTCTGCGCCGCCACGTTGTAGCAAACCAGTCACCTCATAACCATGAGCGGAATGTTCAATCCGTGAATTAAGTCA
Source organism: Crithidia fasciculata (assembly GCA_000331325.2). Lineage (NCBI taxonomy): Eukaryota > Euglenozoa > Kinetoplastea > Trypanosomatida > Trypanosomatidae > Crithidia > Crithidia fasciculata. Next base: position 590 of record AODS02000145.1, read on the forward strand.
CAGAGTTTTTCTTTCGACTTTTTTTTTTTGATCTGCTGCGCTTCTGAAGCAACAGAAACGGTGTGAGTCTACCCAAGACGTTTCTGAACCACGATACTATGTCAAATGTGAAGCAAACACCACTACCAACACTACAACCGCCAGAATGTGCCACAGCAAGCGGAAGCTTCGACGCAGCCAATGGCTGCCGCGATGCGCTGGTCGCAGTTCTTAGCGCTGACAGCGTCCCTTGTGTTCACCGTTGGCTTACGCATTCACAGCCGAGGAGCGGAGCAGCGAGAGGTGCTCAACAATGGCGGCGTGCACCACCTCCCGCGAAAGGCGGCCCCCGCTCTCGTCAAAGCAGGCGACGCGGTGCCAATTCGGAAGGCGGTCGCAGCACCACATGTAGGTCTGCCGCACCTTCTCCTTGTAATCCCCGCCCGCCGTCTCGTGGATGTCGAGCTGCTTCCGCGTCGTGTCGTGCCGCATCGCCTCAAGGGCAGCTGCGGGGGGCAAGTCCAAGTACAGCACGGCCGTCGCCTTCGGCAGTCGCAGCCAGCCCACCTCGGTAAACTCCAGCTCCTCAATGAAGGCCTCACGCAGCTCCGGCGGCAGCTTGGAGGCTTGGTGGCCAAAGTTGGCCGTGTAGTAGCGGTCTAGCACGACGGTGCTGCCTCGGCGCAACCAGCACCGCAGCAGCCGTCCACAGCCGTAGCGGTTTAGTGAGTACAAGAAGCTGAAGAGCTGCGGATTTAGCTCGCTGATCGAGCCTTTTTTGCCAGACAGTACTACGCGGACCAGTGCCCCGTAGAGGCTCTTGTCGTGCGGGAAGTCGAGTGTGTGCACCTCCCGTTCAGCGGCGGCGATGCGGCGAACTAGCAGAGCCGTCTGGGTTTGCTTTCCGGCGCCGTCGCCGCCCTCCACCACGATCACCTCCGACGGTGCGGACGAGACAGGCACGGCGAAGAAGTGACGCAGCGCTGCCGCCCGCGCCGCCACGTCTGCGCCGTCAGCGGAGGAGAAAAGGGGGGACAGCACCGCTGATGGCGTCAGCGTGAGAGCGGGAATCTCGGCTACAAACACCGCGTAGGCGACGTCGGCGTCCGCCACCGTCTTGGACTCCGTCACGTAGCACACAAAGCAGTGCTCCACATCGTCCAGCTCCTTCTTCCTGCGCGGGGACGGCTGCGCGTCGCCGCCGTAGCGTGCGTGCCACGCGGCAATGAGCCCGTCGCTCTCAGCACCCGACACGTCAACGTACACAATGGAGCTGAAGGCCTGCTCTACTGCTTCGTCAAGGCACGACCGCAGCTGCGGGGACGCCACGTCGACGAACACCACGGCACTCATTGCGATGACTCCCCTGCGCCGTTAATTGATGCGGAAGCGTATGTGTCTATGCGTTTCTATCGGCGACTCTATACTTCTTTGGCTGTCAGAGTGGCCTTCTCTCTTTCTATGGGGGTGTTGAAGCGACGCGGGATCAAAACAGAGATTTTTGTCCGCGGAATCGCGCAACACAAGCGCGTCTCAGACCGACCTGCTGAAGACATACAAACACAGAGAAAAAACAGTGAAGATGCGTAAAAGTAAAGACACCGAGGAGAAAAAAAAGCGGGAGTGGGTGTGATTGCAGGCGACGCCGCACGCTGTGGCCAGGCAGAGGGGCAAACAATACTAAAGAGGAGGCATCTGTGAAACAGCCACCGCTTTTTTCAGTCCTTACAAAAATTTGTGTGTGTGTGTGTGTGTGTGTGTGTCGTGCAAGCCGTACACCTGACCCCAGCTGAATCTCTCCGCAGGTCGAAGACTCAACAGCCCTCTCCCTGACCTTCTTTTTTCATACAGGATGGAGAGGCAAACTACATCTTCGTACCTCTGATTCAGTCTTCTTTTGCAGGCCTGGCGTTTAGTTGCATTTCTCGCTGCTTTGGTGTCGAAGCCTTTTTGGGTTGCGAAGCAACGCACCTCTTCCTCTTTGCCACCACAACGCCAAGCCTTGCCCTCGTAAACCCGCAACGCTCCGAACATCCGTTCACGCTGCAGGTTCGTTCCTTTTGTAGCTTGTAGCTTTTATTTCCTTAAGGCACTGTTACAGCGCATGTGAGGAGGCTCTTAAACGTCGAATAGAGTGGCACCAAATAGAAGAAAAGAGAGAGAACAAAAAATGAAGCGAAGTGCCGTCGCCGCGCCGCTTGATAGACGGCTCTCCATTTTCACCCGCTTCTTTTAGTGCACCTTGAACCACTCGTGATTGCACGCCCCGGCTGCCTGGCGCACTTTTCTCTTCTGGTCACCTAAGCTGTGCTTGACAGCTGCGAGGACTTGAGTGCGGACGGACGCCACGGTGGCCTTCTCCTCCGCCGTGCAGTCGGCCACCATCGCAGCTGCACCGCGCGCGAGGGAGGTGAGCAGTTGCAAGCTGCGCTGCCGCGTTGAGAGAACAGCGTCGCGGGTGCCATCGAGAAGGACCGACATCGACGAACTGCAGAGGAGGATGGAGCGGGCCAACGTAGCATCGCCGCCGCACTTTGCGTTGATGCTGAAGAGCAGCGAGCGCGCCAACGCACTCATCCGTGCACCGTGGCTCGTCGTGAGGCCGTTCAGCACCTCCAACAGCTCCGCCAGAGAGCTGCGCACCTGCGCCTCCGTCTCACTCTCTACGAGGCACTGAATGGCGGTGCAGAAGACGGCGCTTGTGTGCAGCGCGCGGCCCGAGCCCGCGGTCAGCAGCAGATGCAGGAGGGAGGGCCGAGACCCGGAGTGCTGTGCGGCGAAGGGAAGGTAGGTGAAGGCCTCCACGACGCTGTCGCCCGCCGCCTCGCCCTGCATGTGCGCCGCAGCGAAGGAAGAGACGAGAGCCGCATGTTGCGCACTGACGCCGCTCGCCCCTTCGGCAAGCAGGTCGCCCCACAGGGCAGCCACGGCGACAAGCAGACCCGCACCCGGTGTACCGCCCACTACGCGATTCAGCACCGCCCCCGTCACTCCCTCCATCCCCACCCGGCGCCACAGCGCTGCCGGAGAAGCGGTGAGTGCCGCGAGGTGATCGACGTAAGTGGCCCACTCGGAGTTAGCGGGGTGCAGGTCACGTCGACTGGCCAGCAGCGCCGCCTTCCCCATCTGCGAGGTCGCGGTGCCGTCTGCGGCGAAGCGTGAGCAGACGTCGCTGCCCACACTCTTTGCCACAAAGCAGGCGCAATCAAAGTAGGCGGGGGCGACGTCGTCGCGTGTCAAGAGAGCCGCCATCCTTTCCGCATCGGCGGGGCGAAGAGCGTCCTCGAAGTGCCGCAGGGCCTTCTGGAAGGCGTGCGCCTTATCCTCTGGCGTGATGGACGCCATCCACGTGCATTTTGTAGACAAAAAGCCCTCGTCGTAAGCAAGCAGCAGCGCCGGCACCGAGGTGCTCGCGAGTTCGCCCACCACGAGAAGGCCCGTGTCGGGCGGTGCGTCGTGCGATGCAAGCAGACGCATCATGGCGCCACACACCCCGTCGCTGTCGTCGGCCGCGTAGTCGCGCAGCAGCTTGCACACCTTCGCGGACACCTCGCTGCATCGGAAGAGGGCCGCCCACACAAGGGCGTCGAGGCCGCTGTGGACGACGTGGTCGGCGAGCCACGGCTGCAGCCGCAGAGACAGCCGCAGCACTGCCACCACAAACTCGCACCCGCACACGACAGTGAAGTCGTCCACACCGGCGCTCGACCCGGCCGGGCCCCACTGCGCCGTGCAGCGCTGCATCGCCTCCGCGACGGGCGGGGTGGAGCGCTCAATGCCGTCTCGCAGGCCCGCCACGTGCCCTTCCTCCGGGAAGGCAGTCAGAGAATCGAGCATGCCGGTCACGAGGGCTGCGAAGAGGATGTACGCATTCGCAGGGCACTCCGCATCGGAGAGCGACATGGCCAGCATCGAGAACAAGTATGAGGAGATGAAGAGGCAGCAGTGCCACGCACCGGTAAGGACGTGGAACACCATCGTGGCGTACGCTGAGGTGATGGACGTGTCGGCCGAGAGGGCGGCGAGAAAACCCTCCAGCACTGGGCCGAAGATCTCAAGGGCCTCGGCCTGACTCTTCACCCCGCAGGTCTTGCTAATGCGGCCGAGAATCTCGCAACACATCAAGATGCACTTGGTCAGCGTCGGGCTCGAGGCACGGTCGGCGAAAGAAGACAGCTTCACCACCTCGTTCTTCATGTGCACCACCAGCGAGGGGTAGAAAGGCGCCAGGTCGCCAAGGCGGTAGGTGTCAAAGCACGTCAGCAGCACATCAATCACGTCCTCCTTCACGGCAATGGACGGCGAGGCCAGCTTGCCTTGCATAAAGGACACGCAACACTCGCTGTAGACGGCGAGGCACAGGCACCGCTTCAGGCAGGTGCGCAAGTCCGCCTTGGTAACGCGGCAACCCGGCGGCTGAGAGAACACTACCGGAAAGTAGCTGGAGAGACTCTCGAAGTAGTCGTCGAGGACCGGCGCAAAGGCCTTCTTGGCGGCGCGCGTGGCGACGATCAAGTGCAGGTCAAACGTCTGCAAGACGAGTTCTGGATCGCTCTCCCCGTCCAGTTGCTCCAACAGGGAACCGAGCGTGTCGCTCTCACAGCTTGGCAGCGTCGCGTCAGTGAAGACAAAAGTCATGATACAGAAGCACTGCTTGCGGCAGTTCAAGGGAAGCTGCTGCACTCGCACGTACTTGGCAAAGGGCAGGGCAACGGTCCGGAACCACTCCGCCGTGCACTCGTAGCGGGTGCGGATTTTGGCTATCAGCAACGCCAGGCAGCTCAGCGCTGCTGTCTGATTCTCCAGCTGTGCCAGCTTCTCTGCGAAGAAGGTGAGGAGCAGCTGCACATCAGTCTCGCCGAGATTGTCGCGGTCCACGGCGGTGGCGACCAGCAGCCGCATCGCAGGCTGCACCTTGCCTACCTCGCACAGGTATTCCCTCATCGCCTTGCATATCGTCAGCAGAGAGTGGGAGCACAACTCACGCTTCACCTCAACGGACGCGGCTCCGTCCGCCGCCATCGCCTGCGAAACGCATGCCTCGAGGCTTAGAGATGTCATGGTCCTTACTTTGTGTTGTCAGCCGCTGAGCAACGAGAGGTGCACTATTCGCTGGTGCGTGTTGACTATACTAGTGTTGGTGTGTATGTTTGTATTTTTCAATGTCCGTCGCAGTGCCGATGCACTTGCTAAGTGGCGCAAAGAAGCAAACAGTAAGTTCCTTTCGTTCTCTCGTGCTAAGGGATACACAACCAGCGCACCGGCAGCCACTCTTTCCGTGCGGCTAGTTCTAAAGGTAAAATAAAAGAAACCTCAAGAGAAGATTGGGAGAAGAAACAAGGGAAGTGAATGCGCCAAAAAGCAGTGTTACATCGCCGTGTAACTTTCAAACCGAAAAAGGGGTAAAAAGCAGTCGCTGCTTATTAACAGTGGCGTGGCATCTACCAATAGCACGATTGGCGTTCCTGTAAATCGGACTGCATAGAAACCCGCAAAACTGTCACGATTTAACTAGCTGCAACTTGTAGAGCACGACGCTACTACCAGAGAAAGAAGAAGTCATCACAAAAAACACATCAAGCTTCGCCTCTTTGTTTGTTCTTTTTTTTTGTGTGTGTATTCGAGTAACGAGCGGAGTGAAACGCATACGATCCAAAACAAAAGGAAAAAAAAAACACATTGCGTGTGCAGTGAAACTCACTTTACTTCCTTTTGCGCTACTGTATCGGTCACTGGACTAGCTGATGGGATGCCTCTTGGCCCGCACACGCCTACACGCAATGTGTAGCCTCTGCTCCCGGACGCGTGCACCACGGACACTGCTACTTGAGGTCCTCTGCCAGCAGCGCTTGCTCCTCCGGGAGAACAAAGACACTGTACTTGCCTTCGCCGTTCGCTACGGTGCGGACCATCCCTGCCGAGCGAACGTGAACTGCCGGCAACGGTAGCTCCCCAACACGCAACGGGGAGAGCGAGTAGCAGGTGCTGCTCTGTCCTTCTGGTCCTATTTGGAGTGTGCGTCGTGCAGTAGCCGCGCACGCAAAGTCGTCCTGCTGTGCATTCAGCACAAGCTCTCCAAGGAACGGCGCGGTGGTGTCGTTGCGCACCGTTACCTCCAGCGAAAAGGCAGAGCCGCGAGAAGTGACGAGCGGGTAGCGCATCGACACCTTCACCCCCGGCTCTTCGATGTGGACGGCCGGAATGCACACGTCGGAGTAGAGGCGGGTCGTAGAGCGCTGTGGAGAGAACAAAACTCTTACGAGGCCAGGCGTCAGTCGACCAGAGCGCCTTGCACGGAAGCGCGAAACCACCGTTGCGCACTCGCCCTCCTCCAGAAACGAGTGCTGGTCGCCACCGCAGCACGTCAGCAGCTCGATATCGTCGCCTCCAATGACATCCGCTTTAAGAATGGTGAGACCCTTCTTGGCGGTGCACCGAAACGTGCAGCTCAGCGTGATCACGTCCTGCGTCGAGAAGACGAAGTCGTCCGCTGTTGTATCCTTGGTGAAGAAGTAGAGAGCGCAGTCGTCTTTCCAGTTGGTGATCAGTGGTGAGCGGAAAATGTCGGAGGCCTTCACCAGCACGCTGCTATCATACTGCACGTACGAGGGGCTCACCGAGGGGAACTGCAGCGCTGCCGCCGCAGTGTCGTAGGCGTGGCTACCGATTAGGACGTGCTCGACGTTAAATGGCGGATCGACTAGGACGTGCAGAGATTTGGTGTACCGCAGCTCCCCGTAGCGCTCTGTGGAGCACCGGAATGAGATAGGCAGCCGGAACTCGGAGCTACGGATGCAGTTGACGCTCATCACCACGCGGACAGTGGAGGCGGGGCAGAGGACCGGCAGCGAAAAGCGCAGCTCACCCTCCTCATTTGTGGCAGGCAGCGGCTCGTTCGAGCTGCTCCAGCACACCGCACGGAAAAGCTTCGGCTCGTATGGAATCGTCATGTAGCAGTCCGTCACCTCGAAGGCGGCACACGACAGACGCATCTCACACTCCGCACACTCGCCCTCTACGGCCTGGATGAGCGATGGAAACTCAACCTTAAAGACAGAAGACGGATTGAGGACATCTAGTACCAATTGTGACCGCGGTGGAAAAAACGCCTCGGATGCGCGGTTGCTCATTGGGTGTGCAGTGAGCCGGTGCACTGCGGCAAAGTGCCAGCGCACCGCCACCGAAAAGCCCTCCAGCACCACGGTCGCGGATACGCTGCTGCACGCCAGCTTCCCAGCGTGTGTTAGCGGGACCTCGACCTGAATCTTCCGCGGCTCCGCTGCGCTGAGCGAAACATGCTGCGGTGGCGTCAGGGACAGATGCGTCTCCGACCCGCCTTTCGCGCCAGACGTGCTGAATGCGAGCGTGTGCACGTCGATCTCCACCAGCTTGGTTGAGGTAGAGAAAAGCACGACGACCATTTGAGCAGACTCGCCGACCACCTTCTCCCGCTCCTCGTTAAAGTACGTTATGGCGGTGAACGGAGCCAAAAGCTGTCCCTTCGGGTACTGCAGAACGATGCTGCTGTCGAGACACCCGTTGAGCTCATGCAGTCGCGACTGAAACTTGGCTTGCTCCACATAATTGACAGGGTCCACGCATCCGTTCAGCAACAACGCGGCCGTCAGGCTTGGCGACAGGTTTTTCCACGTGTTCATCGCACCGCACGCCACCTCGGCGAGACGGGAGATAATAGGGCAGCTGGCCGTCACGACAATCTGGTCCACAAGGTTCATGTCAGGCGTCTCGTCGAGAAGATCGTTGCTTGCGAGGAACGTAAGGTAGCTCACCTCAGTTGACCGGCAGGACACCTGCGACTTTGCCTCGCCAAGGAGGCGCAAAATTCGCTTGCGCACCGCAGTTTTGTCGCAGCACTTCCACAAGTACGCGGCGTGCTCGTCCAAAAGCTCCTCTTCGCCGATGTGCTGCGGCGCATGCACCGTGTCGCCATCGTGGCGTGACGGCAAGAACGCCATGCACTCCTGCAACGCGTGTGCCGCGGCGACGAGGTAATCGCAGCAGCTTCGTGCGTCTAGATTTTCCGTCTTGCGCGCTAGATACTCCAGCCACTCCGCCTCGAGAAGCTTCGTGAGAACCGCCGTGATCGTTTGACACTCGTCGCGGACACTGCCGCCGTAGGCGGAGCCGATCCAGTCCGCGTAGCGGCGAACCTCTCGGTACACCTCTGATGAGCAGCTCAGGTGACCCCCGCAAAGAGACACACATGAGAGAAAGTGCCACAGAAAGATAGAGCCGCAGAGGCGAGATTGGAAGGACGGGAAAAGCGGAAACAGGCTCTTGAGTTTGCGCAGACCTGACAACATCTGCCGCCGAGCATTCGAGAAGTCGTGCAAAACAAGATAGTGCCAGCCCAGCTTGAAGTGGAGGCGCGGCAGGGAGCGTTCCGCTTCAGCCGGCGCGCTGCTTTTCTTGTCGCGAAGGCGCTGCACCTCATCCTTGTGATGTGCGACGCATGCGTCAATCACCAACTTCTGCAATGCGGCTATGCCGCGCCACACCGAATCCTGATCCGTCTGGAGAGCTGCGCCAGCAAAACGGTTCCCAAGGAGATCACGCAGATGCGACTCGATGTCGTCACAAAGCTCCTTCTTCACACTCGCGTTGTAGTCCGAATATGGTGCAAACACAACACTGTAGCGAAGGGACTCGACGGGGGTGTCGAGTCGGGACACAAGATCTTTAGCTAGCTGTGCCGTGCTCGCCCCGCTGGCTACGTTATCGAGAGCGCACGTGAGAACCACACAACTGAAGACACTGGTTTGATGCTTGAGACACCAGTTGCTCCGCAGCAGCCGGAATGTGTTGGCCGGAGAGAAACTTTTCTTCGCGATGGACCTAAGAATTTTATCCATGCTAATGATAACCAGCCGCGGTGACACTTGACGCAGCACTTGAGACACCTTCTCCGCGTCCTCCGCCGTCGTCGCAACTGATGCAACACAAAACCTTGGACTGGTGTCCAGATAGGTGCGATAATTGTCGTCGCTATACACGGTGCTTAAGAAATTCATTGTGTTCAAGCAGCAGATTTAAGAGGGAAAATAAAAAACGATACGACAGCGAAAGAAATAGGAGCGCACGTAGAAGCTCTAATCACTAGCGCTGCCACGTACCGGTGATTCTCAAGTTTTTTTTTTTAAGCAAAATGGCAATGCAAAAGCAGTTTCGGTAGAAAAGAATGCGAACAAGGCTCACTTAAATTTTGGCTGGAGAGAGTGCACACAAAGATAATTGCGCACTCTTTGAAGTTCAGCTAAAGGTGAGCTTCTTGCGCGTTGAGAATGAGAATGTGCATATTAGAAGAGATAAAGGTAGTTTAGATGCAAAGAGAAGGCGAGAATGATCTTAGAATGAAGTGGGTTACAGAAAGCGATATTAGCCGACGTACATAAAAAGAGACAATACAAAAGCAGCACCGCAGCGAAACGGAATGCTGCAACATTAACCTTTGTCCACTCTTTCTAAAACCGTATACGTAGTGTTGAAAGCAGCATGCAAATTCAGCGCAATATTGCAGTGCGGTACGAGCAACAGCAGTTCATTTACTGACGAGGAAGCCATATTCCTATCTGCGAGACGAAAACAATACGTATAACTCAAACAACCACGCATCATGCACAAAGGATGTCACGAAAGCGCCAACAATAATCTTTTGACTTAAAATTTCTTTCCTTCTATTCCTTGACGTTCCATGTGCAAGTCGATAAGGAGTACCGAATTCACCTTTGCTGTATCCGTTCTCCGCTCTTCACCACCTCCTGATTTTTTCACCCGTCACAGGGAGACGACTACCGCCAAGGAAGCAAATGTATTTTCATTATAGCCAGAAACACAATCTTGCTCCCTCACAACACTATTTTTTCTCCGCTCCTTTTTTTTTTACAAAATGAAAAGAAGCAGAAACACCTGATTTTTCTTTTGTGCAACGCAATGGAGGTGTGAGCTGGAAAAAGATAATCTTAGCAACAACCAGAAAGCTGAAAAACGCAGGTGTAACAGAGAGAGAAAAAAATTCATGAACCGTAAATTGAAGATAAAGATATGAAAGACCAATTCAAGGAATAACGCCAGCTCATCTCCGGTACTGCCCCAAGATCCAGAGTTGTGGCACTAAAAACGGCCTGTATTCTCACCGGCGCTGAGCTGCTCTGCAGAGCGAGTCCGCGATAGCGACCCTTGCGTATGCAGCTGAAGTGTATAAAGGCAAAATGTGAAGCTGATGCAACCGCAGCAATCTTCATTCACTGCCGCGCGATGTGAGCCACACGCAACATGCCAGTATGCTGTTCCAAACAATGCCTGCGCGCACCAGATATCTGCATCGATTTCAAGTGCCCGAGGGTCTTTCTCAAAGGTCAGAAAAACACTACGAGTAGGATTAAATGGAAAAAAAACACTTTACGCAACTTATCCTAGCATAAACACTCATAGATGCGGCAATGCAAGTATGTATACTGCTGAACCCCATGCATTAAAGACACGCCAGCAACTTCTTTGGTAAAAAAAAAAAAAATTATGGCCGCACACGCAACGCGATAATAGACTATTTCCGCAATTTAGCAAAGCACGTTGCTGGCATTAAAATGCAAGCCCGCTTAGAGACTCAAATGCAAATTTTGCAAAAGTCAACGGTGGAGTTTCAAAAGAAGGCGATGACGTGGAGGCTTGCGATCGCACTCAGTTTCACTCCACATCTCCAAAAGCACAAGAAACAAAGGCAACAATTCCTTTCGGAAAGTGCGCTAAAAAAAAAACCCAGATACCGGAAAAACACTTCAAATACTGAAGCAAATCTTCACGCTATATCTAAAGTAATTGGAGCACCAGCGCCTCAATCAGACAGGCGATTCTTATCGTCTTCTGCAATTTCACCTGACCCATCAAAATACTGGTTCTTCCACTCGCCCTCCACAAGAGAAAAAGGAGGGAACTCCTGAAAATGACACTAAAGCTATCAAATGTAGCATTACCCACCTCACTAATTCATCGAAAGTACTACATTTACAACAGTGTTATCGCAAAACGCATAAAACAGCAAGAAAGCAGAGCATTCAAATCTGAAGAATACACCGGTTTCAACGATCTCGCCTAGCCGCTAAAGAGACCGTTGGACTTCCTTGCACCGACCAGCATCGCTTTCTTCGCATTTATCTGCATCGAGCAAAAACAATTTTCTGGAAAAAGATGTAGGCGCAACGTGAGCCACTCCACTTCTCAGAAAGCAAAAATCCATCAGATGAGAGAACATTCCACTAGCTTCCGAAAAATGAACCAATTATTATGCTCCCTTTTTTTTTCTTTCCAGGTGCTAGGCGACGCCTTACTGCAGCGCAGATTGGCAAAGAAAGAAGGATAATCAGCGTTGCGTTTGCTCCTTGTGTGTTTCTGAACAATATGTAAATATACATAGGAAGACGAAGCAACATCTTCAATGCATTGAGAAAAAATAATAATACTACAGCAGCGGCACCGCAACTCAGCTCGAAAATAAGAAACTACCATCAAACAAGAAAAAAGTCAGTAATGCTACGTGCAACACGAACAACAACATTCCGTGGCATCTCTGCGCGTGCGTGCGCGCGATACACCGTCTTTTGTAACGAGTGGAAATGGTCTACCGCCTTTGAACGGAAACTGGAATGTAATTCTTTATCCGGAATTGAGTAAAACGAAAGCAGTGTAGTAAAGTCGCATATCAACAAGCAGAGTTGCAACTGTTATGCTCTTTCAGTGCCATGGTACCCTGAATAGCCGGTAGAAATACAACACTAGCATTCAGAAGCAAGTATTAACCGTCCTTCGTATGTGGCAAACACCCTAGATCCGTTGCATGAAGAAATCAACCATACACGTCAAGAAGACAATTTTGTTGCGTGACGAAAAGTCGCACGAGCCTTGTAATTTCGAGAATAGCAGGTGTGTTGCTTCTAGCGGACAGGACTGTAATTCACGTGTTTCTTGGCATTCATGGCAGAGCACCACCCATTGCAGCAACCAAAATCTTAAAAACCAAGCAAAAACGGATCTCTGGCGGAGATTTACATCAGTAATGTAGCCGGTTGTCGGAGAGTGGACGCTAAAACAGTTCTCAGCGCGCGGACCGAAATTACTTTCACAACAAAAAGGAACCGCATTTATAAAAATCCTTTATTATTATTTTTCGCTTTTGTTTGCAGTGCAATAACAAGCTGTGGGAAATAGTCAAGGGCAGCGCAGTCCAAAGTGCAATTGCAGCAAAGTCCATGTGAATTGCGCCCCTCGTCTGCCTGATTAACTGCGCCACTCAAAAAGAGATAAGGAGGGGGGGGGGGGAAGAAGAAAGTTGATACGCAACCTCTGATATTCTTTCAGCGAAATCGAATGGCGTGACTCAAGAACAGTACCTCATAGCTCGGTCAGCGTACTTCCGAAATACACAGCTTTTTCTTTCCTTTTGGAAGCGGCGACGTAAATTCTGAAAAGCTTACCTTCCTGCGCGTGAAAGTTCAGTTCGACTTTTTTTTCTCTTCCAAGGGCGGCCAACAGTTTAATAAGTGCAAACAAGGACTACTTTTGACATTATGGCAGAGAACCACGCAACACTACTACGTAAATACTTTACAGTGACAAAAATCTGAACAGCTTGAGAACATGAAAAGGTCTCCCTTTGAATCAAACGTGGCTGCCGCGCGGTGAGATCGGTTGGCACCTCTCCTGCTGCCGCAACGCAAATCTCTCTTTTTTCATCGTTTGAACCAGACTGATCTCTGAAAATCGTGCACCTCCTGCTCCCAATTTTTTTCTCTTTCGACCTTGGTAGAGCAACCATAAACTGTGCTCACACGCAAGCACTCTGCACTCCGTTTGACTGCACAGAACGCGACAATTCACGAGTACAATCTGTTCTCTGGGTTTTCTCGTATAAAATAAACTATTACTTGTACCAGCACCGCAAAAACAACAGAAAAATGGCTACTGTCAAGAAAAGCGCTTGGTCAACGCGCTCGGGACTAAGCGAGTACGAGGTCGAGCCATTCGAGCAGCGGCAACAACAGTATGGGCAAGCTCTCAAAGAGATTCAGCAGTTGCAGTCTTGGTCTGAAAAAGACCTTGTCACGGACAAAAACGCTCTACGACGCTTGTACAGCAAGGATAAGTCCAGTCACATCCCGTCGATTCCTGTTGCGGCGGTAGTGCCTTCTACAACTGCTGCGGTGCAAGCGATTGTCACTATCTGTGCCGCACACAAGGTTCCCATTACGCCGCGTGGAGCTGGCACAGGGCTGGAAGGCGCCTGCATTCCTTACGCTGGAGGTATCGTCCTCGAAACCAGCAAGCTTCAGCGTCTCGATATTGATACTGAAAATGCGTGTGTTTGGGTGGGTGCGGGAGTCAGCAAATTGAAACTGAATAAAGCCGTAGAGAAGTGCGGATTTGTTTTTGGTCCTGATCCTTCTTCCAACCCTTCCGTCGGCGGCATGGTCTCCACATCCGGAAGTGGGATGAGCACCTTGAAATACGGCACAACGCGCGAGAATGTGGTCGCATTAAAGGTCGTCACACCGCAGGGAAAGCTCTTCCAGACCCGGCAGGTGGTGCGGAAATCTTCATCTGGTCTGGAGCTCACCCAGCTCTACATTGGCAGCGAAGGAACACTTGGAATTATTTGCGAAGCATGCTTTCGATTATTTCCCAACCGCAAGTACTCTGCTGGCGCATTTGCAACGTTTGACAAGACCGAGGACGCAGTGAAAGCAGTTGTCGCACTAAAGCAGTCCGCCGTTCCCGAAACACTTCTTCGTTGTGAACTTCTGAACAAGGGCACCGTCATTTGCGCAAACAACTACTCTAAAACAACGATGGCTGAGTGCGCAACCGTACTGATGGAGTTCATCAGCAACGACAAATGGCTCCGCGACGCCAAGCGTGACTACAAAGCCGTTGAAAAGGTTTTCAAGGCGCACGGAAATGCGCGGAACGTGCGTTTTTTGAAGGGCGGTAAGGAGATGGACTTAGCGTGGGAGGCGCGCCGCGGATGCCTGTTTGCCACAATGCATTGCTCCAAAGAAAAAGGTGTTCAGCAAGTCATCACCACCGACGTGTGCGTTCCGCTTTCCGCGTTAGCGCAGTGTGTGAGCGATACAGAGGCCGACTTTGCTAAGCATGATCGCCCGTGCCTAATTTGTGCCCATATCAGCGACGGGAACTTCCACACACTGATTCCATACAGCGACCCGGAGGACTTTAAGCGCGCGCGTGAGCTGGAGCAGAGGATGGTGCTGCGCGCCGTAGCAGCTGGTGGCACGGTGTCTGGAGAGCACGGCATCGGTGTTGGCAAAGTTTCTCACGTGACACGTGAGCATGGGGTCCATCACATTCAAGTCCAAGAGACTGTCAAGAAGGCTCTTGACCCAGACAACATTATGAATCCTGGGTGTTTCTACCCCGAACAACAAAGACTATACCCTACCGCACATCTGTAGCAGGCTAACGTATTTTTTGCGTGATCGAAATTTTTTTTTGCAACCACCAGTGCTTTTTATTTATTTATTTTTACAGTATTTTATCTTCCTTTTCTCTCGGACTCAAAGGCGTAAGTCTTTCAGCTTCCTGACAAATATATATATATATATATATATATATATATTTGTTTTTGCCATGATTTCAATGTCTTGATTGCAAGCTTTTTCGGCTTCGGTCTCGCAGCTGACCTCCTTTCTGTTGTTCTTGTTAATTGCTTACACTCTTTTATTCTAGGTTGATTGCTCTGCAAGAAGCTACGCGTGTAAACTCGTAGCAGTCATGCTAGACGACACTTTGAAATAATCTCCTTTTTTTTCTATCGCGAACTCACTATTTATTAATTTTTTAGTGGTTTAGTTTTATTTAATCAGTTTATATAATTTTTAGCGCCGTTATTGTCATCTGTCCCGCCTTCATGTCTCCAATCGCTGAAAGAAGAATTAAGGACTATGCTTGCTAAAGGTCTCCCATTCGACTTTTGTTCAGTGTGACTTGCAGGGCTTTTCGAAGACCCTTTGAAGGAAAAATGCTTAAGCTTTGTATTTGTCTATTGAAGGCGGCTTTACTTGCAGCTGTTATTTTCCCATTAAAGAGGTGGATAACAAGGCGTTGCTAGTAAAATGATACTCTGCGCGTCGACACTTTAGCAATGTAGTGAGGCGGTCAAGTGTACTCAATGTATTACTCTCCTATCAAATGCGACTTGTTTCCTTCACATCTTCTTTCCAATTTCAACAATCGAACATGTCGTCTTTATATTGTGTGAATTGCCAAAGAGTTCCGTCGCAAACGTAACCGAATCACGCTTCCAGAAAGATCAAGAGAATTACAGTGATTGACAACAAGGCACATTTTTTTCTCTTAACTCTGCAAAAGGTCAGTTTCTCCGGCTTCTTCTCGTCACATAAGTTTATCTCTTCGTATTTTCAACAGCAAGTCGAAAAACAGCCTGAAAAACATGGCGGAGGTTCAACCCTACCTGTGGATTGTCGTGGTCGGCGCCTTCGTGTCGTTCCTGACCGGCTGCGGTGTCGGTATGAACGATCTGGCCAACGCCTTCGGCACGACGTATGGCGCCAAGATTCTCACCATGACCCAGATTGTCATTCTCGCCTCCATCTGCGAGTTCGCCGGCGCCGTCGCGCTCGGTGGTGCCGTGACGTCGACCATCTCGGGCGGCATTGCTAACCCCAGCGACTTTGCTGCGAAGCCGTACGTGTTCATGTACGGCATGCTCTGCGCCTGCGGCTCTGCCTTCTGCTGGTTGGCCATCGCCACCTGGCTGCGCCTGCCTGTGTCGTCGACGCACAGCATCTGCGGTGGTGTCCTCGGCTTCGCCCTCGTGTTTGGTGGTGGTGGTGCCGTGAACTGGGCCACCCCCAAGAAGGACTTCCCGTTCGTCAGCGGTGTTGCGCCGATCATCGCGTCGTGGTTCATCTCCCCCGTGCTCACCGGTGCTGTCTCGGCCCTCGTCTACAGCCTCGTCCGTTTTCTGGTGCTCCGCCCCGCCAACTCCGTGCAGCGTGCCATTTACACCCTCCCCATCATTGTCACCGTCGCCTTCTTCCTGGAGTCCTTCTTCGTCCTCTACAAGGGTGCGTCGAAGCGCCTGGAGTGGTCGGTCGAGAAGGCTGCCTGGGTGGCCGCCTGCATCGGCGCTGGTGCGGGCGTTGTGTCCTGCGCCTTCATCCCCCTCCTGAAGCGGATGGTGGCACGTGATGAGGCGCGTGCGCTGGCCGCCTCGCAGGAGCAGCCGAACGACTCCGAGGATGCCCTGCAGCGTGAGCCCAGCACTGGCGACGATACACGCAAGTCCAAGTCGAAGATGGTCACCGGCGACGTGGTCAACGACGACGAGTCTTCTGATGCGGATGTTGTGCAGGAGAAGAGGGTCACTGGCGCGAGCGGGCTGGAGGTGCAGGTGTACGACTCGCGTGCCGAAGGTGTGTTCCGCTACCTGCAGGTCTTCACCGCCATCTGCGCCTCCTTTGCGCACGGTGCCAGCGATGTGAGTAACGCCGTGGGCCCGCTTGCCGCCATCTACCAGGTCTACCAGAGCGGCAGCGTGTCGAGGAGCTCCAGCGTTCCCGTCTGGGTGCTGTGCCTCGGTGGCGCTGGTCTTGTGGTCGGTCTTGCCACCTTCGGTGTGCGCCTGATGCGTCTGCTGGGGGAAGAGATCACCGTCATCACGCCGAGTCGTGGCTTTTCAGCGGAGCTTTCTGCGGCCCTCGTCGTCTCCTTCGCCTCTGGCTACGGCATTCCCGTCTCCTCCACGCACTGCATTACAGGGGCGGTCATTGCGATTAGCATGATGGACGTCGGCTTCCGTCGCGTGCGGTGGATGATGGTGCTGAAGATGTACAGCGGGTGGGTGTTCACACTCGTTATTACGGCGGTGATGTCCGCCACCTTCTTTGCACAGGGCACCGCCGCCTCCGGCCATGTAAGGGTACCTGGGACATTCTCATGCAAAGTGGTGCGTCAAGTTTGTTTAAGCTGTGTGCGTGTAACCCTTCCTCCTCTCCCCCTTCTAAACTCTTCTTTGACTTTTTAATTTTATTCCTCTCAGTGAAACGTGGCGGTAAGCTAACTTTTTTTTTTTTGGACACCACTTTATTGAGCATACTAAATCTGTTAGTGGTACGTCTTCGCGTATTTTCTTCTGATCTTTGTTCCGCGCTACGACAGATACTTGATTCTAACTTGGCCCCCAAAATATATACTAAAGGGTCTTGGCAAGAGTTACTCATCCCCAATGCAGTCTGGCTCCCTGCTGCTTTGGGAGTTGCGTCGGTCTCTCTGCCGTGACTATTAATTGTAAGAAGTGTTTTTAAGGGTTTTTTTTTTCAGTTGATCCTTTAAGCACTCTTCTCTTTTCTTTCGAGTTTTTTCATAACTCAAATCTAAAAAAAAAAAGCATAGGTAACGGCAATTATGACGATCAACAGTTGCTAGCTAAAGTGCGGGGTAGAGCACGCTATACTTGATCCTCCGTTCTTGCCGTCACCGTCACCGCAAAAAAAAAGAAATTAAAAAAGCTTTTTTTTTATTTCAGTAAGTTGACTTCTAAGAAGCAGATCGTAGAGGTAAAACCTATCTTGTTATTGGTTTTCTTTTGTGGACGTCTCACGAGCTTCTAGCGCTTCCCTGCTGCTCTTTCGCGGCATGCAGATACCAACTCACAGTGTTGCGGCGACGCCACTACAAATGAAGCGCGACTTTATTGCCATTGAGTCCACACCTACTTTTTAAAGCAAAAGAGCCCGTTTACTTTTTTTCTTCGAAAAAGCTGAGAGCTGAAATGCGATTGGAAAGCGCACCTAGATGCCAGCGTTGGAGATATACAGAGAAGCATCACGTTGCGCGCTCCTTTTTGTTTCGGTCTCGCAACAACAATTTACTTCTTTGAGGAAAAAAAATATCAGATCTGACTTTAGAATAGTGCCTGCGGTCTCTTCAACTCATGGGAG
>AODS02000146.1:0-13992 GCA_000331325.2 Crithidia fasciculata
TGTCGGTACGCAGAGGAACTTTCGCAGATAGTAGATGTATATTTTAAGCAGTAAATGCTCCAGTTCAAAAGAGTTGCAGAAGTGAAGGCCACCGTAATGATTACTGAGAGAGGGAATAGAGCAATGTGGTTCGCGGTGCGAAAAGTGCAGAACGCGAAAAGTGCACACATCGTATTAAGAAAACAAAACAAACAAAAGGCATTAAACATGCGAGATAGAGAGTAAGAGAGGTCATGACACGCATTAGAAATTAAAATGGTGCTTCATTAGAACAAAACATGTTTTGCGTTATTCACGTTGTACACTCCACCTCTTCACAGCACAAGCCAATAACATGTTTACGAGTACCCTACAAATGCGTTTGTCGCCAACAATTTAAACAACGGAATCGCTGCTTTAAGCTAAAAACGCTCCAAAGACGCTCCCCTTCGGTCTTTACTGAGCACACACCACTAAAACACTTCGTAACAAAAACCACTTTCCCATTAGGAGCGTTACTTGGCGGAGAACACATGACAACGATAGTAATCACCTCGAACAATCAGCAATAACATTGATTAAATTCATTGATAGATCTGCCTGTTTTCTCAAATAAAATCCAGAAAAATATAATTCCTCTCCTTTTTTTTTATGACAAGCAACGCATCGATGCAGAAAAAAAAAACATTCACGTTACAGCAATAAAGCAAGCAGAAAGAAAAAGAAGGAAAGAGAGGGGTGGGAACGCGGCATCAGGTCCGGCGCGAGGCGCCGCTGCCCGGGCAGTGCTGCGTCTCGATCGCGCCACGCGGCGGCGGCGTTGGGCGAGAGTCGCGGCGGCGGCGGCGGCGGCAGCGGGCCCGCTCCACCCACCCACCGCGCTCGCACTCCCCCGACTCCCCTCCCGCTCAGCCACGCGCGCACACGCGGAGGGGGGAGGGGGGAGGAGAGAGGAGGGAGGGACGGCAGGGTGCGGGGGGAGTGGCGGAGCAGCCGGTGGGGGGTCGCACACAGATGCGTGGCGCGTTCCGGGTCGCACAAACAAGGGGAAACACAACTGTCGAGAAAGAGAAAGGAAGAGAGGGAGGGAGAGGAGGGAAAAGACGGGCGGAGGGCCGCAGAGTCGCGGCACCAGTCAACGCCAGAGAAACAGAGAGGGAGGGAGGGGGAGAAAGGGAGAGAGGGGGAGCACACAGCGGGGCACGCAGCCACAGCACGGCACGCTCACGCACCAGGGGCGGCGGCGCACTCGCCGTTCACGTGCTCCCCTCGCGCATGAAGGCACGCGGCACTCCAGCAGCATGTTGTTCTCCGCCGGCAGCCCCACCATCCGGCGCGCAGCACGTTCTCGATCGCAGCCTTCTGCCGGTTCAGCGCGTTCACCACCGCGGCACACCCGCGGCACCGCCGGCGCCTTCAGCAGGTACGACAGATCGACAGCACCGTCTCCATGTGCTCGAAGGAGCCCTCCGGCGGCGTCAGCGTCCCGTTGCTCGCGCTGATCGTCACGCGCTCCATCAGCTCCGTCAGCACAAGCAGGTCGATGATCAGCGGCGACGCAAGCAGCGAGTCCTCGCACGTGTTGTGCAGCACCACCGTCTGCTGCCCGCCCATGAAGATCGAGAAGGTGTACTCGTCCATCGCGCGCCTTGCTGTCGCCGACGTAGGGCAGGTACTTGATCACGATGCAGTGGTCCGGCTTCGGCGTCCCGGCGGGAACAGGATCGAGTTCGACGCCACCAATGTCGTCCACCACGTTGCTCTTCGTGATCTCCTTCGAGCGGAACTGCTTCGGGCTCGACAGGTTGTAGCCGTCGTTGTGCCCAGGTGGTTGTAGCTCGCGATGCACTCCGGCTTGATGCCGGCGCCAACCGAAGAACTCCACCAGCGCGCTCTTCATCTTCGTCTGCCCCGCTCTTGAAGTCGTCGCCGCTCACAAACACCTGCGCCGCGCGCGCCATCTCGATCAGCCCGGGCACAGCGTGTTCTGCGGCGCGCCGTTGATGAAGCTGCACTTCTCCAGGATCGCAGCCATCGCGTACAGCGCGGACGGCGCCACCCGTCGCGCTCGTTGCGCTTCACCGCAGCCAGCAGGTTGTCCGCCGTGTCGTGGATCCCGTCCTGGTGCTCGCTGAAGCGCTCCGTGTTCGCCGTCCACAGCACGATCACCTTGTCCAGCTCGTTCGCCGCCTTGAAGCTGGCGGATGTCCGCGCGCACGCCGCTCCACCGCGTCCCAGCGGGTCGCGCGCGACCACCACGTTGTTCGCACGCTCCCTGCTGATTCGTCGCCACGAACTCGATGTCGAAGATCGCCGGCAGCGGACGCAGCTCCTTCATGTGGTCGTACAGCGCGTCCTGCACCTGCACGTCCAGCACACCAGCGCGCCGCATCGCGTCGCCGAGGTTCATGTTGTTGCAGTCCCACCCGCCAATCACCAGTCGTTCGGCGACACCATCGGCACCACGTCCTTCAGCGGCACGAAGGTCTCCCGCATGTCGCGCGTCATGCCCATGTTGATCGTGCTCGCCTGCGTGATGGAGCCGAAGTAGTTCGCCGACTGCGTCCCGCGGCGCGTGCGCCACGACAGGCCCAGCCGGTTCGCAAGGATGCCCGCCGTCACCGTCGTCCCCGTTGTTGCCGCACCACCCAATCAGCATCACGCCCACGCGCGGCACCTTGCGCTGCGTCCGGAACATCAGCTGGTGCGTCACGGGCTCCACCTCCACCGCCCCGTGCGCGCCGCGGCTCACGCGCGTGCTGTGGTAGTCGTACTGCGTCTCGATCGCCGAGTCCGTGTAGCGCACCTTGTCGCTCTTCACGTGGATCGCCGGCATCGTCGCGGTCGGGCGTGCGCGAATGCGGGGGGCTTCGGTATGTGTGTGTGTTTGTGTGTGTTTGTGTGTGGAGACGGAGTCGGCAACGAGCACGGAGTGAGGGGCGGAGGGGAAGGGGAGGGCGGGCAGTCCGTTGCAACGGCGTCGGCGCAGGCACGAGTGAGTGGGAGAGAGACTGCGTGTCCGTGCGTGCCGGCGCGTGTGTGGTGAGGGGAGCGGCGGAGAGAGGGAAGAGAAATGGGAGAGAAGAGAGGAGTGAGGGTTGCGGAGAGGAGACAGAGGCAACAGCACACAGACCGGTACGGTGCGAAGGGAGGGTGCCGCGGGACGCACTGGAGAGGGGGCTGCGCGCGTGCACGCAATGCTGGCCGGCTGGGGGCCGAAGAGGGCGGCCTCCGCCGGATAGTTGGGCGGCCAGCGAGCGCGGTGAGGAGCGGTGTTATCAGGGAATGGTCAGACACGGTCGGTGTACAACATGGGGGCGTAGAAGAAGACGTGGGGAACAAACGAAAGATAAAAAGAGGACGAAGAGACAGCGCGCGCGGCAGCGGGCAGCGTGTGCACAGGGCGGGCCCCGGTCACACGCAGCACGCCGCTGCGGCTTCTCGGCGATCCACGGCGGTGACCTCGGCGGTGGGGATACCTCACTGCCCGCCAGCGGCAGAGCAGAGCACGTTCGTGCGGCGCGGGGTGCGTCCAGCTCGCCACACAACCCGGCGCCACGAAGAGAAAGAGGAGGTGGGGGACCAGGCGGCTCTACGGCCACAACGGCGGCGCACCGGCGGTCCCTCCGCAGCACACACCGTGACGGACGGTGCCCAAAGGCCAATCCACCGCCACAAGATAAAATAAGAAATAAAATAAAAAACCGCGGTCTTGAGTCGGTGGAGGGTAATAGTGTGGCCGCCGCGGGTAGAAAAAGAAGAAAAAACAAAGAAAATCAGCGCCGCGCACACGTTACTTTGCTGTGGGTGCCGTCATTAGTCCGCCACCCACGTCGCACTCCTTCAAAGGACAGTACAACACCGAAGGAGGGTGCCGAGGTGGTGGCGCAGCACTGTGTGGCGGGTTAGCCCTCAAAGCTGCGGAAAAGACGACAGAAAAAAAGAAATACTGAATCGAGAAACTCATACGATTAGAAACAATTAAAACGAAGATAGAATTTGGCCAGCGCAAAGAGAGAAGAGAAAATGAGAACCGAAAGCGTTGCCTCCTTCTGCGCCGCCAGGCGACGGCCACGGTGCAGATGTGGGGCCGCTGACACTCCGCGGTGGTGCGTGGGTGGCCAGGTGATCTTTGGCGCCAACACGCGTCGCGAGTCCAGCGGTGCGCCATGAAATGTCCGACGAAAGAGAAAACAACAGAGGAGGATAAGGAAGACGAGATCCGGGGCACAGAAAAAGAGAGAAAAAAAAACACATTACCGAAAGAAAAAAAATAGATTAAAGAAAAAAAAAGGGGAACGCGCGACGTTTTGGGCGGCGTAGAGAGAAAAGAAAAGAAAAAAAACAGCGGCGGCGCACGCCCTGTCGCCCCACCGCGCACAGCAGCCCGTGTGCTCTCGCTCAGCGCAGCCAACGTGGGCTGCGCCAGCAACGAGACACACGAGCAAAGCAGCAAAGGGAGAGACCCAGAGAGTGAGGCAGAGCGACGGTGTGCGACGGCCACCAGAATCGTTTTTATTTTTATTTTGCCTTGTCAGCACACAAACACAACGCCGGAAAGAGGCCAAGAGAAGAGAACCACACACGGCCGGTGGCTACGGTCCACCAGTGCCGCTCCCCGCACAGACACACGCGGGCGGACCGGCAGGCAAGGGTGGGACACACCACGCACACGCACAACGCTTCTGGAGAGGAAGCACAGTGGACAGAGATGGGAGGGAAGGAGGGGAGGGGGTTTACTTACGTGCTCGCACACACACGCTGGCGCTGGCAGACAGAGCCGGTGTGCACATTAGGGCACCACAGAACACGGTGCGGGTGGCGCTGCGAGACGGCGGGGGGCAGCGGCCACACCGGAGAGAAAGAAGGAGAGAGGGCCACAGACGAGCGCGGTCCTCCTCACTTGCGGCGCTCCTCGTTGCGAGCGCTGTACGGCTCCTCCGGCGCCTCGTCCCGTCGACGACCCGCTGTCCTTCTCGGCAGACTCCTTCTTCGACGCCTTCTTCACCGCGTGGCCGTCCACGTCGATGTCGTCGCAGATGCGCGCCGACGGCAGCAGCAGGAAGCTCAGCGGGACGATCAACATCGGCATGCACAGGTGACCCACAATCAGTCAGCATCGGCAGGTTGTGAAAGTCGCACGTACCAACGCCCCTCGTCACGATCGGCCACGCCTTCTCCAGCAGGATCGACCCGATCGTGCCGGACATCGGACTGGCCGAAGTTCGCAAAGCCGGCACCAGCGCGTAGATCATGCTCTCCGACCCGCGCGGGCAGATGCGCGAGATCAGCACGATCATCGGCATCCAGGCAAGGTAATAGCACACCTCGTACACGATGGAGTGGCCCAAGAGTACATCGCGTGGTCCGGGATGCCGATAGCCAGGTTCCACCGCTTCACAATGATGATGTCGAAGACAGACGCCAGCACCTGCACGGTCGTCGTCACAATGAACGTCATGCAGTAGCTGTGGTTCGCCGAAGATGTACGTGAACGCCGTCACACCCGCAATCCCGCCGACGTTGCCGATCACGGACGCCACCGTGTTGAAGAAATGTAGTCGAAGTGCGGGCCTTCCGGTAGCACTCCTTCCTCGCCATGTAGAAGCTCTCCATCGTGGCGTTGATCTGCAGGTACAGCACCATGTTGAAGTAGATAAACACGATCGCCTTCGCAATCACCAGCGGCGTCGGCCCAGAACGCAAGCCCGCAGTTCACTCACGGCGACGGCGATGGCCGCGTAGAACAGGTCCCACGTGGTGCCGAGGATGGTGACGCCACGCCATCGCAATCACGGAGCACACCATGATTGCCGGAGTACACCAGCACGCGCCAGTTGCGGAGGCACACCTCCTTGTTGAACTCCACAGCGCCGCAGCACAGCGGCACGATCGTCGGCTCCTGGAAGGTGGCCCACATGTCCTCCTCCTCGTCGTCCACGTCGATCTCGGCACCAAGCACGAGCTCGTCGCCCAGGTGCTGCTGCGACTGGCGGTGGCTCGAGTGCTCCTTGTTGCTGTTGTCGCGCTCCGGGGTGCAGGTCCTTCGCCGGTGCCTCGTCCGCGTCAATCGGGGCCGTGTTCGGACCGCGGGCGGCGAGCTGCAGCCTGTACACCTCCGCATGCAGCGCGCGCGCGTCGCAAATGCGCTCCTCGCGGTTGCGCCGCTCGTTGAACCAGTTGAAAATGAAGAAGACGAACTGTCACGAACTGGCAGCCCGCAGACACCATCAGGCCCACATGCGGGATGCCCTTCTCCGACAGCGGACCCTGGATGGCGGCCGAGATCAAGAGGCGCCGAGAATGAACCACCAGATCCAGCTCACCAGCGCGGGCCGGAGGCGGGCTGCTGCCGCATCATCCGGCTGTAGTGGCCCTCCAACAGAATGTCGATGTTCGCCATGCAGAAGTTGCTCAGAAACAGGAAGCCGGCCGCGATGTCGGCGCTGGACGTCTTCTTCGGCAGCAGCGCGAAGCCGAGGGCAAAGGCGGCGCCCCGCCACCGCAGAGCCGCCGCAGTACCACCGCTTCGTGTAGCCGAACAGCGCGACCGCGTCCGACGCAGCGCCGCCGAGAAGGCCTTCACGGACCAGCCCATCCTCGAGATGTCCTGCAGGCGCTGGTAAGCGCGTGCCGTCGATGCCGAAGCGGTCCGTGAACATGGCGTAAGCGGGAGATCGACATGATGTTGTTGCCGATACCCTTGTTCAGGAAGTAGCACAGACCGAGGGCCGTCACGCCACCGCGGGGCCGTAGCCCTCGCTGGCCTTTGCTGGAAGACGGGGATGTGCTTCTGTGCAGGGCAAGGCGCCGAACATGCGCGCCGGCCTCCGGGTGCACGTACGGCTGTGCGTGCCCTTCTCCTCGTTCATGATTCGCGCCCTCCGCAGCACCCAGGCTGGCGAGGTCGCCGTTCGAACTGTCCGTTCTGCATCACTGCGGCGGCGAGTAGACTGGGGCGTAGGATGAAGAGAGAGAGAAAGAAAGGGTGCGAAGCGCAAAGACAGTGTCACGCTGCAAAGAGAGGTGGCAGGCGTTTGTCGAAAAAGGACGGCGGTGTGTCGCTCCTAGTCTGGGGTGTGCGTTTTGTGCGCGCGTTGAGAGATGGAAAAGAGAAAACAAAAAAAGAGAGAACAGGCGAGTGTCTTTGTTAAATGGTTTAGGCAGATGCAACCAAGCGTAGGCCGGGACCGTGACTTGGCTCAGACGGAATGCGTAGCTTTGCGGTAAAAAAAACCTTTAGAGCTGCCGGGGAGGGAGGTGAAAAGGGATGGAGAGAGAGAGAGAGAAGAGAGTGAAACAGGACCAGTAAAGAGAGAGCAGGCATACACGCAAAACACGCACACAGTAACGAAGAAGCGACCTTCGCCGATCCGGGGACGTAACAGCACACACAACCGCTCCTCGCTAAGGGGTGCCCCTCCAACAGCAGCAGCGGGGAATGGGAGTGAGAGTGGGATGCGGCGGCGACACGCGACGCGACGCATCGCGGTAGAGAGCAAAACACACACACACACACACAATTGCACACGGCGGGGGGAAGAGACGGTTGGGGACACGACGCAACGCACACGAGAGGGGGTGCCGGCGGGGGAGGCACCAAGAGGTGCGCAGCCGCTGACACCACGCGGGACCACGCAAGGGTCCGAAAAAAAAGAGAGGCAAAAGAGAGGGAAGAGAGGGGTGGGAACGCGGCATCAGGTCCGGCGCGAGGCGCCGCTGCCCGGGCAGTGCTGCGTCTCGATCGCGCCACGCCGGCGGCGGCGTTGGGCGAGAGTCGCGGCGGCGGCGGCGGCGGCAGCGGGCCCGCTCCACCCACCCACCGCGCTCGCACTCCCCCCGACTCCCCTCCCGCTCAGCCGCGCGCGCACACGCGGAGGGGGGAGGGGGGAGGAGAGAGGAGGGAGGGACGGCAGGGTGCGGGGGGAGTGGCGGAGCAGCCGGTGGGGGGTCGCACACAGATGCGTGGCGCGTTCCGGGTCGCACAAACAAGGGAAACACAACTGTTGAGAAAGAGAAAGGAAGAGAGGGAGGGAGAGGAGGGAAAAGACGGGCGGAGGGCCGCAGAGTCGCGGCACCAGTCAACGCCAGAGAAACAGAGGAGGAGGGAGGGGGAGAAAGGGAGAGAGGGGGAGCACACAGCGGGGCACGCAGCCACAGCACGGCACGCTCACGCACCAGGGGCGGCGGCGCACTCGCCGTTCACGTGCTCCTCGCGCATGAAGGGCACGCGGCACTCCAGCAGCATGTTGTTCTCCGCCGGCAGCCCCCACCATCGCGCGCAGCACGTTCTCGATCGCAGCCTTCTGCCGGTTCAGCGCGTTCACCACCGGCGCACCCCGCGGGCACCGCCGGCGCCTTCAGCAGGTACGACAGGATCGACAGCACCGTCTCCATGTGCTCGAAGGAGCCCTCCCGGCGGCGTCAGCGTCCCGTTGCTCGCGCTGATCGTCACGCGCTCCCATCAGCTCCGTCAGCACAAGCAGGTCGATGATCAGCGGCGACGCAAGCAGCGAGTCCTCGCACGTGTTGTGCAGCACCAACCGTCTGCTGCCCGCCCATGAAGATCGAGAAGGTGTACTCGTCCATCGCGCGCTTGCTGGTCGCCGACGTAGGGCAGGTACTTGATCACGATGCAGTGGTCCGGCTTCGGCGTCCCGGGCGGGAACAGGATCGAGTTCGACGCCACCATGTCGTCCACCACGTTGCTCTTCGTGATCTCCTTCGAGCGGAACTGCTTCGGGCTCGACAGGTTGTAGCCGTCGTTGTTGCCCAGGTGGTTGTAGCTCGCGATGCACTCCCGGCTTGATGCCGGCGCCAAACGAAGAACTCCACCAGCGCGCTCTTCATCTTCGGTCTGCCCGCTCTTGAAGTCGTCGCCGCTCACAAAACACCTGCGCCGCGCGCGCCATCTCGATCAGCCCCGGGCACAGCGTGTTCTGCGGCGCGCCCGTTGATGAAGCTGCACTTCTCCAGGATCGCAGCCATCGCGTACAGCGCGGACGGCGCCACCTCGCGCTCGTTGCGCTTCACCGCAGCCAGCAGGTTGTCCGCCGTGTCGTGGATCCCGTCCTGGTGCTCGCTGAAGCGCTCCGTGTTCGCCGTCCACAGCACGATCACCCTTGTCCAGCTCGTTCGCCCGCCTTGAAGCTGCGGATGTCCGCGCGCACGCGCTCCACCGCGTCCCAGCGGTCGCGCGCGACCACCACGTTGTTCGCACGCTCCTGCTGGTTCGTCGCCACGAACTCGATGTCGAAGATCGCCGGCAGCGGACGCAGCTCCTTCATGTGGTCGTACAGCGCGTCCTGCACCTGCACGTCCAGCACACCAGCGCGCCGCATCGCGTCGCCGAGGTTCATGTTGTTGCAGTCCCACCCGCCAATCACCAGGTCGTTCGGCGACCACCATCGGCACCACGTCCTTCAGCGGCACGAAGGTCTCCCGCATGTCGCGCGTCATGCCCATGTTGATCGTGCTCGCCTGCGTGATGGAGCCGAAGTAGTTCGCCGACTGCGTCCCGCGGCGCGTGCGCCACGACAGGCCCAGCCGGTTCGCAAGGATGCCCGCCGTCACCGTCGTCCCGTTGTTGCCGCACCACCCAATCAGCATCACGCCCACCGCGCGGCACCTTGCGCTGCGTCCGGAACATCAGCTGGTGCGTCACGGGCTCCACCTCCCACCGCCCCGTGCGCCGCCGCGGCTCACGCGCGTGCTGTGGTAGTCGTACTGCGTCTCGATCGCCGAGTCCGTGTAGCGCACCTTGTCGCTCTTCACGTGGATCGCCGGCATCGTCGCGGTCGGGCGTGCGCGAATGCGGGGGGCTTCGGTATGTGTGTGTGTTTGTGTGTGTTTGTGTGTGGAGACGGAGTCGGCAACGAGCACGGAGTGAGGGGCGGAGGGGAAGGGGAGGGCGGGCAGTCCGTTGCAACGGCGTCGGCGCAGCACGAGTGAGTGGGAGAGAGACTGCGTGTCCGTGCGTGCCGGCGCGTGTGTGGGTGAGGGGAGCGGCGGAGAGAGGGAAGAGAAATGGGGAGAGAAGAGAGGAGTGAGGGTTGCGGAGAGGAGGACAGATGGACAACAGCACACAGACGCGTACGGTGCGAAGGGGGTGCCGCGGGACGCACTGGAGAGGGGGCTGCGCGCGTGCACGCAATGCTGGCCAGCAGGGGCCGAAGAGGGCGGCCTCCGCCGGATAGTTGGGCGGCAGCGAGCGCGGTGAGGGAGCGGTGTTATCAAGGGAATGGTCAGACACGGTCGTGTACAACACGGGGGGCGTAGAAGAGACGTGGGGAACCAAAACGAAAGATAAAAAGAGGACGAAGAGACAGCGCGCGCGGCAGCGGGCAGCCGTGTGCACAGGGCGGGCTCCAGTCACACGCAGCACGCCGCTGCGGGCTTCTCGGCGATCCACGGCGGTGACCTCGGCGGTGGGATACCTCACTGCCCGCGCAGCGGCAGAGCAGCCGCTCGTGCGGCGCGGGGTGCGTCCAGCTCGCCACACAACCCGGCGCACGAGAGAAAGAGGGAGGTGGGGGACCAGGCGGCTCTACGGGCCACAACGGGCGCGCACCGGCGGTCCCTCCGCAGCACACCCGTGACGGACGGTGCCCAAAGGCCAAGTCACCGCCACAAGATAAAAATAAGAAATAAAATAAAAAACGCGGTGCTTGAGTCGTTGGAGGGGTAATAGTATGTGGACCGCCGCGGGTAGAAAAAGGAGAAAAAAACAAAGAAAATCAGGCGCCGCGGCACACGTTACGTTTGCTGTGGGTGCCGTCATTAGTCCGCCACCACGTCGCACTCCTTCAAAGGACAGTACAACACCGAAGGAGGGTGTCGAGGTGGTGGCGCAGCAACTGTGTGGCGGGTAGCCCTCAAAGCCGGCGGAGAAGACGACAGAAAAAAAGAAGAACTAAATCGAGAAACTCTACGATTAAAACAATTCAAAACAAAGATAGGAAGTTGGCCAGAATAAAAAGAGAAGAGAAAAATGAGAACCGAAAGCGTTGGCCTCCTTCTGCACCGCCAGGCCGTGGCCGGGGTGCACGTGAGGCCGCTGACACTCCGCGGTGGTGCGTGGGTGGCCAGGGATCTTTGGCGCCAACACGCGTCGCGGAGTCCAGCGGCGCGCCACGAAACGTGCGACAAAAGGAGAAATAAAGAGGGAGGAGGGAGGAAAAGAGCCGGGCAACAGAAAAAAGATAAAGAAACCATTACGAAAAAAAAAGAAAAAGAAGAAGAAAAAAAGAAAACGCGCGACTTTAAGCGGATAGAGAAAAAAAAAGAAAAAACACGGAGCGCACGGCCTGTCGGCCCACCGCGCACGCAGCCCGTGCGCCCTCGCTCAGCGCAGCCCACGTCGGCTACGCCACACGAGACACACGAGCAAAGCAACAAGGGGAGACTCAGAGAGGAGGCAGAGCGACGGTTCTGCACGCCACCAGAAACGTTTTATTTTTATTTTGCCTTCCAGCACACAAACACAACGCCGGAAAGAGCGAAGAAAGAACCACACACGACGTGCTACGGCCACAATGCCGATCGGCAACAAGACAACGCGGGCGGACGCAGCAAGGTGGACACACACGCCACACGCAACGGCTTCTGGAGAGGAACACAGTGGAGCAGCGATGGAGGGAAGGAGGGGAGGGGGTTTACTTACGTGCCGCACACACACGCCTGGCGCTGCAGACAAAGCCGTGGCACATTAGGGCACCACAGAACACGGTGCGGGCGCCTGCGAGACGGGCGGGGGCAGCGGCCACAGCGGAGGGAAAGAAGGAAAGAGGGCCACGGACGAGCGCGGTCCTCCTCACTTGCGGCGCTCCCTCGTTGCGAGTGCTGTTACGGCTCCTCCGGGCGCCTCGTCCGTCGACGACCCGCTGTCCTTCTCTGTCCAGAATCCTTCTGCCGCCCTTCTTCACCGCGTGGCCGTCCACGTCGGATGTCGTCGCAGATGCGCGCCGACGGCAGCAGCAGGTAAGCTCAGCGGGACGATCAGCATCGGCATGCACAGGTGGCCCACAATCAGCAGCATCGGCAGGTTGTGGAAAGTCGCACGTACCAACGCCCCTCGTCACGATCGGCCACGCCTTCTCCAGCAGGATCGACCCGATCGTGCCGGACATCGACTGGCCGAAGTTCGCCAAAGCCGGCACACCAGCGCGTAGATCATGCTCTCCGACCCGCGCGGGCAAGATGCGCGAGATCAGCACGATCATCGGCATCCCACGCAAGGTAAAAGCACACACTACGTACACGATGGCGTCGCCCATGATGTACATCGCGTGGTCCGGCACGCCGATGGCCAGGTTCCACCGCTTCACAATGATGATGTGAAAACAGCGGACGCCCACCTGCCACAAACTCGTCCAATGACGGTCATTGCAGTACTGTTGCGTTCGCGAAGATCGTACGTGAACGACCCTCACACCACAATGCCCGCCTGACGTTGCCTATACACGACGCACCGTCGTTTGTAGAGGACGTAGTCGAAGTGCGCGGCACGATCCGCCAGACACTCCTTACTTCGCCAATGTTAGAAAGCTGGTCCATCGCGCCGTTGATCTGCAGGTACAGCAGCAGATTGAAGTAGATGAACACGATCGACCCTTCGCAGATCAACCCAGCGGCGTCGATCGCCCAGAACGCGAAGCCCGAGTTCACCACGCGCGACCGGCGATGGCGCGATTAAACAGGTCCACGGGTGCGAGGATGGTGACGCACGTCATCGCAATCCATCACGGAGCACCAAACCGATCACGGCCGAGATACACCAGCACGCGCCAGTTGCGGAGAGCACACCCCTTGGTTGAACTCCACGGCGCGGCGCCACAGCACAGTGCGGCCACGATCGTCAGGGTCCGTGAAGGTGGCCCACATGTCCTCGTCGTCGTCGTCGTCCACGCCCACGTTGGCGCCAGTCACCAGCTCGTCCTCGAGATCGTGCGGCGAGTTGCGGTGGCTCGAGTGCTCGTGGTTGCTGTCGTCGCGCTCGGGGTGCAGGTCCTTCGCCGGCGCCGCGTCTGCGACGGCCAGCGCCTGCTGGTGGCCCGCAGCCAGCTGCAGCCGGTACACCTCCGCATGCAGCGCGCGCGCGTCGTTCATGCGCTCCTCGCGGTTGCGCAGCTCGTTGTACCAGTTGAAGACGAAGAAGACGGCCGACACGAACTGGCAGGCGGCGGACACCATCAGGCCCACCTGCGGGATGCCCTTGTCCGACAGCGGGCCCTGGATGGCCGCAGCGATCACGTTGGCACCGAGAATGAACCACCAGATCCAGCTCACCAGCGCGGGGCCGGAGGCGGGCTGCTGCCGCATCAGCCGGCTGTAGTGGCCCTCCGACAGAATGTCGATGTTCGCCATGCAGAAGTTGCTCAGGAACAGGAAGCCGGCCGCGATGTCGGCGCTGGACGTCTTCTTCGGCAGCAGCGCGAAGCCGAGGGCGAAGGCGGCACCCGCCACCGCAGAGCCGCCGCAGCACCACCGCTTCGTGTAGCCGAACAGCGCGAACGCGTCGGACAGCGACGCCGTGAAGGCCTTCACGGACCAGCCCATCTTCGAGATGCCCTGCAGGCGCTGGTAGCGCGTGCCGTCGATGCCGAAGCGGTCCGTGAACATGGCGAAGCGCGAGAGCGACATGAGGTTGTTGCCGAGGCCCTTGTTCAGGAAGTAGCACAGACCGAGGGCCGTCACGCACCGCGGGCCGTAGCCCTCGCTGGCCTTGCTGAAGATGGGGATGTGCTTCGTGCAGGGCAAGGCGCCGAACATGCGCGCCGCCTCCGGGTGCACGTACGGCTGCGTGCCCTTATCCTCGCTCATGATATGCGCCTCCGCAGCACCCAGGCTGGCGAGGTCGCCGTTCGACTGTCCGTTCTGCATCACTGCGGCGGCGAGTAGACTGGGGCGTAGAGTAAAGAGAACGGAGAGAGAGAGAGAGAGAGAAAGGGAAAGGCAGTGTCACGCTGCAAGGGAAGGTGGCAGGCGTTTGTCGAAAGAGGACGGCGGTGTGTC
>AODS02000147.1:0-44656 GCA_000331325.2 Crithidia fasciculata
CACACCGCACACGCTGCTGGAGAGGAAGCACAGTGGACAGAGATGGGAGGGGAAGGAGGGGAGGGGGTTTAGTTACGTGCTCGCACACACACGCTGGCGCTGCAGACAGAGCCGGTGTGCACATTAGGGCACCACAGAACACGGTGCGGGTGGCGCTGCGAGACGGGCGGGGCAGCGGCCACACGCGGAGAGAAAGAAGGAGAGAGAGCCACGGACGAGCGCGGTCCTCCTCACTTGCGGCGCTCCTCGTTGCGAGTGCTGTACGGCTCCTCCGGCGCCTCGTCCGTCGACGACCCGCTGTCCTTCTCGGCAGACTCCTTCTTCGACGCCTTCTTCACCGCGTGGCCGTCCACGTCGATGTCGTCGCAGATGCGTGCGCGCGGCAGCAGCAGGAAGCTCAGCGGGATGATCAGCAGCGGAGGCACAGGTGACCCACAACCAGCAGCATCGGCAGGTTGTGGTAGTCGCACATGCCAACGCCCCTCGTCACAATCGGCCACACCTTCTCCAACAGAATCGACCCGATCGTGCCGGACATCGACTGGCCGAAGTTCGCAAAGCCGGCAACCAGCGCGTAGATCATGCTCTCCGACCCGCGCGGGCAGATGCGCGAGATCAGCACGATCATCGGCATCCACGCAAGGTAGAAGCACACCTCGTACACGATGGCGTCACCCATGATGTACATCGCGTGGTCCGGGATGCCAATAGCCATGTTCCACCGCTTCACAATGATGATGTCGAAGACAGACGCAACCACCTGCACGAGCGTCGTCACAATGAACGTCATGCAGTAGCTGTGGTTCGCGAAGATGTACGTGAACGCCGTCACACCCGCAATACCGCCGACATTGCCGATCACGGACGCCACCGTCGTGTAGAAGACGTAGTCGAAGTGCGGGCCGTCCGCCAGACACTCTTTTCTCGCCATGTAGAAGCTGTCCATCGCGCCGTTGATCTGCAGGTACAGCAGCATGTTGAAGTAGATGAACACGATCGCCTTCGCAATCACCAGCGGCGTCGCCCAGAACGCAAGCCCGCAGTTCACCACGGCGACGGCGATGGCCGCGTAGAACAGGTTCCACGTGGTGCCGAGGATGGTGACGCACGTCATCGCAATCACGGAGCACACCATGATTGCCGAGTACACCAGCACGCGCCAGTTGCGGAGGCACACCTCCTTGTTGAACTCCACGGCGCCGCAGCACAGCGGCACGATCGTCGGCTCCTTGAAGGTGGCCCACATGTCCTCCTCCTCGTCGTCCACGTCGATCTCGGCACCAAGCACGAGCTCGTCGCCCAGGTGCTGCTGCGACTGGCGGTGGCTCGAGTGTTCGTTGTTGCTGTTGTCGCGCTCGGGGTGCAGGTCCTTCGCCGGCGCCTCGTCCGCGTCAATCGGGGCCGTGTTCGGACCGCGGGCGGCGAGCTGCAGCCTGTAGATGTCGGCATGCAGCGCGCGCGCGTCGTTCATGCGCTCCTCGCGGTTGTGCCGCTCGTTGAACCAGTTGAACACAAAGAAGACGGTCGACACGAACTGGCAGGCTGCAGACACCATCAGACCCACATGCGGGATGCCCTTGTCCGACAGCGGACCCTGGATGCCCGCAGCCACCAGCGACGCGCCGAGAATGAACCACCAGATCCAGCTCACCAGCGCGGGGCCGGAGGCGGGCTGCTGCCGCATCAGCCGGCTGTAGTGGCCCTCCAACAGAATGTCGATGTTCGCCATGCAGAAGTTGCTCAGAAACAGGAAGCCGGCCGCGATGTCGGCGCTGGACGTCTTCTTCGGCAGCAGCGCGAAGCCGAGGGCAAAGGCGGCGCCAGCCACCGCAGAGCCGCCGCAGTACCACCGCTTCGTGTAGCCGAATAGCGCGAACGCGTCCGACAGCGACGCCGAGAAGGCCTTCACGGACCAGCCCATTCTCGAGATGCCCTGCAGGCGCTGGTAGCGCGTGCCGTCGATGCCGAAGCGGTCCGTGAACATGGCGAAGCGCGAGAGCGACATGAGGCTGTTGCCGAGGCCCTTGTTCAGGAAGTAGCACAGACCGAGGGCCGTCACGCACCGCGGGCCGTAGCCCTCGCAGGCTTTGCTGAAGACGGGGATGTGCTCCGTGCAGGACAAGGCGCTGAACATGCGCGCCGCCTCCGGGTGCACGTACGGCTGCGTGCCCTTATCCTCATCCGTCATGGGCGTCTCCGCAGCACCCTGGCTGGCGAGGTCGCCGTTCGACTGCGCGTGGTGCGCCATCGTGGTCCGCAGCGAGCTGGGGTGGCTGGGAAGTGGGAGGGAGGGCGGGAGTCGCGCAGGGACGGGGTGGTGGTGGTGGCAGCTCACCAGTGCGAGGACGGCGTCGAATTGGGAGGCGGGGAGAGAGAAATTGGCGCTCAGCGGATTGCGGCGGAAGAGAGGGGAGACGCGAGACAGCACACGGGTGTCGGTTGGTGTGGGAGGGGGGCAACACGGTGGTAGTCAAGCCTCTGGCCAAGAAGAGGAGAGGAGGGCGAGAGACCGTAGCGTGGGGCACGGCGTCGCTGTGGGCTTCTGTGCGTGTGTGTGGGCTGGCGCTGGAGATCTTAGAGCTGCGGCGTGGGGAGGGGGGGCCGTGGGGTGTGCCGTCACATGCGATGCACACGCGTGTCCGTGCGTGCCGGCGCGTGTGTGGGTGAGGGGAGCGGCGGAGAGAGGGAAGAGAAATGGGGAGAGAAGAGAGGAGTGAGGGTTGCGGAGAGGAGGACAGAGGGACAGCAGCACACAGACGCGTACGGTGCGAAGAGGGGTGCCGCGGGACGCACTGGAGAGGGGGCTGCGCGCGTGCACGCAATGCTGGTCGGCAGAGGGCGGAAGAGGGCGGCCTCCGCCGGATAGTTGGGCGGCAGCGAGCGCGCCGTCGGGGGCGGCCGCTGCGTGTGCGGCGCGTTGCGCGGTGACGGGGCGGTGTTATCGAGGGAATGGTCAGACACGGTCGGTGTACAACACGGGAGGCGTAGAAGAGACGTGGGAAACAAGCGGAAGAGAGAGAGAGAGAGGAAGGGAGACCAGGCAGCTCTACGGGCCACAACATGCTGGAGATTACCAGTAGGTCACGAGAGCCACTTGTGGATGATATCTTCACGAACACGGAAGAGCGTGGCTCTTCGGGCTTCTCTCTCTCTCCTCCACTCGTTTAGCACATCTTAACAAAACATGGAAGGAAATTTAGAAAAAACTAGAAGAAGAGTAAAAACAAAAAAGGGGAAGTGAAGGAAGAAGAAGGAAAAAACGTCAATACAGTGAAAGAGAGACAGAGATAATGGTTTGCGCTCGGTGGAGGGAGACCTGAAAAGAAGAAAAAAAAAAGAATGAAATGACTTAGAAAAAGTAGAAAAAGAGTAATTGAGAGGCCGCGCGGATATTTCTGTTAATAGATTTGTCTTCTGTGTTAAACTTTTCTTTCCTTAAAACATGATTCAGCTTCAGGCAACATTTATTTTTTTTCGTTTCCGTCAAAAGAGAGTACAACACTGAAGGAACGTGAAAGTGAAGTTGCGATTGCGGTGAGGCGGGTTAGCTCTCCGAATTTAAAGAGACAGGCATACACACACATATCTTTAGCAAAAGATAGGAGGGAAAAAATGCTTTTATGCGTCTGCCGGGTCGCAGTTGCGGTGCGCCTGCATAGACCTCGGGCACTCCGCAAAGCAGCGTAGGAGGCCAGGTGAGATATGGCACCATGTTGCTGGGAGAGAGGCTGTGAGCATACACACACACAAGGGGTGTGAAGAGCAAGAAGTAAAAAAGAGGGGGATACATCACACACGCACAAATAAAAAATCCCCGTTGGAGGTAGGCGAATTGAGAAGCAGAAGCGCAGAAGCACGAGCCAGAAGAGGGAGAGAGACTTTTTTGCACACGCACACACCATGTCACACCCACTAATGAAACGCGGGCTTTGTGCTTACTGCAAGGCACCAACGGGGAGCGACGCCGGTGTAGAAGCGTGAAAGCAATTTTAAAAAAAAAATCGAGAGAAGGGGGAATACTGCTTTCATAAGAGAAACAAAGAAGAAAAGTTAAAAGTTAAACTTACGTTTTCTTTACTTGTCACCACTGAAGCTTTCTCACGCAAAGACAAAAGAACGAGAGGCAACGCCATACACCGCACCAACACGCAAACGCTGTCTCCGCCGGCAATGGAACATTCCCTGCGTGCCTCCCAACTCGCACAAAAGGGTAGTAGAACCACTGCCGAGGCGTGCGTCAGCGGAGACCGCTAGAAGCGGGAACCACACCGACCTGCACGTGCTCCAGAAATAGGTGTGGGTGTGTGTACATGCCGCAAGAAAAATATTTATAAAAAAAAGGCTGCGGCTGTGCAGGTAGGCGAAGGTGACGTACTCCTTGAAAAAAAAGGTGAGGTGAACTTTAAAAAAAAAATGGGGGAGGGGGAGAGGGGAGAGGGGAGTTTGTTAAAACTCGTTCACGCTGGCGCTGCAGACGGTGGAGACAGTGATGCACACCTGCAACACACACACACACAGCAGGAAAACAACAGATCTGTCTCGCGTTGGTTAAGGGCCGACACGTCAGGCAGCGCCAGTAATGTGGTGAGTAAAACGCAGAATTACGCTCCTGCTGCGGCGCTGCAGCGCTGGTCCACGCTTCCTGGGAGACACACCCAGCTGCTGCCACTCCACAACACTCCCACCACACAAACACACACACAGACACGATGGATGGGAGTTGAGGAGCAGATAAGGCAGCAACGGGAACCGAATACCTCGACACACAAGTACACACACCAGCACAATACGAAGGTATTCCTCCCAGCGACCACCAGACACTGCAGAGCAGCAGCCACGAGACAACCTACGCAATTAAAAACACAGACCAAACAAGCAAATGAGAGCTCTGCTGCAGACTGGAGAGATGCAAGTGGGTTTACGTGACCCTGCAAACAGCCGAGAAAAAACTGTGGCCACAGCAAAACGATAATAGCACACGAATGTTGCTCTTACTTGCGGCGCTCCTCGTTGCGAGTGCTGTACGGCTCCTCCGGCGCCTCGTCCGTCGACGACCCGCTGTCCTTATCGGCAGAATCCTTCTTCGACGCCTTCTTCACCGCCTGGCCGTCCACGTCGATGTCGTCGCAGATGCGTGCGCGCGGCAGTAGCAGGAAGCTCAGCGGGATGATCAGCAGCGGGAGGCACAGGTGACCCACAACCAGCAGCATCGGCAGGTTGTGGTAGTCGCACGTACCAACGCCCTTCGTCACGATCGGCCACACCTTCTCCAACAGGATCGACCCGATCGTGCCGGACATCGACTGGCCGAGGTTCGCAAAGCCGGCAACCAGAGCGTAGATCATGCTCTCCGACCCACGCGGGCAGATGCGCGAGATCAGCACCACCATCGGCATCCAAGCCAGCATGTAGCAGACCTCGTACACGATGGCGTCACCCATGATATACATCGCGTGGTCCGGAATGCCAATAGCCAGGTTCCACCGCTTGACAATGATGATGTCGAAGATAGACGACAACACCTGCACAATAGTCGTCACAATGAACGTCATGCAGTAGCTGTGGTTCGCGAAGATGTACGTGAACGCCGTCACACCCGCAATACCACCGATATTGCCGATCACGGACGCAATCGTGGTGTAGAAGACGTAGTCGAAGTGGGGACCCTCCGGGAAGCATGCCTTCTTGGCCATGTAGAAGCTGTCCATCGCACCAGTGATCTGCAGGTACAGCAGCATGTTGAAGTAGATGAACACGATCGCCTTTGCAATCACCAGCGGCGTCGCCCAGAAGGCCATGCCACAGTTCACCACGGCGACAACGATGGCCGCGTAGAACAGGTTCCACGTGGTGCCGAGGATGGTGACGCACGTCATCGCAATCACGGAGCACACCATCACCGCCGAGTACACCAGCACGCGCCAGTTGCGGAGGCACACCTCCTTGTTGAACTCCACGGCGCCGCAGCACAGCGGCACGATCGTCGGCTCCTTGAAGGTGGCCCACATGTCCTCCTCCTCGTCGTCCACGTCGATCTCGGCACCAAGCACGAGCTCGTCGCCCAGGTGCTGCTGCGACTGGCGGTGGCTCGAGTGCTCCTTGTTGCTGTTGTCGCGCTCGGGGTGCAGGTCCTTCGCCGGCGCCTCGTCCGCGTCAATCGGGGCCGTGTTCGGACCGCGGGCGGCGAGCTGCAGCCTGTAGATGTCGGCATGCAGCGCGCGTGCATCGTTGACGCGCTCCTCGCGGTTGTGCAGCTCGCCGTACCAGTTGAAAATGAAGAAGACGGACGACACGAACTGGCAAGCTGCAGACAAGAAGAGACCAACCTGCGGGATGCCCTTGTCCGACAGCGGACCCTGAATGGCGGCCGAGATCAGAGAGGCACCGAGAATAAACCACCAGATCCAGCTCACCAGCGCGGGGCCGGAGGCGGGCTGCTGCCGCATCAGCCGACTGTAGTGGCCCTCCGACAGAATGTCGATGTTCGCCATGCAGAAGTTGCTCAGGAACAGGAAGCCGGCCGCGATGTCGGCGCTGGACGTCTTTTTCGGCAGCAGCGCGAAGCCGAGGGCAAAGGCGGCGCCAGCCACCGCAGAGCCGCCGCAGTACCACCGCTTCGTGTAGCCGAATAGCGCGAACGCGTCCGACAGCGACGCCGAGAAGGCCTTCACGGACCAGCCCATCTTCGAA
Organism: Crithidia fasciculata; assembly: GCA_000331325.2. Lineage (NCBI taxonomy): Eukaryota > Euglenozoa > Kinetoplastea > Trypanosomatida > Trypanosomatidae > Crithidia > Crithidia fasciculata. Next base: position 6,691 of record AODS02000147.1, read on the forward strand.
ATACCCTGCAGACGCTGGTAGCGCGTGCCGTCGATGCCGAAGCGGTCCGTGAACATTGCGTAACGGGAGTAGGACATCAGGTAGTTGCCGAGGCCTTTGTTCAGGAAGTAGCACAGACCGAGCGACGTGACGCACCGCGGGCCGTAGCCCTCGCAGCTCTTGCTGAAGACGGGGATGTGCTTCGTGCAGGGCAAGGCGTTGAACATGCGCGCCGCCTCCGGGTGCACGTACGGCTGAGTGCCCTTGTCTTCGTTCACGATAGGCGCCTCCGCAGCACCCAGGCTGGCGAGGTCGCCGTTCGACTGTGCGTTGTTTATCATGGCGGAGATGAACGAGTGGGGTCGAAGTGAAAGGAAATAAGGGTTGTCGGAGCGTTTATGAGGTGCCGCGGCCGAAAAAGAGAGAAAGGTAGAAAAAAAAAAGAAAACTAGTGTGTGTGTAGTTATGTTAAAAGAAAAAGTAAAAAAAAAAGACTGAAAGAATGAAGCCGCAGACCAATGTTTAATTGGGGGAAGAGGGACAGTGTTGGGAGGCACTGGTCGTGGGTGTGGCGTTGCGCTAACAGAGGGAAAAGAGAGTTAGAACTGTGGCAAGTATAGGTATCACGCGGGGTTGACGTGTCGTTGTTCGTGCAAGGTAGAGGAGGAGAGGGGGATCACGAAAAGTGAGAGAGCGAGTTCCATCCAGGGACATCTACCACAGGGTAACAGGAGTGACAACTGTGAGGTAGTAAAGAGAGAGAGACATAGCGTCCTCATCCACTCTGGATGAATGCTATATGGGTAGCCAGATACAGGAACGGCTATAGTGTATCGCACTGCTGTTTCTCCGTGCTACTTTGCACTCCCCAGCAGCGATAACAACAACAGAATTGAAAAACAGAGCGATTAGGCCAGGCCAGCTGTTGATGGCGTGCACGTGCCAGCTCGCCGGGCTGGCGACCAGTCTGGGGGTACAACAGAGGCGAAAGGCATTTTCCAATAGGCGGCGCAACACGTGCGTGGTTCGGCGGCCGCTCTCACGGCTGGGTGAAGTCTTCCTGTGCCCACACGAAGTGCCCGCATTTTTCTCCTCCAAGATGCCCCCGCTGTTGAAACTTAGGATTGACACACATATACGCGAAGTTTCATCTTTGGCATCTCGATCTCGAGTGATGTGTGCAGTGATACTCTCTTCTTTTCTTTGTTGTCTTTTTTTTTTTTTTTGGCTCTTCCCGCGCGCCTACGCGTTGCATGCATGCCGCCTACAGGGACTCTGTGCCTGCCTCTCCCACTTCCCCTCTCTTCGTGTCAACGGGCAGCGGTGCGCAGATTCAAAGACATGCACGCGTCATGATAGAGACATATATATATATATATATTAAGAAAGCGAGTGAAGATAAGTAAAAGCGACAAGGTAGGAAAAAAGGGGGTTTGTCTTTCATCGCAGGACTCTCCCCATCAGAGAGACGTGACAAATCGCACCAACCTCTGTCTCTCACGTCTTCCCGTAGCCGCACCAACAAACGCTCATCTTTTCTTCTGACTTGCTTTTTTTTTTTCCTTTATGTACTTAAGAATAAATAAATAAATAGGTGGTGTTAGCTCCACGTGGCGACTCGAACACACGCAAAAAATTATCGAAAACAAAAAAAAAAGATGCGTTCACAACAGACGTTTATTAGAAGCGTGGCTGCGAGAACGACCGCGGGAGAGGGAAGAGATGCGAAAGATGAGAGGAAAGACAGAAAAAAAAATCTTTAAAGGAAATAAAACAATAGTCGGAAGGAGAGCCGCAAAGTGACAGAGCTCGACGAGGGAGTGGGACGGTGACTCCTGTGTCGTGCGTCTCCCACATTTTTTTATGTATATAAATAATTTACCTCTCTCTTTATGTGTGTGTGTGTGGGGGTTTGCGGGTACTCTGTTCTTCACGACGTAGCAAGGCATGGAAAAAGCGGCGTGTTTGACGCCGTGAAGCACGTTATATACGATAATGTGGGTCGCAGCGAACCACCTGTCACCCTTATAAAAACAAAAAGGGGAATAGAAGAGAAAAAAGAAGTAACAGTCAACAGTCGACAAACACAAGAAGCACGGGCGTGATACTTTGAGGAAGAGAGCAATAGACGTCGAAGCGCGGAGTGGCATTCGCGGGTGTCCTCACTTTGACGCTCTCAGCCGTAGCAGCAGCCACCGCGTGCATGCGAAAGAAAAGAAGGAGGGAGGGAAAGGAGTGGTCGCTGGGCGACAAGAAAAATAAAAAGTAAATAATAAGTGTGGGTGTATTTTTTTTTTTTTTGCGAAATGGAGAGAGAAGGAGATTGCAGGCATCACGCACCCACTTCGGTGCGATCCACCGCGACAGCTTTACCGCGTGTGTTTGCGTTGTTTGTGAGTGTGTACGTGCTACAGAAGCAAAGCAGCGTACATGCATGTATAGACAGTGCAATAGGCGGTCCTCCGACAACGAAAAGGGAAGAACAAGAGTTCATTCGAAGGGTGCGGAGTGAAAGGCGGCACCGCGGAAAAGAAGGTAAGCGTTAACAAGAGGAGCAAACCGCATCCGGTGCGTCCTTCCGCCGTCTCTCACTTTGCGGCGTGAAAGGAAAAAAAAAAAGGAAAGCAGACCGACAAATGATCGGCACAGGAAAAAAAAAGTGTAAAAATAAGAGAGAGACAGATGTAGAGGAAGAAAGAAATCAAAAGAGTGCCCTTATAAATTTTAAAAAAAGTGCTAACCAAGAAAAGAGAGAATAATTAAAGGCGCCGCTTCATTGGAGAAGGAGAGAAAAAAGGAAACAGTTAAGAGAGAAAAAGAGTGTAGGAATGGGCGTGTGTCTTCTTCTTGATTCTTTTTTTTTTTTTAAAGAGAGAGAGGAGGGAAAAGGGTGCTGCCGCCTCATTGGCACTCCACAGTGCGAGCCTCGGCAGCAACACAGGAAGGGAAAATAAAAAACAAAAAAACAATAAATAACAGTCACTTGTCCCTTGGGGCAGGAAGAATAGAAAAAAAAAAAGGCGTGGCAGACACGTCACGCCATCTTGACGGACACCAACCAAGAAACGGAGGAATAGAAAGGGAATAATAACAGAAATTAAGAGGAAAACGTCACGTCCTCATTAAAGAGAGAGAGAGAGAGGCCTGCTGCGTTGCGTCGTTAGAGGGAGGTGGATCGCACCTGTCCCTCTTGTTAGTGGTCGGTGGCAACGCGCAAGACCTGAACAATACAAATATATATAAAAAAATAGAGAGCTAGTAATAAAAAAAGAGGGGAATTAATATTAAAGAAAAAAAAAGAAGGTGAGAGGTGGGAAAGTAACAGAAGCCACAACCCACCGCGCCACCTTGTTTTACCTTTATTTTTTGCGCGTCTAGTACCGGAGAGAGAGTAGGAGAAGAGGGCAGAAAACCCCGGAAAAGGGGAGAGGACCACCGAGACCAGCCACATCCACTAAGAGAAAAGAGTAAAAAGAAAAGAGGTTGTCCCCTTTATCTCTCTCTCTCTCTCTCCGCGCGCCACTCATGCCGTCCCGCGTCCTACTCGAGATCCTCGGAGCGGCGCTTGCCACGGTGCCCCTGCACTGGCTCCACGTAGGGCTCGTCCGGCGTGTTCGCTGCTGCTGCCGCTGCTGCCGCCGCCTTCGTAGCCTCCGGAATGATGGGGTTGCCGTCTTGGTCGATGTCGTCGCAGATGCGCGCGCGCGGCAGCAGGATGATGCTGGCAGGGACGATCGCCAGCGGAAGGAGAATGTGCCCCACCAGCAGCAGCATCGGCACGTTCGAGAAGTCGCAGCCGTTCACGCCCTTCGTCTTGATGGGCCACACGAGCTCGATGAACAGCGAGCCGATCGCGCTGGAGATCGATTGTCCCATGTTACTGAAGCCCGACGCGAGCGCGTAGATCATGCTCTCTGACCCGCGCGGGCAGATGCGTGAGAAGAGCAGCACGACAGGCACCCAGGCGAGCTGGTACACTGCGCTGAAGATGATGGAGTCGCCCATGATGTACATTCCGTGATCCGGGATGCCAATCGCGAGGTTCCAGCGCTTCACCACCACAATATCGAAGACGGACGCCGTGATCTGAAGGACGGTCACCACCACGAAGGTCAACCAGTAGCTGTGCTTGGAGAAGATGTAGGAGAAGGCAACGACGCCGCACACGCCACCAAGGTCGCCGATGATTGCACCCACCGTGTTATAAAAAGTGTACGTGAAGTGCGGGCCGTCTGGGTAGCACTCTTCGGTAGCCATGTAGAAGCTGTCCATCACACCCGGCAGCTGCAGATACAGCAGCATGTCCAAAAAAGCAAAGACGATCGCCTTGGCAGCCACCAGCCGACAGGCCCAGAAGGCCATGCCGCAGCAGGTGAGCGCCACCGCCAGCGACGACCAGCCGAGGTCGTGCGAAGAGCCGAACACCGTCACGAGGCACTGAACGACCACCGCACACACCATCACTGCCGAGTACACGTAGAGGCGCCAGTTGCGGCAGAATACCTCCCTGTTTACCTCCAGCACGCCACAGCACAGCGGCGTGATGTACGCACTGAGGTCGGCGTCACCCGGCGTGTCGGCGTCGCTGCTCTGCTCATCCGTCACAGCCTGCACAAGCTCACCCGTCAACCCTGCGGAAGCGTGGCGCGCTCCGTCCTCGGCCGTTGACGTGCTGACATCGTTGTCCACCACTGCCGCCACCGCCGCAGACTCCTTCTGCCCCTCCTTCGTCGGCTCCGCTTCGTCCAGCGCCGCAGCCTGCTCGCGCTGCCGCTCCGCGGCCTCCAGCACCACATCCTCGTAGCGCTCGATCTTGTTCAGCCGCTCACCGTACCAGTTGAAGATGAAGAAGAACACCGTCAGCACCTGCGCACCGGCAGAGATGAAGAGACCGAGCTGCGGCTTCTTGATGTCCGACAGTGGACCTTGAATCGCCGCGGCCACAAGAGAGGCTCCGAAGATGAAGGCCCAGATCCAACTCACCAAGGCGGGGCCGCACGAAGGCCGCTTGCGCAGGATGCGCGTGTAGTGGCCCTCCGACAGGATGTCGATGTTCGCCATGCAGAAGCACGCAAGAAACATGAAGCCCGCACCCATGTTGGCGCTCTCGGGCTTTGCGGGCAGCAGGCCAAAGGCCAGCGCGAACGCCGCTCCCGCAACACACGAGCCCGCGCAGTACCACCGCTTCGTGTAGCCGAACAGCGCAACAGTATCTGCAACGCACGCAGAGAAGGCCTTCACCGACCAGCCCATCGCGCGCAGCGTGCTCAGGCGCTGGTAGCGCGTGCCATCAATGCCGAAGCGGTTGCGGAACATGGCGTAGCGGCAGTAATTTACCAGGTAGCCGCCGATGCCCTTGTTCAGGAAATAGCACGCACTCAACGCGGCGGTACACTTCGGCCCGAGGCCCTCGCAGCTCGGCGTGAAGAGGGGAATGTGCTTCGTGCAGGGCACAGCCGCGAAGAGCCGCTCCGCATCCGGGTGCACGTAGTGGGGGACGGGCGACACCGTGTTGCACGCCGCAGCTTCCGGCACAACGCGGACCGGCTCGCTCTGCGACGACGCGTCCATGTTGCCCGAGTGGTGCTGCATTGCCTCTCGACACAGTCTTCGGTTGATTTATCTTTTTTTATGTTTGGTTGTTGCTGTTGCGGTGGTGTTGCGTGCAGGGAACAGACGCAGGAGTGAGGAAACAAGGAAAATGCTTATTCTTTCTTTTTTAGAATAGAAACGTGACGAATACAAGACGTGTTTGTATTTGTCGTGTCTGCGCACAAGGTCCGTCACACAATCGCACACAGACACACGAAAGAAGGAAAGGGAGGGAAAAAAAAGAGGAAGAAAGTAAAGATGAAGTGGGATTGGTGATTAAGCGCCATTGCACGCGTCAAAGACGTCCTACGGAAATAGAGAGAGATAGATAGCATCATTACACTCACATTCACACGCATTCAGTGCGCTGCACCGATACCGCAGTCCCCATCGTCTCTCTCGCTGCCCTCTCTTCCACATATTCACCGGCGTCAACCACGATAGCCGCTCAAGCAGCGTCGACGTCACGGATGAGGGCCAATAGTCCCTCGGAATCTCTTCATTTTTTTTTTGTTGGCTCTGCGTTTGAATAGCACCATCGCGTATTAAGGGAGAGGAGAAGCGAAGCATATTTGTGTGCCCAACACAAGCGAATGCGGGACACCGGCTACGAGTAAAGATAACACAGCTGAGGAACTTCCTTCCGAAATCACGGCACACACGCACACGCACACAGACACGCACACGCTTCGTCGTTTGGCGGGTGCAGACCACGCACACAGGAAAAAAAAAGCAGACTTTTAAAGGCGTCGGCGGTGATGCGTGGTGTCGGATGATTGATTCGGAAGATCCATCAGAGAAAAGAAAAGCAAAATGAGAAAAGAGAGAGTCAACAAGTAGAGTTATGAAAGAAAGTAAAATGGGTATTTTTCTTTATTTGCTGTTTGCACACTTTGCGTTTCATTCACTGCAGGCCTCACAGAGTGGCCGCCCGTCTCACATGCGCACACGCGCACAAACACGGACAGGCGACGGCAGAGCCCCCTCAACGCAGAACGAAAAAGTTCGCTCTCGCACCTCGCAGAAAAGTGAAAAGGCAACTCATGCTAGCAAAGGACTGGCGATGAGGGAAAGAGACAAACACGGTCACCGTTTATGAGGACACCAAGCTTCTAGTGCTGGGCACACGCGCCGACACAGAGAGTGAGACACACACAAGTTTAGAGGCAACCAAACGCAAGTTAGGAAAAAAGGGAAACTTTTTTTTTTGCGTTTATGTGCGTATAAAGCACTAAGCAATGGTTGCAAAGGAATAGAGAGGAAAGGTTTAAAAAAAAAAAAAACAAGAGCGTTACCAGTGCACTTGAAAGAGAAAAAAAGAAAGCACACAGAGAGATGGAACGTGTGCCTACGGTCTCACAAGGAGTGGAGTGTGGCGACGCGTCTTGGCATCACAGATAGCAACAGAAGAAGGCACACACACGATAATCGACAGTCTGCAAACGCGTCTCACCGCCTCCGCTGTTTGCACGAGGGCACGCCGAATTCATATTCGCATCACTACTGAGGCATCCAAGCAGCGCTACTTGTTTAGAGAGAGAGAGAGAGGAAAGGGAAAAAAAGAAAAGGAGACGACTGCGAGGACGTACAGTCGCGCCACCGAAGTCCTGCACGTGCTTCAGACGGACTGTGGAGCGGACAAGACGCTCATTTTACACACTTTTTTTTTTTTATCAGATGCTCGAGTCCAAAACACCAGTCCGTTGGAGCATCGAGCACTAGCCAAGACACGCACAAACACACGTGTGCGGTGCAAAGCCCTTCTCATATCGTCAACCTGTGGCCTCTCTCTTGCACCACACTGAAGCCTTTGGCGAAGAAAGAGGAGAAAGGGGCAGCAAAAAAAAAAATGAGTGAGAGAGAACGAGAAGAAAAGAAGGCGAGCAAAAGCAGCGCCGTAGTTGACTCATCTACTTCCCGTAACAGGAAGAGAGGAGAAACCCAAGGAGAAGGAAAGAACAAAGTATAAGATTAGACAGGGGCAAGAGGTCGACTCTCCACTGACCGTTGTGCACACGCACAACGTGGAGAAATCGAGACAAAATTTCCGACAACGAAGCGGCACGCACATGAGACAACAACAACAATACGAATCAAGAAGAAAGCAGTGAGACGGAGGAGCAGAAGCCAACGATCTCACCCCAGGAAAGAGAGATAAACCGCTGGAAAACACTCCTCCACTTCTGTTGTCTTGCATCCGCTCTTGTGCCGCCGGCAACGCCTGTGGGGTGGGGAGCACACCGAAGAAGCGGGCAGCACTTACGCGCGTACCCACCGAGTACACACTTCAATATTCACCCCACACACACACATATATATACTTCTGTTGCACGTGGGTGGGAAACGTAGGGGAAAAAGAAAACGCAAACGCTTTGAAAAATGGGGGAAAGCTGCAGCTTCATCACGTTGCAGTGCTCTCCGCGCAATGCGTGGAGTGGTGTGGTGCGGAAGCGAATTGAATACCAACAGAGAACACCACTACTGCACCATCGCTGATTGTATAAAACCAAAGCATCGCAACGTGATCCCATAAAGAAAAAAAAGGAAGTGCATAATATCACAACATACTTTAGAAAAGAAAAAAAAAACACGTTTGCGTGCCGAAAGCCGTCTCTTCTTTAAGTTTTGAGCACAAGAGGCAGAGAAAGATAGAGAGGCGGGGCAGAAGGAGTAAATGAAAAAGACCGAAAGCAGCGGGAATATTACCAACACACACACACGCATGTACAACAAGGAGGAGAGTGGAGGGAAAATACAGAAAGAGGTTAAGAAAGAGCGCAAGACAAAGCGAAGAGAATCGGCAATTAGAAATTTATGTGTTGGTGTGCGTCGGAGAGCATACATATATATGGATATGAGGATATATACGACAGCACAAAGCAATGCAAAAGTATGGAGAATCACAGTTAATACTTTAAAATAAAAAAGTCCGAAGAAAAGAAGAGAAGAGGCATCGACTACGACTTCACTTTTTCTTTTCCGTTTTCGTGTGCGACGCGCTGCACAGCCTCGACTCGCTTCTGCGGTCGCTGTGCTGCAGAAAAGGTCTGGCACCCGCGCGCTCTGAGAGGACCGCGCACCACTGTCCACACCACAGGCTTCGCCTTCTTCTCCCTTGCGCTCGCGGCACCCGCACCACACCAAGCATCGTCGCTGCTGAACACACATACAGCCACACACTCAAGCACATCTAGAGCCCGGCAGCGAGAAAGGGAGAGAGCGACCCCGATGCGAGCCCAGGAAGCGGTGACAGCGAGCAGCGCAAAGCACTACGCCACTGTGCGCTCCTTCAGAGGGCGGCTGTTCTCCTCCGCAGCCTCCGGCAGCCCGCTTGCACCGCCGTCCAGCGCCGCGTCGGCGTCCACCTTCTCGGCTCCCTTCCCTGCCGCCACAACCGCGTGGCCGTCGGGGTCGATGTCGTCGCAGATGCGCGCGCGCGGCAGCAGGATGAAGCTCAGCGGGATCACCGCCAGCGGAAGGAGAATGTGCCCCACCAGCAGCAGCATCGGCACGTTAGAAAAGTCGCAGCCATTCACGCCTTTCGTCTTCACCGGCCACACGAGCTCGATGAACAGCGAACCGATAATGCTCGACATGGACTGGCCAAGGTTGCTGAAGCCGGCGGCAAGCGCGTAGATCATGCTCTCCGAGCCGCGCGGGCAGATCCGTGAGAACAGCAGCACGACGGGCATCCACGCCAGCTCCTTGCAGATCATGAAGATGATCGAGTCGCCCATGATGTACATCGCGTGGTCCGGAATGCCGATGTCGCGGTTCCACCGCTTCACGATGATAATGTCGAACACCGAGCCCACCACCTTCAGGATTGTCGTCACCACGAACACCATCCAGTAGCTGCGCTTGGAGAAGATGTACGCAAACGCAACAACGCCCGCGATGCCTGCAACATTCGCGATGACAGAGCCGATGGTTGTGTAAAAGGTGTACGTGAAGTGCGGGCCGTCTGGGTAGCACGATTCGGTAGCCATGTAGAAGCTGTCCATCACACCCGGCAGCTGCAGGTACAGTAGCATGTCCAGGAAGACGAAGACGATCGCCTTGGCAGCCACCAGCGTGCAGGCCCAGAAGGCCACCGCACAGCACGTCACGGCCACCGCCAGAGAGCACCAGCCGAGGTCGTGCGAAGAGCCGAACACTGTCACCAGGCACTGCGCCACCACTGCAGCCACCATGATCGCCGAGTACACGAACAGGCGCCAGTTGCGGAAGAACACCTCCTTGTTCACTTCCAGCGCACCGAGGCACAGCGTGCTCATGTACGGGCTGTTCACGAAGCCGCGCAGCTCTTCCTCGTCGTCGTCATCCTCCCCAGGTGCGCCATCGTTCGGAATTGCCGCTCCAACCACAAGCTCGTCCGAGAGAGCCGGGTCCGTGCGTGCGCCATCGACGTTGCCCGTCGCGTTCTTGCTGTTCTCGTGGTCGCTGGACAGCTCGGGGTGCAGGTCCTTCGCGTCGACGCCCTGCACCAGATCGCTGTCCGACTCCGTCGAGCCAGCCAGTGCCCGCCGATCTGCCTCGGCGACCTTAAAGTCCTCGAAGCGCTCGATCTTGTTCAGCCGCTCACCGTACCAGTTGAAGATGAAGAAGAACACCGTCAGTACCTGCGCACCCGCAGAGATGAACAGACCCACCTGCGGGATCTTCTTGTCCGAGACGGGGCCCTGGATGACGGCAGAGATCAGCGAGGCGGCGAAGATGAACACCCAGATCCAGCTCACCAGCGCGGGGCCGGCAGCGGGACGCTTGCGCAGGATGCGGCTGTAGTGGCCCTCCGACAGGATGTCCACGTTTGCCATGCAGAAGCACGTCAGGAACATGAAACCGGCGCCGGTGTTGGCACTCTCGGGCTTCACGGGCAGCAGACCAAAGGCCAGGGCGAAGGCAGCACCAACAATGCAGGAGCCCGCACTGTACCACCGCTTCGTGTAGCCAAATAGCGCGAAGGTGTCCGACACACTCGCCGAGAAGGCCTTCACGGACCAGCCCATCGTGTACAGCGTGCTCAGGCGCTGGTAGCGCGTGCCATCAATTCCGAAGCGGTTGCGAAACATAGCATAGCGGCTGTAGCTCACCAAGTAGTTGCCGAGGCCCTTGTTCAGGAAGTAGCAAGCACCCAACGCGGTCGTCCCCCTGGGACCGAGGCCCTCGCTGCTGGCCGTGAACAGGGGAATGTGCTTCGTCCACGAGTACTTGGCGAACATCGCAGTCGCTTCCGGGTGTACAGCAGGGAAGTTCAGTGGAGAGTCATGAAGCCTGCGCGAATGCGGGACGGTGGCGCCACCCTCGCCCTCCTCCTCCTCAGCGCCGTTGTGGGAGTAGGGGCGGTGCGATGCTGCGTCATCGTGGTCGTGCTGCGGCTGGGCCATTGTGAGTGCGCCAATGCAGTAGACAGAGAGTTGTTTAAGTGTGTAAAGAAGTTTTTTTTTTCACTTTTCGTTTGTGCTGAATTGCTTCTCCGTCAAAAAGTTGCCGTTGAGTAGAACGTCTTGAAAGAGAGGTGCCTTAAGAAAAAATTGGGTGAAGGGAGAACAAAAGCAAAAATGGAGAAAGAAAGAAAGTGGGTTTTTTTTTTTTTAGATTGTGTGTGTATGCGTGGTGGTGGTTGTTAGCGCGTTTGTCGTCTTGGTGTTCAATGTGCGCGAGAGACGAGTCAGAACATTGAAAATGTGGCGAGGCATCAATGACGTAGTAGCATCGCAGGACGAAGAGCGGGAAAAAGAAAAGGGCATTAAAAACAAGCACGGAGTGCAGCAGGTGAATGTAGGGAGCGAAGAAAGAGGTGAAGGAGGCACATGAAAAGTAAGGAAGTAGGAGAGCCTAGGGATAAATGCAGTTTGATGCAAATAAATAAAAATTTTTTGAGAGGCTTTGTGTAATGCAGTATTCGAGTTAATTTATCTTTCCTCCTCGTGCGCTTTGACAGTGCATCGACGCTGCAGGACGCAGTAGGCAAACGAAATGGTACGGTAGGTTGTTTAGTAGCCACAAGCGTCACATGAAGCAACAGTATCGCTGGCGGCCACGTGCAGCAATTCGTGGCGGCGAAGGCGAGAAGCGCCGCTTCCACCACGACGCAATTGTCTACTTCTGATCTTATTTTTTTTTCTTTTGGATGCTGGTGTCTTCAATAAATAGTTTTTTTCCTTTTTAGCTAAAGTAAAAGTAAATATAAAAGCGAGAGAGAAATTATGCGCATGAAGGTAGTGCTTTCGAAACGGCATCAGACGTCATCGTTGACCGACATCGGAGGTGGGAGTAGCAAAAAAGAACGGGAAAACAGAGGTGTGATCACGGACGGCTGCGCAGACTCGGATGCACACGTCCCTTCGCATGCATAATTTCTCCAAGGGCCATTCCTGCGGATGTCCAAATGAAAAAAAAAAGATTTTTAAAAAAAATGAGGTGTGGGAAAAGAGAGGAATGGGGAAGGTAACCCAAATCAAAACAAAAATATTATAATAAAGAAGAGGAAGACGGGAAGGAGAAGGGCCGAGGACGTGGTAGACGAACCTGCAGCACGACGAAAAGACATAAAACCAATTAGAGTTCAGGTGACGGGAAGAACTCCAATATTTTTTTTTCTCATGTATATACTGCAAACAAACCAAACGGAAAAAAAAAGAAGTGAGAGAAAGGAAAAAAAAAGGGGGAAGATGGAACCGTGTCAGAGCGCTTGAGGAAGACCCACAAGAGTGTATGCCCTTAAATCAGACGCGGTCCACCTTCAAATAGTAGTAAAAAAAAAAAAACAAGAGAAGAAGGTGAAAAACAACGAAGAAATTAGAAAAAAGGAGAAAAGGACGGTAGGTTTCACCTCGCGCAGTTGGGCTTCGTCTTCGTCTGTGCGCACACAAACACTCGCAGACGCACACATAGAGAAAAAAAAAACGTTACCCCACGAAAGAAACTAATAGTCAAAATAATGAAAAAATAAGAAATATTGAAAGCGAATAAGGTAGGAATTTATCCGGGTGAAAATCATTTTTTTTTTGTGTGTCGGTTCGTTTGAAACCAACGCGTCCGAAAAGTGACACGGAAATGGCCGTCCTATCTGGGTTCGCCGTTGCGGGATGATGCTCTCTCTCTCTCCTACTCGTGTGTATCATGTACACGTGTGCAGATTGTTTTTTTTTTTCTTTTCAAGAGAAAGCCACTACCACATGCACGCAAAACACCCGTTTCTTGTTTTCCCACTCTTGTGCACCTCGCTTATACAACGAGTTAAGGGAATAACTGCTGCCGACCATATCACCCGCTCGCACCCACCCACCTCACCTCAACAACAGGTCTACACAGACCAGCAGCGAGCGGCGAGTTTTCCCTCCCTGTCTGCTGGACGATAGAGCCAACAACAGGCAGAGAGAAAGAAGGATGAAGCGAGCTGTACAATAATAATAATAATAAGGAAACAACGGAGAAAGGAAAAACAAAGTAGTGAGGTCCGCGACGCGCAGGCTGCAGCTATTCGCAACACGCGGCTCTGAAAATAATAATAATAAAAAACACACCTACACACACACGAGTTGCACCACGATGATCTAATCTCGTTCTCTCCTCGGAAGGAGAGAAGATGATCAACAGTGCGGAGACGTTTGTTGTGTATAACGCAGGAGCTGAAAGAGAACAAAAGAAAAAGTAAGAGATGGCGCAATGAACGAAGACGTTTGCGCACAATAAAAACAGAAGAAAGGAGAGAACAAAAAGAAATGTCAGAGACGGGAAACACACACATGAAAGAAGAGAGAACAAATACTGATAAAGGAAAGGGAGGGAGAGTCTGTTCTGATGACTCGTAGGCTGTGGTGTGCGTGCACTTATGGACGGTCACTACCACAGCAAAAGAAAAAGGAAATTAAAGAGGAGGGCAGTAGCCAACTGGACAACACAGCGGAAACAAGGGTAAAAAAGACGTGGAAACACACGCCCCACGTCAATCAAGCCCCCTTGATCCATATTTTTCTTTTTTTACTTTCTTTTTTCAGTTCTTCGTCTACAACAGAAAATGGGTCACTTAAACAAAAAAAAAGAGGTGTGTCTGTGCGTATGTGTCCGTGCCTTTTAGAGATGCCACTTAAAGTAAGGTAAATGAGTGTGTTCAGAACAATAATAGATTTGTGTGTTTGTGTTCCCTCTCGAAGACTGTCAAGGCGCTTACGCGTCATTGACAGGTGGGACCGGCGCCGCACCGTAGCACACGCCACGGATGCAGCCAGTCCCGTTCTCCCTTTTCGCGCTGTGCCAAAGCTCTTCTTCTTTTTCTTTTACAAAAGAGCCGGATGCGGAAATGTATTGGAGGAGGGGAAGGAGGAATTAATAAAAGAAAGAAAGAAACAAAGAAAAAAGAGAATACTGTTATTTCTCTCTGGTATAACAAAGCACTGGGAAACAAAGTAACGAAGGAGGGGAGGACGGAAAACAGAAAAAAGAAGGGGGGATCGACTTCAACACACACACACTCATAAACGTATAGGAGGTAAAGAAGATGAGGAAGGGAGCTGGTAGGCTTTTGCGACACGCACGGTCACCTTCACACCCCACACCTCTCACCTTCCTCACACACCTACACGTTCCAGTCCCGGTCAAATCTCCGCCGCATCTCTTACAGAGTCACACACACACAGACACAGAGGGAGAGAACCAGGACCGGCGTGCAAGCGGGCACTGAGGCGATCTTTCCATCTTCTTTGTGTGTCCTCTCCCTCCACTCCTTCAGTGTGTGCATCTGCGTGCGTGTGTGTGTTTCGAGGATCAGGGAGCGTCAACGAATTCGCCGTCGCACGCGAGCGCCACCCCACGCGCCACTTCGGGAGCCACAACATGCAGGACCTGACGTACCTCCCGCCCAAGATTGAAAGATCAACAAAGATCAACGCACACACACACACACAAACACACACACAAACAGACACGTCCTCATACACACTTTCTTCTCTCACTCTACGCACGCAGCGCCGCCTTCTCCACCGGTGCATCCGCAGGCAGCTCACCCGTCACCGGCGTGCTCAGCACGTCCTCCTCAGCGCTCCGCCCGGCATCGCTGCTCTTCTTGCGGTCCTTCCGGATCGCGTGGCCGTCGGGGTCGATGTCGTCGCAGATGCGCGCGCGCGGCAGCAGGACGAAGCTCAGCGGGATCACCGCCAGCGGGAAGATGATGTGGGACACGAAAAGAAGCATGGGCACGTTCGAGAAGTCGCAGCCGTTCACGCCGGTCGTCTTGATGGGCCACACGAGCTCGATGAACAGCGAACCGATGGTGCTGGCCATCGACTGGCCAAGGTTGCTGAAGCCGGCGGCAAGCGCGTAGATCATGCTCTCTGACCCGCGCGGGCAGATGCGCGAGAAGAGCAGCACGACAGGCATCCACGCGAGCTCCTTGCAGATCATGAAGATGATCGAGTCGCCCATGATGTAGATCGCGTGGTCCGGAATGCCGATCGCGAGGTTCCAGCGCTTCACCACCACAATGTCGAAAACGGAGCCGATAATTTTCAGAATCGTCGTCACCACGAACACCATCCAGTAGCTGTGCTTCGAGAAGATGTACGAGAAGGCCACAACGCCCGCGATGCCGGCAATGTTGGAAATCAGAGAGCCGATCGTCGTGTAGAAGACGTACGTGAAGTGCGGACCACCCGGGTAGCACGACTCTGTCGCCATGTAGAAGCTGTCCATCACACCAGACACACCAATATACAGGACCATGTCCAGGAAGACGAAGACGATCGCCTTGGCAGTCACCAGCGTGCAGGCCCAGAAGGCCACCGCGCAGCACGTCACGGCCACCGCCAGCGACGACCAGCCGAGGTCGTGCGAGTTGCCGAAGATCGTCACCAGGCACTGAACGACCACCGCAGCCACCATGATCGCCGAGTACACGAACAGGCGCCAGTTGCGGAAGAACACCTCCTTGTTCACCTCCAGCGCACCGAGGCACAGCGTGCTCATGTACGGGCTGTTCACGAAGCCGCGCAGCTCCTCCTCGTCGTCGTGCTCCGGCGCATCGAAAGCGGCAATCGCGTCACCGTTCACGAGGTCGTCGGACAGGGGCCCACTCTGACGCTCCTCCTGCACGCCGACCTGCACGGCGCCGTCGCGGTTCGGCTGCACGTTCTCGTGGTCGCTGGACAGCTCGGGGTGCAGGTCCTTCGCGTCGACGTGGGCCGTCGGCTCGCTGTCCGACGCCGTCGATGCCAGCAGGGCCTTGCGCTCCGCCTCCACAATCTTGAAGTCCTCGAAGCGCTCGATCTTGTTCAGCCGCTCACCGTACCAGTTGAAGATGAAGAAGAACACCGTCAGTACCTGCGCACCCGCAGAGATGAACAGACCCACCTGCGGGATCTTCTTGTCCGAGACGGGGCCCTGGATGACGGCAGAGATCAGCGAGGCGGCGAAGATGAACACCCAGATCCAGCTCACCAGCGCGGGGCCGGCAGCGGGACGCTTGCGCAGGATGCGGCTGTAGTGGCCTTCCGACAGGATGTCCACGTTCGCCATGCAGAAGTTCGTCAGGAACATGAAGCCGGCCGCGGTGTTGGCGCTCTCGGGCTTCACGGGCAGCAGACCAAAGGCCAGGGCGAAGGCGGCGCCGAGAATGCACGAGCCCGCACTGTACCACCGCTTCGTGTAGCCGAACAGCGCGAACGTGTCCGACACACTCGCCGAGAAGGCCTTCACGGACCAGCCCATCGTGTACAGCGTACCCAGACGCTGGTAGCGCGTGCCATCAATGCCGAAGCGGTTGCGGAACATCGCATAGCGGCTGTAGCTCACCAGGTAGCTGCCGAGGCCCTTGTTCAGGAAGTAGCACAGACCGAGCGCGATCGTCCCCTTCGGACCGAGGCCGCGGCTGCTGGCACCAAACAAAGGGATCATGTCCGTCCACGGGTGCTTCGCCGCCAACGCCGTCGCCTCCGGGTGCACCTCGGGAAACCCGAAGATGGAGTTCTCGCTGTGCGCGCCGGTGGTGGTTTTCTCCTCGCCCTCCTCCTCCTCACCGCCGTTGTGGGAGTAGGGCTGGCGCGACGCGGCGTCGTCGTAGTGCTGCGGCTGGGCCATGGTGTGGGTGGGAGAGAGAGTGTGTAGGAGACGTGCTTGGAAGCGGGTAACGAAAGGCTGCGGGAAGTGTGTGCGTATGTTGCTGATGCGAGAGAGAAGGAAAATAGAGTGTTTTTTTTCTCCTCTTTCTTTTCTTCTTGTTAAAGTAATTTAAGACAAGTTACGTTTATCTGAAAGCGGTGCGCCGGTGTCGTTGAAGGGTGGAAGCCACAAGAGAGAGAGAGGGAGGAATGAGAACGGAGTGAAAAGAAATGGAGCAGAGTGTGTAGGTTTGGGCTGAAGGGGCATTCATCTCCACTTTCTCAGAACTAACAGGAGGGAGAAGAGCATCACACTGAGGCACTTGTGGTGAAACAACCGGAGAGACACCTCACAAAGACAATCATACTTCCCAGCTGCCATGTTGATTCTTTCTTTCCAAAAGAAAGCCACCACCACATGCACGCAAAACACCCGTTTTTGCTTTCGCACTCTTGTGCACCTCGCTTATACAACGAGTTAAGGGAATAACTGCTGCCGACCGTATCACCCGCTCACACCCACTCACCTTAATTACCGGTCTACACAGACCAGCAGCGAGCGGCGAGTTTTCCCCCCCCCCCTGTCTGCTGGACAATAGAGCCAACAACAAGCAGAGAGCAAGAAGGATGAAGCGAGCAATAATAAAAAAAAAGAGGAAACAACGGAGAAAGGAAAAACAAAGTAGTAGGGTCCGCGACGCACAGGCTGCAGCTATTCGCAACACGCGGCTTTGAAAATAAAGAGAAAAAAACCAGCTACACACACACACGAGTTGCACGACGATGATCTAATCTCGTTCTCTCCTCGAAAAAGGAGAAGAAGAGAGAAGATGATCAGCAGTGCGGAGACGTTTCTTGTGTATAACGCAGGAGCTGAAAGAGAACAAAAGAAAAAGTAAGAGAGGGCACAATGAACGAAGACGTTTGCGCACAATAAAAACAGAAGAAAGGAGAGAACAAAAAGAAATGTCAGAGACGGGAAACACACACAAAAGAAGAGAGAACAAATACTGATAAAGGAAAGGGAAAGAGAAAGAGTCTCTTCTGATGACTCGTAGGCTGTGGTGTGCGTGCACTTATGGACGGTCACTACCACAGCAAAAGAAAAAGAGAAGTTAAAGAGGAGGGCAGTAGCCAACTGGACAACACAGCGGAAACAAGGGAAAAAAGACGTGGAAACACACGCCCCACGTCAATCAAGCCCCCTTGATCCATATTTTTTCTTTTTAGTTTCTTTTTCAGTTCTTCGTCTACAACAGAAAATGGGTCACTTAAACAAAAAAAAAAGTGCGTGTCTGTGCGTATGTGTCCGTGTCTATTAGAGATGCCACTTAAAGTGAGGTAAATGAGTGTGTTCAGAATCTTAATAATAAAGGTTTGTGTGTTTGTGTTCCCTCTCGAAGACTGTCAAGGCGCTTACGCGTCATTGACAGGTGGGACCGGCGTCGCACCGCAGCACACGCCACGGATGCAGCCGGTCCCGTTCTCCCTTTTCGCGCTGTGCCAACGCTCTTCTTTTTTTCTTTTACAAGAGAGCCGGATGCGGAAATGTATTGGAGGAGGGGAAGGAGGAATTAATAAAAGAAAGAAAGAAAGAAAGAAAAAAAAGAGAATACTGCTATTTCTCTTTGGTATAACAAAGCACTGGGAAACAAAGTAACGAAGGAGGGAAAGACGGCAAAAAGAAAAAAGAAGGGGGAATCGACCGTAACAGACACAGTCACGAACGTATAGGAGGAAAGAAGATAAGGGAGGGAGCTGGTGGGCTGTTGCGACACGCACGGCCACCTTCACACCCCACACCTCTCATCTTCCTCACACACCTACACGTTCCAGTTCCGGTCAAGTCTCCGCCGCGTCTCTTAATGAGTCACACACACACAGAGAGGGAGAGAACCAGGACCGGCGTGTAAGCGGACACTGAGGCGATCTTTCCATCTTCATTGTGTGTCCTCTCCCTCCACTCTTTCCGTGTGTGCACGTGCGTGCGTGTGTGTGTGTTTCGAGGATCGGGGAGCGTCAACGAATTCGCCGCCGCACGCGAGCGCCATCCCACGCGCCACTTCGGGAGCCACAACGTGCAGCGCCTGACGAACCTCCCGCCCAAGAGAGAAAGATCAAACAAAGATCAACGCACACACACGCACACAACCACACACACATAAACAGACACGTCCTCATACACCCTTCTTCTCTCTCTCTCTACGCACGCAGCGCCGCCTTCTCCACCGGTGCATCCGCAGGCAGCTCACCCGTCACCGGCGTGCTCAGCACGTCCTCCTCAGCGCTCCGCCCGGCATCGCTGCTCTTCTTGCGGTCCTTCCGGATCGCGTGGCCGTCGGGGTCGATGTCGTCGCAGATGCGCGCGCGCGGCAGCAGGACGAAGCTCAGCGGGATCACCGCCAGCGGGAAGATGATGTGGGACACGAAAAGCAGCATGGGCACGTTCGAGAAGTCGCAGCCGTTCACGCCGGTCGTCTTGATGGGCCACACGAGCTCGATGAACAGCGAACCAATGGTGCTGGCCATCGACTGGCCAAGGTTGCTGAAGCCGGCGGCAAGCGCGTAGATCATGCTCTCTGACCCGCGCGGGCAGATGCGCGAGAAGAGCAGCACGACAGGCATCCACGCGAGCTCCTTGCAGATCATGAAGATGATCGAGTCGCCCATGATGTAGATCGCGTGGTCCGGAATGCCGATCGCGAGGTTCCAGCGCTTCACCACCACAATGTCGAAAACGGAGCCGATAATTTTCAGAATCGTCGTCACCACGAACACCATCCAGTAGCTGTGCTTCGAGAAGATGTACGAGAAGGCCACAACGCCCGCGATGCCGGCAATGTTGGAAATCAGAGAGCCGATCGTCGTGTAGAAGACGTACGTGAAGTGCGGACCACCCGGGTAGCACGACTCCGTCGCCATGTAGAAGCTGTCCATCACACCAGACACACCAATGTACAGGACCATGTCCAGGAAGACGAAGACGATCGCCTTGGCAGTCACCAGCGTGCAGGCCCAGAAGGCCACCGCGCAGCACGTCACGGCCACCGCCAGCGACGACCAGCCGAGGTCGTGCGAGTTGCCGAAGATCGTCACCAGGCACTGAACGACCACCGCAGCCACCATGATCGCCGAGTACACGAACAGGCGCCAGTTGCGGAAGAACACCTCCTTGTTCACCTCCAGCGCACCGAGGCACAGCGTGCTCATGTACGGGCTGTTCACGAAGCCGCGCAGCTCCTCCTCGTCGTCGTGCTCCGGCGCATCGAAAGCGGCAATCGCGTCACCGTTCACGAGGTCGTCGGACAGGGGCCCACTCTGACGCTCCTCCTGCACGCCGACCTGCACGGCGCCGTCGCGGTTCGGCTGCACGTTCTCGTGGTCGCTGGACAGCTCGGGGTGCAGGTCCTTCGCGTCGACGTGGGCCGTCGGCTCGCTGTCCGACGCCGTCGATGCCAGCAGGGCCTTGCGCTCCGCCTCCACAATCTTGAAGTCCTCGAAGCGCTCGATCTTGTTCAGCCGCTCACCGTACCAGTTGAAGATGAAGAAGAACACCGTCAGTACCTGCGCACCCGCAGAGATGAACAGACCCACCTGCGGGATCTTCTTGTCCGAGACGGGGCCCTGGATGACGGCAGAGATCAGCGAGGCGGCGAAGATGAACACCCAGATCCAGCTCACCAGCGCGGGGCCGGCAGCGGGACGCTTGCGCAGGATGCGGCTGTAGTGGCCTTCCGACAGGATGTCCACGTTCGCCATGCAGAAGTTCGTCAGGAACATGAAGCCGGCCGCGGTGTTGGCGCTCTCGGGCTTCACGGGCAGCAGACCAAAGGCCAGGGCGAAGGCGGCGCCGAGAATGCACGAGCCCGCACTGTACCACCGCTTCGTGTAGCCGAACAGCGCGAACGTGTCCGACACACTCGCCGAGAAGGCCTTCACGGACCAGCCCATCGTGTACAGCGTACCCAGACGCTGGTAGCGCGTGCCATCAATGCCGAAGCGGTTGCGGAACATCGCATAGCGGCTGTAGCTCACCAGGTAGCTGCCGAGGCCCTTGTTCAGGAAGTAGCACAGACCGAGCGCGATCGTCCCCTTCGGACCGAGGCCGCGGCTGCTGGCACCAAACAAAGGGATCATGTCCGTCCACGGGTGCTTCGCCGCCAACGCCGTCGCCTCCGGGTGCACTTCGGGAAACCCGAAGATGGAGTTCTCGCTGTGCGCGCCGGTGGTGGTTTTCTCCTCGCCCTCCTCCTCCTCACCGCCGTTGTGGGAGTAGGGCTGGCGCGACGCGGCGTCGTCGTAGTGCTGCGGCTGGGCCATGGCGTGGATGGGAGAGAGAGTGTGTAGGAGACGTGCTTGGAAGCGGGTAACGAAAGGCTGCGGGAAGTGTGTGCGTATGTTGCTGATGCGAGAGAGAAAGAAAAAAGAGCTTTTTTTTCTCTTTCTTTTTTTCTTGTTAGAGCAAATTAAGATAAGTTACGTTAATCTGAAAGCGGTGCGTCGGTGTCGTTGAAGAATGAAGCCACAAGAGAGAGAGAGAGAGATGAGAAGGAAGTGCAAAGAGATGAAGCAGAGTGTGTAGGTGTGAGCTGAAGGGGCATTCATCTCCGCTTCCTCAGAACTAACAGAAGGGAAAAGAGCACCACACTGAGGCATTTGTGGTGAAACGACCGGAGAGACATCACACAAAGACAATTATGATTTCCAGCTGCTGTGTTGGGTGTTTTTATCTGTCCTCATCTCTAAAGCACCGCTAAGTGGCGACTGCGAGTTCCGCTGAAAGCTTTTCAGGGCGGTACACGCCAATCGTTCGAATGCGAAAAAAAAAAAACAGGAGGAAAATAGCACGAAGTAAAGGAAAACAACGTAGATTCACAGACGGCGGCCAAACCTCAGAGAACGTCCTGTGCACAGACACAACAACACTTTCCCGCTCATGCCCTCTATCTAATGGTTGGGAGAAGCGGAGCAACACACGTGTGCTGCTGTTATGGCAGCACGTAAGCACTTCATTGCCTCTACCTCACAGTTCTACGCGTCGTCTCTACATTGAGAGGCTCACAGGCTGTCCCACACCATCCCCGTGTCCTCCGCCGGCGCCGCCACCGCCTCTGTGCGTCCCCACGTTGCCGAGACATCGGCTTGACCCACCTGCAGATACCGCTGATGCAGCGCGAAGACACCATCCGGCGTGCGCACATCCTCCGTCGTGGTGCGAATGGCCGAACTCGCCGCGTCATCGCCGTCGCTGTTCATCAAGTCGGCCAGCTGCGCAGGGTCGGACGTGATGAAGGGACTCAGCAGCCCTGGAGCATCCAAGCCGCACGGTAAAAGCCCATGCGGGTACACACGCGCAGAACAGACACGAAGCACGTCACTTGATGGCGAGCCGTTTGCGTCCGCCGCGCTGTACAACACGTAGGCGATATACGCCCATAAGCCCTTGTAAAACGGGTTCACCAGTGCAGAGTTTGCGTAGTCGCCGTCGGCACCTGCGGTGGTCATGTTGACGCGTTGGCTGAGCGACGCGACGGCGGCTCGGCGGTAAAGCGCGTAGTGCCGGATTAGCTGCGAGGTGAGAGACATCAAGGAGAGGCGTGAGCGGCGCAGCGCGACGGCCAGCTCCGGTGCGACGCCGAGACGTGCAAATAAAGCGTCGTTGTCGCTGCCGCCGCCGGCGCCGTCCAACGTTCCAATGGCCCGCGAGGCGCGCTCGAGGCCCTCCGCTTTGGTACAGACAATGATGGTGTGCATCGGGCACACCGTCCCCGCCGAGGCAGGAATGCGAAACGTGTTGCTATTCACCTTCTCCAGATTTGCCAGCGGGTCCTTAAAGAGAACATCGCCACGTCCGTCTTTGGTGGCAGCAGCAGCACCGCTGCTGGCGAGGTTTATTCGTGTTGTACGCATCTTCTGCTCCTCGGCAAACCAGTAGTCCTGCTGGGCCGCGGCGAGCTGCAGGCGTCGCACCTCATCGTTCGTCGGCGCCTGTGTTCGCAGGACGGACGCCACATACGCGTTGAGTGTGTTGTAGCAGCTGTCGAGCTGGTGCCGAATCGTCGCAACGTCGCTGACGTCCACCACCATCAGCACCACCGCCGTCTCGATATCTGCAATTGTCGGCAGCGCCATCGAGAGAGCGCCGGGGGAGTCGCAGCAGAAGAACTCCGTTGTGCGGCGCACCGTCCCACTCGGCTGCGCAGCCGCCGTCGCAGCAGCAGAGGCAGCGGCGCGACGGGCTCCACTGCTGCTGCCACCACCACCGCTGTCACTGCGAGCCACGCGTGTCGGTACGCGCTGCACGACGTAGTCGAAGGCCACACCCGACCCGTGCGAGAGAGCCGCGCTGTCGGCATACTGATGCGCCGGACCCGCCGCGGCAGTGCCACCACCACCACCACTGAATATGCCCTCCTGAAGTGCGCCTGCAGCAGAAAAGGCTCCCGGCATGTTCCACCCGCCCAGCTCCGCTGACGGAAGCAGCGCAGCGTCTTCGTCGTCGCTCGACGCGGGGCGGTAGAGCGGCTGCCGGCCGTTGTCTGCAGCACCGGCAAATCGATCCTCCTCCTCCGCCTCCGCCCCCGTGGCCGCAGCCGCAGCGTACTGCGCATCCGCAGCGAAGCACAGGCGCCGGCAGAGTGTGCGCTTCCCGCTGAGAGGACGCCCGAGGAGAACAACACGACGCGCCGTGTGCTGGGAGGGCATCGACTCCGGCGCGGGGAGGTCGAGTGCCGCCCAGAGAGCGGCAGGGTCCATGGCCACCGCCGCTGCTGCCGCTGCCGTCAGCGTCGGCGCAGATTGAGTTGTTGGAGCTGCGGGGGTGGCAGCGAAGGAAAGGGACGCTACGGATGTGGTCGGCGAGGCGTGAGAGGGTGGCTTGGGCGTTTGCGTTGGTGGCAGCGGCGGAGAGGAGGACGAGGGAGAGACGCCGCGGAGAATCGAGATGGGGGAGGCGGATGGCTGCCGGGGCAGCAGCGCCTGAGCACTGCCACTGGGTGACGCCATGACGAGGAGGGAATTGAGAGAGAAAGAAAAAACAGGTGAAAGTGGCTTTACTTTGGAGTGTTGAGCGATGAAAGGGGGAAGGAGAAAAGGACCAGAGACGTGTAGGCGTCTCAGGGAAACTAAAGAGAAGAAAAGAAAGAGGGGGAGAGAGAGGGGGAGAAAAGTCAAAGCGTCATTCTCAGAATGCAGAGAAGAAGAAGTGCCTTCATTCAAAGATCTTCGCGCTATTGAGTCTGCAAAGAGTGGGTATCTACTGCAACATGGCGATCTGCTTCCCCAAGTCTTGGCCCGCAGGCACACAGCGCGTCTCTACTATGTTCTCTCGCACAACCAAACCAAAAATTACGTTGGTAATCACCGTGCGCAATGCAGCTGCGACCGTGGCTGCCATACATACACCATCTTTGTCTTTCCATCCCTGCTAATATTATCTGGGTTTTTTTTGATGTTGATAGCGCTCCTAAAAGCACTGCGCTGTGGAAAAACGCATCTAGCTTAAAATTATGAGAGACAAAAAAAAAAGTGTGATGAACGGCCTTCTCGAGGACATAGAAAATGGCTAAGAGTTGTTGATGCTTTTCTCCGTAGACATGCGGGTGATGCAAAGCAGACCGCATGCGACACGACCTTTCCACCCACTTTATTTCTCTGTCTTTCCCTCGCCGATGCGCGTCGCGAAGGAAACTCTGGCGTGCGTCTGCTTCCAAGTTGTTGTCTAGGTTTTTCTTTTTCATTCTCCGTCGTTCCATCTGTCCTTCACTTCATACTTCATAGACTTTTTAAAAGTCCATCGAAAACTTAAACGAGTGATCACTTTATTCAGTAGGCAAAACAAAATAAGAAAGAGAGAATTCAGCGTAAAAGTTTTGAGAGGAAATGAGTAGCACACAGAGGTCAACGCACCATTGCAAGCTGTGACGCGAGAGGGACAAGAGACACACTTACACAAAAAAAAAAGAGGAAGAGGCAAGCTAGCCGCTGTGCGAGATTGTGGCGTCTTCTCATACAAAGAATTTCTTTCTTGTTGTTGTTATTTCTCGCCTCTTGGCTGCTTGCGTGACGCCGTGGCGAGTTTTGTGGGTACGCGTGTAATGTTCGCTCGTATGAAGCACCGTGTCGGCGCACAGCGACTGCTCATTGATGACAATCATAATAACAACAACAACAGCAAATATCAACTGGAAGACACAATTAAAAAAGGATAAAATGAGTTTTTTTTCCTTCTCTTAACGTAAGGGGTTCAGCGTGGCTTAATCGTAAGGCGGTAAGGGAAAGAAAAAATGTGTGGTTGTGTGCGTGTCTTTTACTTTATTTTTGCCTTCTTTTGGAAGGCCGGTGTCCGTGGGCGAGTGGTACGAAGCCGCGCGTCGTACGCAACAAGTCGGAGTCGAGGTGCGAGTGACAACAAGCGAGGAGCAGGAAGAAAGAGGGAACGAGAGCGAGGCAGCGACGGCGGCGGTGACACTAACGCTGAGATGCAGAAGGAAAGAGAACACGCGGGATTTGATATTTGTTTGGTACTCAATAACAACAACAAAAAAAAGCGTTCATCGACACGGAGTCGCGTCCAACACGCCGGCTTGTTTCTTTGTAGTTCAATTACTGCGTCTTCACCTTGTCCTCACCACGGCCCAGTTTCTCCATGTGACGGAAGGTGCTCACCATGTTCTCCTGGATGGTGTCGTAGTGCACGTAGGTGAAGTTGCGCTCCTCGCAGAAGCGGCGCACAACGGGGGCGATGTACGCGTAGTAGCCGTGGTGCACACGCGGGAAAAGGTGGTGCTCGATCTGGAAGTTGAGGCCGCCGTTCATCTGTCCCCACCACCACCCACCAAAGTTGCAGCTCGTCTCCGCCTGGCAAGCCACGAAGTCCTCGCCGTCGCTGTTCCCCAGCTTCTTCGCACCTTCGAAGTTGTGCGAGATGAGAAAGAAGTAGGCGAGGTAGAAGCCGCCAAACATGTACTGCAGCATGCAGTTCGCCACGCCGTCGCCGAAGCTGGTGGCGTGCAGGAAGGCGCACAGCATGCGGTACGGGATGATGGACAGCATGAAGAGGCTGACGTCCCACTGTGACTGAAGCAGGCGCTGCTTCTCGTTCGGGCCCTTGGCGAGAAACAAGATGTTCGACACGACGTGCACCGGGCCGAAGACGGCCTCGAGGAGAAAGATGTAGAACTGCTGGAGGCAGTAGGCGAGCTTCACGGGAATGCCGGTGTGCAGGCGCAGCAGGGGCACCTCCAGGTCACCGTCGCGGTCCGGCTCATTCGTGTAGATGTGATGGATGTAGTCGTGGTTGATGATCCAGCTGATGCTGCTGCCGCCGAGGAGGTCCTGCGAGAGGCCCAGCACGCGGTTGATGCGCCAGTCCTTGGACAGAGCCCCGTGGTTCGCGTCGTGCTGCACGTTCAGGCCCACCATCGCCATGGAGAGGGACTGAATGACGGTCAGCCAGTAGGGGCGGCGGTAGAAAAGAGAGAAGAGGTCGATGCCCAGCATCACCGTCAGCCACAGCGCCGCCTTCGCGTAGTAGTACCACGGCGCAAAACCACGCGTAGGGGCGATAATCGGCTGAATCTTGCTGCACAGCTCGAGGTAGCTGTCGTAGCTGGGCTGCTGACGCTGCTCGATGAGACAGTCCGGGTGCACCTCGTCCTTCGGCACCTGCATCGACTTGTACAACTCGTGGGGAAAGCGGCGGCGGTGGTAGCTGATGAAGATCGCCGTGCACTCGCGGCCGTTGCACAGGCGCACCATCATCGGGCCACCAGGATGCATCTGGGCGATCTTCTCGGTGTCGTAGTACACACCATCGATGGAGAGCACGTCTCGCTTCAGCTCCGCTACGGGGGCCATAGTTGCGACAGAGAGAGAGAAAGAAAGAAAAAGAAGAGTAAGAGAGTACGACACGACAAGTATGTTCTTGCCTGTGTGTTGAGACTTGGTACCTTCACGCGGAACGGTATTCCAACGGCTGTGCGAAACACAAAGGGAGGGAGGGCGTCTCTGGCAAGGGAAGAAAAAAAAAAAAAGCCGATCTCACGTAAGAGCAACGCAATATGAAGCGCAGCTGTTGCACCAAATACATCGACAAGAAAAGGGCGAAGGTGGGAGAGAGAAAGAAAAAGAGAATAGGAGCACAGCAACACAAAGCAGAGGTGAGTTGGTCCAGTGTTTTTCAGAAGAGAAATCTGCTCCTCCCATCAGGCAACCTCACCACAAGCGCAGCAAAAGGGATAGCACAGCTGCAAATCCTTTTAATGCTTTTATCGTGCCCTCTACTGCAGAGACACGGAACGGAACACACCTTGTGCACATAGCCTCCGTCGCATCCAGTGTGCGGTACATCACACTCGCACACCTGTTATACGTCTCTCTCGCATTCTTGCATTACACGTCCGTGGCGTTGCCGCACTACTCCTCTTCGTCTGCTACTATTCGCTGTCTCAAGAAGCCCATAGAAGCGAAAGAAAAAAAAAGACTTTTACAGAGTGTAGTGCGTCGGCGCGTAAACTTGTAGGAGACCGGCGCACGAATACACCGGGTGATCAAATCCAGGAGAGCAAGAGGGAGAGAAAGGGAAGAGGAGGATGAGCGACGTGAAACTCGAAGCTGCACGCGAAGACGAACCAATGCTGCTTCGAATGGTACCTCCCGTTGCACACGCAGACGCTCTCCTTTTCCCTTGCAAGCTAGGAAGGCGGCGAGAGAAACACTCAGAGAAGACCTCTGCGTGTTCTACTCTGCAACACAGTGGCAGTTGGAGAAGTAGCGAAGGGGGAAAGGAGATACCACCCATCGAGCCAAAACAGACTCAGCCACCCTGGAAGAAGAAGAACTGCTGCTGCCCACCACCGCCGCCGCCGCCCTGCTGACGAAACCCACCAGGGAACCCACCGGGAAAGCCACCTGGAAAGCCGCCGGGAAAGCCGCCAGGGAAGCCACCGGCAAATTGTGTCCCGAAGTGCGGGCCGCCGTGGCCGCCGGGTCCGCCCTGCCCGGGCTGCTGGTTCGGGTCCTGCCCGTTATCGTACATGGCACGCTTCTCATCGTCCAGCAGCACCTCCTTCGCCTCATTGATGTCGCGGAACGCCTTCTCCTTCTTCTCGCGCTCCGCGTCGGACAAGTTCTGCGAGTGCAGCTGATCGGGGTGGTTCGTCTTGGCGAGCGCGCGGTACGCCCGTCGAATCTCCTGCGTGGAGGCGGTCTTCTTCACGCCGAGCAGCTTGTAGTAGTCCTTCCGCGCACCGTTCCGCTTCAGGTTCTCAATCTTTGCGTGCAATTCCTGCACCCGGCCGTCGTTCGGGCGTACGTCGCGTGCCTTGTGCAGCTCCGCCTCTGCAGCGGCGATGTTGTCGTCTAGCAGGTGCAGCTCAGCGAGCCACAGGTGCGCGTCAAAGACCACGGCGCTGTTCGCGTTGCCGTAGCGATCCACGAGGGCCTGGCAGACGCGCAGACCTTTTTCGGTGTCCCGCAGACCCACCAGCGCTTCGCAGTGCCACGCGCTCAGCTGCTCCTCGTACGGGCTGTTGGGCTCCGCATCACGCGCCTCCGTGATGAACGCCACCGCCTTGTCGAACGCCTTCTCTTTCATCTTCGCCGCGATCGCGGTGGTCAACTTCTGCTGGAGACGCAGCAGCTTGTGCAGATTCGCACACGCGGTGTACTCGGGGTCGAGCGACAAGCAGCGACGCAGCTCCTGCTTCGCCTGATCGAGTGCGCCGAGCCCCCGCAGCGCCTGCGCGTTCAGCGCAATCGCGTCGAGGTTCTGGCTATCCCGCTGCGTCACGATCTTCAGCTCCTGCGAGGCCACGAGGTTGTCACCGACAGCCAGCGCACAGGCGGCACGACGCAGGCGCAGCTCGACGCTGTCGCGTGCGAAGGTGCGTACCACGCTGTCGAGCAGCGACACGCACTCTGTGTAGCGGTGGGCGAGTGTTGGATTTCCCGCAGCAGAGCTGAACGCCTCGATTGGTTGGGCCCACAAATCCTCTAAGGCAGCCCACCGCTTCGTGTAGTGCTCAAGCTGCTGCACCTGTTCCTTGACGCTACGAGCCTTGGCGGCCTTGTCCAGCTTCGTGTACACCCTGATCAGGTGCTGCCCATCGGCGTAAGCTTCCGCAAGGTGGCCGAGCTGGGTGTGGAGGGACATGCGGAGTGCGAGCGCCTGTGGGTGGTCCTTGTCGAGCCGCAGCAGCGCGTCGAGGTCCGCGAGGGCAGACGGGCGGTCGCGCATCATGTTGTACAACTCAGCCCGGCTGAAGAGCGCGCGCGCATTGGTTGGGCTGCGCGTCAGCACCTCGGTATACTTGGCAAGCGCCTCTTGGTACGAGGAACGCCCTTGGCCTAGTGCCTTGTCGCCTGCCGCAAGAAGAGAGCGCAAGACGTCGTCTTCGTTGCTGTCCGGTGCTGCCTGCACCACCGCTAACGACGAAATGAAGAAGATTGTTAAAAAAGTGACGATTACGGTGCGGCGAGCAGCGGAAACTGCCGCGGAGCACGACGCGGATGCGTGTGCTCTGCAGTTGAATAACGCCATGGTGACGCAACGGCCGCACTGGCGCTGCCGTCAATGACGCGAAGGCGCAGAGGGAAACAGATGCTGGTCCAGCTTCCCCCCAACACCCTCGACGACGGAAATAGGGTGAGAAAGAGAAATAAAGGTGGTGCGAGAGCTCTTGGGTGCGAAGCACGCGACAATAAAAGTCGACTCGTGCGCGGTAGGTGGGAAGCGAATAAGCCACAAACAACGGAAAAAAAAAAGAGGGATGGAGAGAGGGAGATTGTGTGCACCGACAAGAGGTAGGAGCGTGCAATGAGTCACTCTCATGCGGACAGAAGACAAAACGCTTCGACTCATTGCAGCATACCAGACAGTCACTCAAATAGAAATAGAAGGTATCAGACTCAAGACCGGGCGACACGTGTGCCGAGAGAGAGGAGAGAAGATACATACATTTATTCTCATGCAGCGGCCTTTTTCTATTTAATAGCATTCCTTTTCCTCTTGCCGAGACGGATGAGCATCAAGCCGTGTCGCAGCAAAAACCATGTATTTCTTTTCTTTACGTTGTGCAACGTTTCCTTGTGACTCTTCTCTTCTTTGGCGAGTTTCCTTCCCGTCTTTCCTGTCGAGGTGCGTGTTGTCAAACACAAAAATCGACGGAGCATGCACCATTTACAAAGAAAAACCGGAACGACACCCACGCGCAAAAGACATGGCGGCGCACCAGGAAACGGGAATGGAGAGAGCGCAGGTTATCTCGAAACAAACAAAAAGGAGAAAAGGGAAGTGAGGTGAAAGACTGCAGAGACTTGTTATCGATAGTACACACAAGAAGATAAGAATTAAAAAAGATGCTTATCCTGCCATGTGGTATGCTTGTGAGTGCATGTTTGTGGCCGCCGCAGCGGTGGTGGAGTCGACGCTGTCAAGTGTGTTACCCCAAGTGACACGACGTCAACCACCAACCACCGCGGCTGCCGTCTCACCTTCGCAAAAAAGTCTTCTTACTTCCTCCACCTCTCTGTGTGCGTGCACGTGCACGAGCGTGTGTGTGTGAAAGCGAGAGAGTGTGATAATGTATGTTAAAATTGTTGTTGTTTTTTGCAGCCCTTAGAAAAAAGTAGGCGCTTGACGTGAAAGACGGTCTCTTCCGTGTTTGTGTGATTCACGTCACGGCACTCGACTCTCTCGTTCTGAGAGCTGCTCCTCAGCGCCACGCCACACATAAATAAATGAAAAGTAAAAGAAGTGGCGGAGAGCGGCGCCTTCCCCCTGGCCGGGATAACAGAGATGGGAAAGAAGAAAATAAAACAGTAAATGGAAGAGGACGGAATTGGTGCGGCATGTCCAGCGAAAAGAAGGAAAAATGCCGATTGGCGAGAAGAGAGAGAGAGAGTGAAAGAGAGAGGGAGAACACACGGCACTCTTTTCTCTCTCTCTCTCTCTCTCTCTCTCTCTCTCTCTCTCTTTTTCCTCTCTCTTCTCGTTGGTGCTACTCCGGCAGGCGTCCTTGTACGTGATCCGCGACGCATCGAAGCTTGGCATGTCGAACTTTACGGCAAACGCCTCCACGTCACCTCGCAGCGCCGCGACGCCAGGATGGGTCGGCAGCGCCGCCAAAGAAGTCGTTGAGCTTCGCCGAGCCCGCCTTGACCTGCACCCTCCTTCGCCAGCGCCACCGCCGGTCCAGAAAGTCCGCCACCACCACCATGTCCGACTCCTTCATCCCACGCGACGTCAGCGACGGCGTGCCGATGCGGATGCCACCCGGCGTGATGGCGCTCTTGTCACCAGGGATGGTGTTCTTGTTGACAGAGATGGACACGGCGTCGAGCAGCTTCTCCACCTTGCTGCCCGTCAAGCCATGCTCCCGCACGTTCCAGAGCAGCAGGTGGTTGTCCGTGCCGCCCGAAACAAAGAGGTGCCCCTTCGCGTTCAGCGCCGTCGCGAGAGCGCGGGCGTTCGCCTGCACCTGCTGCGCGTACACCTTCCACGCGGGGCTGCACACCTCACGCATCTGCGTCGCGATGGCGGCGATCTGGTGGACATGCGGGCCGCCCTGGAGGCCGGGGAACACCGCCTGGTTGATGCGGTTCTCGAAGTCCGTCGGCTTACCCTGGCGGTCCTTCTTGCGGTAGAAAATGACACCAGCGCGCGGCCCGCGCAGCGACTTGTGCGTCGTCGTCGTCACAACATCGGCGTATGGGAAGGGAGACTTCAGGACGCCGCCGGCGATGAGACCGGCGGTGTGCGCCATGTCCATGAACAGGTACCCGTCCACAGCGTCGCAGATGCTGCGGAAGCGTTCGTAGTCGAAGTCGCGCGCGTAGGCGGAGGCGCCGGCGATGATCATGCGGGGGCGGTACGTCAGCGCGATGGACTCGAGGCTATCGTAGTCGATAATGCCCTCCGCCGTCACGCGGTACGGGAACGACTCAAAGTAGATCGACGTCGCGCTGATCTTCTTCTTCGCGGTGTAGAAGCCGTGGGTGAGGTGACCACCGCTGGGCAGGTCGAGGCCCATGACGCGGCTGTGCGGCTCGAGCAGCGCCGTGTACACGGCAAAGTTCGCCGGCGAGCCGCTGTAGGGCTGGACATTCACGCCCCACTCCTCGGGATCTAAGCCAAAGGCGGCGAGGGTGCGCTGCTTCGCGAGGTTCTCTACCTTGTCTACGTAGGCCGTGCCACCGTAGTAGCGGCTGCCCGGTTCGCCCTCGGCGTACTTGTTCGTCAGCGCCGAGCCAAGGCACTCGAGAACGGCGCGGGAGGTGAGGTTCTCCGAGGCGATCATCTCGAGCCCGCGGTACTGCCGGCCCATTTCCAGCTCAATCATGTCCGCCAGCTCTGGATCCTCCTGCGAGAGCACCGGGAAGAGGGTGGCCATCTTGCTGATATGTGTGTGTACGTGGGTGGGTGAAGGTATATGACGGTGATTTATGGAGGAGTGCTTCGCTTAGTGGTGAGGGGTGAGAGTTAAAAGGGGGGAAGCGCTGCACGGTCAGCTGCAATACCGGATCCTGTCGACATGAACAGAAGGGAGTTTAAAGAGTAAAGAGGAATAGAGAGAGAGAGCGAGAAGAAGGAAGAAAAGGGAGAATCAATAAAAAGAAAGGTGGTTTATTGCCGTGGCACACAGCTGCAGACTGCTTCCGTCGTTGATAGTCTGCTCAGTGAGCGAAGCTCTGATTCGAGAAAACTTTCCTTGTTAGAGCATATTCAGCCACTCGTACACATACGCATCTGTCACAACTACTGTCTTGTACCTCTTGTCTTTATTTCTCTGTTTTGTTTTTAAGTTTTGTATTCTTTGATGTACTCCTCTAAGCAATCGCCCTCTCATCATCGGCACGCAGCTCCAGTGTGTTGGCATCGAAGCGGGTGGTCGGGTAGAAGCAGACACTGAACGCCGGCCCATCTGCCATCGCCGGTACCTTCGCCAGACTCTCCGCCGCCTTGAACGCCTCCGTGACGCTGTCGTAGCGCACAAACACGCGCAGCTGCTCTCCTTCGAGGGCTGACACATCGGCAGACGCGACGCCGAGCACAGACGCGACATCCTCAGAGGTGTAGACACGCACCTTCACGTCGCGAACGCAGCCGAAGCGCCGACACAGCTCCTGCACCTGGCGCAGGACCGCCGCACACAGCTCGTCTCCCACGGCAGTGCGAGCACCACCACCATTATCAGCATCACGCGCAGCAGCCTGTGCGACTTGCTCGCTGCTCCACGAAGAGAGGGGGTTGGCGCGTGCGTAGCGCAGTAGCAGCGTTGAGCTCGGCTTGCCACGCACGGCGCGCGTGGTTGCGGGTGCCGACGGGGAAGAAGAAGACGAAGAAGCGGTGGCTGAAGGAGCACCGGAGAGCACGAAGCCGCCCGCACCGAGTGAAGAGCGCTGAAATGTCAGTGGCGCAGATGGTGAAGAAGAAGAAGAAGCTGGTGATGGTAGAGCAGAACTGTTTGGTATCTTCCCTCCTTGCTCTGCTGCAGTAGACGGTGATGGAGTCGAAGATCCTCCTGTCGCAGGAGCTGAACCACTCGCAAATGTTTTCGAGCGTGCTGCCAGCGCTTTTAGCTTATCGAGTCGGCTGCTGATACGCGACCGGGCATCTTCGCCCTCCAGGCGCCGCCGCTGATGCTCCGCCTCTAGGGATGCCTGCTCCATCGCCACGGCGCTCTCAATGCCGAGCGCGGCGGACTCCTTGACGCGCTGCTGATGCAGCTCCTCCGCGGAGAGGTGCAACCGCGAGGGGGCCGAGGCCGTTGCGTCTGTCAGTGTAGACGTAGAGAGGGAGGAGAGGGCAGATGCGAGGGCGTTGGGCTGCCGCTGACGCTCCGCTGCCGCTTGTTCTTCGCGTTGCCGGCGCCGCACGTAGCGGGTGAAAACGACATCGCGGTAATGGTTCGGCAGTGCGGGGTTGTACATGGCTATTTGGTTGGATTTGTGGTGATAACGATGACTGAAAACGGTGTGGAGGAAGATAAGCAAGGAAAGAGCGATAGAAGGAGATATGCGGCAAAAATCAAGTAGTTGACAGGTACGGTATGTCACCGTGAGTCATCTCATGCACTTTTTTTTTTGGTGTTGTTGTTGTCTCAACGACACCCTCACAAACGATGCAGACGCGCACTTCTCAGACCCTTCTTTTTTTCTTTCTTTCCGTCTCTTTGGCAGACGGAGAAAAGCAGATCACAAATGCGCAGAATGCCCCCTTTCACCGAATCCAATCGTTGATTCGATACGTCGTGGCTGCCATTTTATATATTTATCTAAGTCATGTCTGTGTTTCAAAGCACTGTCTCTCTGTCCTTTCCGCGGCGATACGGCCAAGAGAAGACGAGCCAAAGGGAGATAAGTAAAGGAGTCGCAGCACAAACTGAGAGAAAAATAGGTGCGCCAGAGAGAAGAAAAAAAGAGTCTTCTCTTATTTGTTGGGGAGGAAAAGGAGCGGGGAACGACAAGGAGAAGCGCACACGACACACAAAAAAAGAGAAACAAACCTAAAAAAAAAAACATCCAAAAAGCAAAGTAAAAGGGGTCCATCTCTCTCCCCCCAATCATCACACAAAGCACTTCAACAAAAGAGGCCTGGAAAAAAAAAGGAGGAAAAGGCAGAACTGGCTGCGATGTACATGAGAACATAGAAAATAAAAACATTAATGCGTTACGCAAAGAAAAGGCCGAAAGCTGCTGACGATGACAGCACACCGAGATAGAAGACTTGTGAGAAGAGGCACTTACACGCCAACATGCACACGCTTATTTCGAAACACATAGAAGCTTGCGCTATACCAGAGGCGCCGCTTGCATCACCGCTGCATCCACCAGTAAGAGAAAAAAAAATAGTGAAAGTGCGAAGGGTAAACCAGCTTGGAGTGTGTGCGCGCGTGTGTACCTGATTGTTTGTGAGTGTGGCTACACGATTAACTTTGAAGAAAGCAATGCATCAGCGAGCGGTTCGCTGCCCCTTTTTATTCCTTCATTCTCTGCCTTGTTGGTGTTGGTTAGTCTTTAGATGTTCTGCCACCACGAACCCGTTTGAATAAGAGTAAGAATCTTAAGTTAAACTAATGAAGCAAGGGTAAGAAGAGAAAAAAAAACGGAAGATAATGAACGAGGCGACAACGAGAAGCGAAAAAAAAAATGGTGCGGGTTTCTCTGGTGTGTCTGTGTGTCCTCGCCTAATGAGAATGCCAATAAAATCCCGAAAACAAAAATAAAAGACAGAGAGAGGGACAGCACCAGGACTGCTGTACGAGACGCCATCATCTGCGTCCGTGTGTTTAGAGGAAAGAAACAGGTTCAGAATTGGCGTGGACGGCAGACATGCGCATCATGTGACGGATTCTGTTTTGCCCTCTCGTCATAGCTGACCGCCATCTTAGGCGATGGCGTGTGCGCTTCTCCTTCTTTTTTCTTTCTCTCTTTCTTTCACGACAGCTGTGTGCGTGTGTGCGTATTCATCACAAGCATGTCAATGCCTGCCTGTGCAATAAACCACAATGCGCACTGCAACCACGCCGCTGTTAGATGTGGTGGAAAAACAGAACAAGAGAAACAACAAGTATCATCGATAGTCAACAACAAAAAAAAAAAACGAGAAGGATAAGAGATGAAAGCTGCGGACAACAGAACGAAAGCGAAAATATATAGAAAGGTGTGAGAGAAAAGAGAGATGGAATTGAAAAAGAAACGTGTTATCTTGGGATCGGGAAAGAAATTAAACAACTTCCCTTCTACTGCCAAGCCAAGGCATTGACAAGGCAACACATGAGGGAGAAGAAAAAAGCACAAGAGGTACACGAACTGCTTAGGTTAGGTAGTTGTGCAGGTAGAAAACCACAAAGAGAAGACTCAACAAGGACGCATTGCACGTCGCTCGAACGGCGTGCATGGGAATATTTTTTTTAGTAGTAGATGAAGGAAATGAGAAAAGAAAAAGGTCCACGGAAAAGGGGAGAAACTCACACACACCCGACAGGAGGAGAGACGGAGAGACACGTAAGAACAGGGAAGAGGGATGAGAAGGGCGTGAGAAAAGGGGAAGAAGGACGAAGAAAGAAGGGTAGCGAGAAGCTGCAGGGAGATGCTGAACGGTATATAACACAAATATCAGGAATAGAAGAGGGAGATGAGAAAGGTGCGTCCACAGCCGGTCTTCTCTGTCGTGGGCCACTTCCGCGTGATCGCTCTTGTAGTCGGTGATCACCTCCTCAGTACGCATGCTACGAGGGAAGGAACAATTGAAAGAAACAACCAAAAAGAAAAAAGAAGGACGAGGGGAACATGAAGGAGAAAACAGCGGGAATAAAAGAAAGAAAAAAAGGAGAAAAAATTATTCCAAGAGAGAAAGAAGCATAAATCTGGCACGCACGTGCGCACCCATCGGCGCAGGCGCGGCATTTTTTTTTTTTCACTTCCTTGAATTTGTTTGCTTAGATGTTTAGTGTTTGCTTGTTTGCTTTACATTGCGTGGTATTGCTGCGAAACCAAAGGCGCCACCGGCCCAGAGAACTAAAAAAAAAAATGGACACGCAGAGAAGCGTTGGATAAGCGGTGGCCCGCCAACATCAGAACGTGCGCCAAGGAGAACAGCAGAAAAAAACAAAAAGGGAGGAGATAACGAAAAACATGAAAAAGAAAAAAACAGGAAGGAAAAAGTGCGGTCATGCAATATGCAGGAGATAATAATGGAAAATAATAATAATAAAAGAGAAGCGTTCCAGCAACGTGTACCACGTAGACAAACAAACACAAGCAAGCGAAGAATGAGGCAAACAAAAAGATCAAGTGGGGGGAACAGAAAGGGGAGACGAGATGAACAAAGGGGATGAAGTAGAGGAGAAAAAAAACTAAAGAGAAAAAAAAAGAAGGAGAGAGATCATCGAATACGGAAGTACACCTTAAGCAATCTCTGCGAGAGAGAGAGAGAGACCGAAGGAGCTGAAGAAAACAGAAAAATACAATGGAAGATAAAAAATCAAAGTAGTAAGAGAAGGACGTAAAGTGGGAACTAGTAGAAAAAAATGAGAAAAAGCTGTAATCGAAAGATAAATGAGCGAAGCAGGGGAGAAAAAACACACAGAACAAAAAGAGAGCTACACAGCAGCAGCCAGCGAAGAAAACACACAAAAGAAAATGATAAGACTTCTTTACAGGTCCCACCGACACACACACGCGCGCCTGTGTCGAAGCACACGCCTCAAGTTTCACAACAACAACAGAAAAGCAGCAAATAGGATATCGAAAAGGGGAAAGGGAGAGAGAGAGGTGATAACAAGAACAAATACAGAAAGGAAAAAAGGGGGTTTTAAGTCCAGATTTATGAATTATCGGGAGAAAAAAAAGAAAAAAAACGCTGCGCCTCAGGTTAGTTGTTATTCAAATGAAATAAAAAAAAGCACGGGGAATTAGTGAGGCGGCGAAATGCAAACATTACCGCCAAAGTCAACAACGAAAAAAAAAACAGCGAAGCACACACTCACTCACAGACACTCACAGACACACACGTCAGCGAGTATTGTGGACGTCGACATCCCCTGCCACTTCACAGCCACTTGGAATTCGAAGGGAGAAGAACACAAAAATACACAGCGTCGTCACAACGCGCCACGACCCGTTGGCCGCTTCGAGGTCGAGCGACGTGACGTGGTCGACGGTGGCAGCTCCTCGGCGCCTGGCGGGGCCGTCAGACAGTCCAGCGTGCTGTACAGCCCAGGCTCCAGCCCCGCATCGGGCAGCTGCATCCGTGCAGTGCTGCCATACTGAGCTAAGCCGTCGGCGACGTCGCGTCCGTAGTCCTGCGCGTCAAGAAAGAAGTCCCGGCCTCCCCCACGCATCGATCCACGACTCGTGCAGTCGTCCTCGTTGGGGTAGTGGTAGGCGCGGGTGTCGTCACGCGAGCTGCACACGTTCGGGTGCCGCGTGAGGCGGTGAGCGCGCAGGCCATCGACCGACGCCGTCAGGCTGGCTGGAGGGGCGGCGCTGTTGCTCAGTGCGCCAGGGATAGCCGGCAGGAAGTTGCCGCTGGCCTGCAGTGAGAGCTCCGCCACCCGTCCGGGGCTCGGCAGCTGGTACTCGTAGCTGAAACTTTGGTGGCGGTCGTCGTCCTTGGCGCTGAGGTTGCTGGGGACGCCGAGGTAGTGCGTCTTGCCGAACAAGTCCGCAGTCGGCCGCGTCAGCGCAACGCGTGTATTCTCTGTCGTCGGCATCGTCCCGGCCACCACCGGCGGCGGGCTCGGCGTGGCGTTCGTCGTCTTCGACGTGGTGCTCTCGTCTCTGCTGCTGCTGAC
>AODS02000148.1:0-50473 GCA_000331325.2 Crithidia fasciculata
TACGCAGTGCAGCGCGGCGCCGACGAGGAGGATCGGATGACGCTGCACCGCGGCGGCAGTCTTGCCTCGCAGCTGCAGCGTCCACCACAGCGCTCTGGCAAGTATCAGCACCGCTCCTTTCGCAGCAACAACCCTGTCAACCTCCTCGGGAGCGGGAAGCTGAACGCGCTGCTGATGATGCTGAAGGAGTGGAAGTCTTTTGGGCACCGGGTGCTTGTCTTCTCCCAGACGCGCATGATGCTCGACATCATTGAGAACATGTGTGAGCAGCAGAGCTACACCTACATCCGCATGGACGGCATGACGAGCGGGCACCACCGCCAGGAGCTGATGGACCGCTTCAACGAGGACCCCAACATCTTCGTCGCGCTCCTCACCACACGCGTCGGTGGCATCGGTGTGAATTTGATCGGCGCGGATCGCGTCGTGATCTTTGACCCTGACTGGAACCCGATCACCGATGTGCAGGCGCGGGAGCGGGCGTGGCGCATCGGCCAGCGCCGCGAGGTCTGCGTGTACCGCCTCATCACGAGTGGCAGTGTCGAGGAGTCCATCCTGCGTCGTCAGCTGGCGAAGATGTACGTAACCGACAAGGTGCTGAACGACCCCGAGTTGCAGCGCTTCTTCCACGTGCAGGACAGCTTCATGGAGAGCTTCCTGCTCGGCTCCGAGTATGAAGCACGCGTGCCACTGGACAAGCGCTATCTTCTCACGGCACACCAGATAAACAAGTCGGCGGCGTCGGCGTCGGCGCGGCGTGGCCCGCAGGTGGATGAGTCGCTGGGCGACTACGGCGGCGCCGCTGATGACGAGGAAGAGAAGAGCAGCGAGGAGGTCAGCGACGCAGAGGAGAAGGAGGTGGACGTGGTAGTGGCCAACGGCGCGGCGGTGAAGAAAGCGGAACAAGATGTGCAGCCTGCCCGCGCCGAGCGTGACTTTGGTCTGCTGGTGCCCGTGAAGGATGAGGCTGATGACGCGAACACCACCGGCGTGACTGCTTCGTCGCGCGAGGGTGACGCTGCGGCATCTGCGCGGCCCGCGAAAGGCAGAGGCGAGACGCAGCTGCTGCAGGACCTGGTGGACCAGCAGGATGTGGTCGTTGCCGGCAGCGATCGCGTGGCGCAGCGCCTCGCACGCCGCAAGGCGGAGGAGATGATCCGGCGTGTCTCGTCGCAGCAGTCGGTGCTGGAGGTGATGCGAGAGCAGCAGCGGCAGTTCAGCCTGCGCAGTGCGCTGGAAGCCAAGAAGGCCGAGGAGGCTGCGGAGCGGGAGGAGCAGCGGCAGTACTACAAGGAGGAGCTGGCAGCAGAGGCGGCAACGAAGCGGCGCCGTCTGTGAAAGGCCTGTGCGGTGATGCTCAGTGCAGGGGTTACTTTCTTAATTTATTTTTTTTTTTTGCGACGATTGGCCTCTACTGTGATACCCTGACGTGTTTACTTCCACATAAAATACATATTTTCGTCTGTTTCTTTGAGGAGCGACTTCTGGTCATGTGCTTTACGCAACACCATTGTCTGGTTATTGTTCCTATAATTTCTTCTCTCTTATACTCATCAACCTGAGACGTTGCTTATTTTAACAACAACAATAATTTACGAAAGAGAAATGCATTTACGAACAGAAGTGTGATGAGCCATGCGTGGCACGGTGTGCTGCTACTGCTGCACGAGCACCGTTCGTGTTGGTGTGAAGCTTAGCGTTACAATGTCAATAGGAGTATGTGTATGTGTGTGTGTATGCTTTCCCTCAATTCCCCTCTGCGTGTCTTGCCCGTACTCAACCTGCTAAACTATTCGTCTCTATTTTTTTTCTCTCCTTTTTTTCTTCTTGCTTTACAAAACACAACCCAACTCTGATGTGCCCTGAGTGCAGTCCACGCCGTTGAAGTGGGGCAGATCCCCACTCCCATTACAACTTCGCCCGACGTTCTTGACTGGTCTTCCCTTTGCGTGTTTTCCGCCTCGCCGCGTCAAACCCAACCGCTATCTGTCTCTCTCTCTTTATTTATTTGGTTGGTTGTGTAGTTTCCCCTTTTCTCGCTTTTTTTTTTTTGCTTTATCCTCTGCTGCGTTCATTAACGCAACCCTCGCTCTACTTCGTCTCTCGCCGCCTCGACTCATCTTTATCTTCTTCTTTTTTTTTGCTGCTGCTGGTGACTACTTTCTCTATTATTATTATTATATTAGCTGTTGTCGCTAGTGTTGTGCTATTGCTTGTAGTCTAACACTTGTATTTTGTGCGTCTTTGCTATCACTGAAATTAGAAAGGCAGCAGGTTTTGTTTTCTCAGCTTCTTTCATTTACAGCCTTTAGACATATATTTTTTTCTATTATTATTATACCCACTGCTGCATCTTGACATCACGAACACAACAAAAAATAATTCCCCTCTCCGGACACACGCACGCATCTGTCATCGTGAAAAGGGGAGAGAGAGGGCAGCCGTTTGTACCACTACACAAGAAAAAGAAAGAAAAGGGAGGAGAGAAAAGGGAGCAGCCATCATTACAATTGAATTGTTGTGTGTATGTGTGTGTTGTCCGCCTCTTCGTCCTTTGGTTTTCTTCTCTATTCGCATAGACCGACATCTGTTCCCATTGAAAATTAAAAAAAGGCGCTTAGAGCTTCTCGCATACAGGTTTTTTTTTCTTTTTCTGGTGTCGTTGCCTGCCTCGCCATCTTTCCATTTCCATTTCAGATTTTTTTTTCTATTATTTGGATCATAAAACAACGTGTGCCTTTTATCTTGTGAACTTGTGTGTTTGTGTGCGTGTCTCTTTACCCTTTTCGATCGCTCACGCGTAACACCACCAACGCAGTACAAGAGAGGTAATTAGAAAGCTTTTTTCTGCTTCTGTTTCGTGCACCAACAGCGTACTTAGACTTGACGTCCTTTTTTTTCCTCTTCTTTCATCTCTCGCCTTTCGGCACCTCCCCTGGATTATAATTTTTCCATTATTATTATCATCGTTCCTTTGCCTCATAATGAGCTCCGACCGCTTTAGTAGCAGTAGCCACTGGTTGCCCACCACTGCAGCACCGGCGGGTAGCGGCGGGAGTACCGCGGGTCGCTCTCCCCAGCAACAGTCCCTACCGCCACCGCCACCACCACTGATGCGGTCCCCCGGCGCCGCGCTGCCCTCCCACCCGCACTCATCCACAGCGCCGGTACCCACCTCTACGCTCGCCTCGACCTCGCTGGGGGCAGATGCCAGCCTTCCCCACGCCTCTCCCCCTCCGCACACGGGCGGTAGTGCGAGCGCTGCGGTAAAGTACGTGGACGCAAGCTCCATGGCGGCGGTGCGCAGCGCCTCTGGTAGCCCGTCTGGGTTCCGAGTCGTGAACACGAGCTCCGCACCGTTTTCGTTTGCCGCACAGTCCAGCAACGCCTACCGGCCTCCCAGACGACAGTCCTATCAACAGCAGCATCCGCAGCCGCAAGCTTCACGTGCTCCTGTGTATGGTGCAGCTCCGCTCTCTTCCACCGGCATCTCTGGTCATACAACCGACAACACCAACACAAGTAGCAAGTCCGTGAACGAGGTGCCGTCTGCCCACGTGGTTCAGGTGCCGATTGTTGTGGGGGCGAGCAGCAGCAGCAGCGGTGGCGGCGAGGAGCACTACTCTGGAGGTGCGGCTGCTCACTCTCACTGGCGTGGTGGCGGTAGTGGAGGGCGTAGCAGCCACAGCGATTATGCCCGTCGGCGCAGCGCTGGCGGGCACAGTGATGTGATGCAGGGAGCGCGCCGACAGCCCGCGACGCAGCAACGTTTTCAGCAGCAGCAGCAGCAATCCTTTGGCCGTCAGCGTGGGGGCGGTGGTCACATGTATGGGCAATCGCTGCCTCTAGAGGCGTTGACGGAAATGTCTCATCCTTTAGCAGCGGAGGGCGGCGAGAGCCACCATGCTGCTCCGGAGCTACCGACAACCAGTGCAGCGACATCGCTGACGCACAGCGCCGGCGGTGGACGTACGGGACGCCGCGGCAGTGGTGTAAGCAGCGGTAGCGGCAGCGGTAGTGTTGGCGGTAGTGCGCTGCCACACGCAGCAGCAGCAGCAGTGGATTCTCCCTTCACGCACCAACACCCGCAGCAACCGCAACTGGTGGCGGCGGCGGCGTCCGCTGCGGGTGGGCTGCCAGCGAGCAGTCATGGCGGAGGGGATGGCGTAGCAGGTACAGGCACCTCTCCCGCATCATCGACAGTGCCGCAACAACACCAGCTGCAGCAGCCGATCAGTCGATCTGCGGTATCGGCGTCATCTGCAACAACAACAACAACAACCGCTGCTGCTGCTACTGCTACTATGAGTGGTGGGAGTGTTGGTGGCGCACGCTACACCCGCCCCCACGGCGAAGAGCGTCCCACCGTGGCCCTCTCCCTCAACGTCCTCTCCGTCTACCAAACCATCAACGAGATCTTCTACCAGGAGCGGCAGAAGCTGTTGGCGGCGCCGGTCAAGTACGCTGCGGCTCGCACCTACGAAGACACCGCGGGTCATTACATCCCCTGTGAAGGGGAAGTGATTGCCGATCGCTACGTGTTCAAGGAGCTGGTCGGACAAGGCAGCTTTGGGAAGGTGCTGCACTGCATGGATCGCAAGTACAACGAGCCGGTTGCCGTCAAGGTGATCCGCAGTGGGCCGTACTTCGAGAGTCAAGGCTGGTTCGAAGCGCAGGTGGTCGCGCACCTGAACAACGACGCCGCCCTGCAAAACCTTGTCGTGCAGCTGCGCAAGGTGTTTCTGTGGAAGGGCCACATGGTGCTTGTCTTTGAACCGCTCAGCTTCAGCCTTTACAAGCTCATTACCTTGACAAAGCACAACGGTGTGAGTCTCGACCTGACGCGCAAGTTCGCTTTCCAGATTGTGAAAGTGCTGCTAGTGCTCGAGCAGCACCAACCACCGATCATTCACTGTGACTTGAAGCCGGAGAACGTGCTGCTGCAAGACCCGAGCCGCAGCGGGGTGCGCGTGATTGACTTCGGGTCTGCGTGCTATCAACAGCAGCCAACGTGGCGTCTCCCGCCGGCGCAGGTGCCGCTGCCTGCGTCGTCACCCAGCCCGTCTGCTGGTCCGCCGTGGGATAACGTGGAGGAGGGCAAACATGCAGGTACGGCATCCGCAACTGCTGTGCCCACCGCGACAAGCAGCAACTGTAACACGGCTTGCCAAGAGCACACTGCTGTCGGAGGCAGCGAAGCATCCTTTGCCGCAGGTCACACTCAACAACAGCAGCAGCAGTGTGCCTCGTCTTCCACGCAGCCGTCCAGCGGCGATGTTGAAGTGGTGATGCCCAAATACATCCAATCCCGCTACTACCGCAGCCCCGAAGTCATCCTCGAGCTCGGCTACACGACTGCGATTGATCGCTGGTCTCTTGGCTGCTTCTTGACAGAAATGCACACCGGCCGGCCCCTCTTCCAAGGCAACCACGAAGCGGATATGATCGCGTACTTCACCATGGTGTTGGGGCCGCTACCGGACTACATGATCGCGGCCAGTCCGAAGCGCACACGTCTCTACCATACATGTCCGATGGAGAGCGGCGGGGAGGGAAGCGGACTCGCCACCGCAGCATCCGCAGCAACCACTTCGAGTGTTGCACAGGCACAGCATCAGCTCCAGCGTCAGCAACGCGCCGCCTCGCCGCTGCTGGCCTTCACCGCACCGTCGTCGCCTGTCTTGACGCCGTCGACGGCGGCCCCTGGACACGCCGCGGGGTCGCCCTTCTTCCTCCGTGCGGCGCAGGTGGAAGACACGGCCTCCGCAACCGCGCACGCCGTACGTGAGGGCGGCGGTGGTGGTGCTCCGCTGGAACGCGTGCTGGGCGTGCACACCGGTGGCCCGCGTGGGTGTCGCGCCGGTCAGCCCGGGCACGATGAAGCTGCCTACAAAACCTTCTACGACTTTATCCAGAGGCTGCTGCAGTACGACCCGCGGAAGCGGATGAGTTGCGCAGAGGCGATGCAGCATCCGTTCTTGGAGCCGATACGCGTTTTGGAAGCTCGTGCGGCAGCAGCGGCAGCAGCGGCGGCGGCGACAGCAGCTCCACCATCACATTCAGATGCTGTTGCGGCCGCGTCTCCGCCGCCGGTGGTGGATGGTGTGGCGGGTGGGCCGACTGTGACTGTGGCGCTGCCGCCCAGCAGCGACGCCGCCGACGTGTGAAGCTTCGGGAAGAGGAGGAGCGGAAAGAACAAATGAGGAGGATGACGCACACGCACGGATTTACATCCTCCTTTTTCTTTTTTTTTTCCTTTTCCGCTTCTATGATCGTCTGTGTGCGGCTACTTTTTTTTTTTTTTGATCTGTTACAGTCAATTAGTGTGGTGCTGCTTGTTCATTCGCGCACACACACACAAACACACACACTCTGAGGTCTACTTTTCCCTCTCTCATGGAGCACCGATGAGGACCAACTTGTTTTTTGTTTTGTTCTCTGAACTCATTTATCTTTTTTGTTTCTCTTCACTCTTATTGGCCTCCTCCAACCGCGCTGCGCTTCATGCGTCTGTGCACTTCTCTCGTAGAGTCATGTCTGCCTGTGCGTGAGTTTTTTTCTGTGTATATCCACCACGCAAGTGCAACTTCAACAATTAGCCCACATGTGCGAACTGTTTTCTCTTACTGTTTTGGATGGCGGATACTTTATGAGTCATGCGCAGGAGAAGTGCGCAGCCACATATCAGTAAAGAAGGGAAGGGGGAAGAGATGAACGGGCGTTGGCATTAATTGAACGATGTCGCTGGTGTTCCTCTCCTCTCCTCTCCCCTCTCCATCTCTCAT
Organism: Crithidia fasciculata; assembly: GCA_000331325.2. NCBI lineage: Eukaryota > Euglenozoa > Kinetoplastea > Trypanosomatida > Trypanosomatidae > Crithidia > Crithidia fasciculata. The sequence continues at coordinate 6,786 of AODS02000148.1, forward strand.
GCGCTTCGTTCTCAAGCCTTCTTTCACCTTGACTGCATCAAGGTGTCATGCTATACGTTTCCCAGAACTCGTGTGCTCCTTGGCGTTTGTGCTGCTCTTTTGATGCCCCTGCAACATTTCCCATCTTTCTCTCCCTTCTTTCGGCTCTTTGTGTTTTCTTGTCCCGCTGCGTGCAGTAGCGCGCCTGTCAGACGTGCTCCACTGAGAGAGAGCAGCGACATCTTTTCTTTTTTCTACGCCACACATTTCCATCGCATTTAGGCACTTTATTTTTTTTCCTGTGTGTGTGTGTGTGTCCAGTTGCGTTCAGACCGCGCGTGCCCCCTCTCTCTCTCTTTCTCCCTCTCTCTCGTACGCTGTCCAGGCACGAGATGGACGGCTCCTCGAGCCCGCTGCTGCGCAGCCGCCACCACAGCAACAGCGGCAGCACCGCGGACGGCGGCAGCGGCGCCGCCGTGGACGACGATTTCAACGCCCTTCTCGTCACCTTCTACACACGTGCCTACCCCTCCGCCAACGCCTTCGCTGACGACGCAGCCGATCTCGAGGTGGCGGAAATCAACGACGCAGTGGCGGAGCTCGCGACTGAAGTTGCGGCGCTGCGGGAGGAGACGGAGGTGCTCGGCGCACACGTGCAGACGCTGCAGCAGCGACGACCGGGTGGTGGTAGTGGTGGTGGTGTCGATGGCAGTGCAGTGGGCGATGCAGCGCTCGATGGCTTTAACGTTGGTGGTGGTGGTGCTGCTGCAACAGCTGCAAGTACGCAGAATGAGGCCAGCGTGACGGCCGCCACGCTCATCGGCAACGACAGCAGCATGGTCACGATGAACCCCCACGCGGCAACGTCGGCAGGGTCGCTTGGTCCACACCGTGGCGGCAGCCCGGGCAGCCGGCGTGGTCGCAGCTACCGCCGCCGCTCTCTCGGCGCGCTCGATCTCTTTATGCGCGTTGACGACAAGGCCACGCTGCTGCGGCAGGAAACAGTGCGACTCCGCTCGCAGGAGGAGCGCATCACGAAGGAGGCTGATGGCGTGCAGGAGGTGCTCGTCGCGACAGTGGAGGAAGCCCTTCGCCGCCAGCAAGAACTCCAACTAGAGGTCCTGCAGTTCGATCGCGAGGTGGTGGGAGACGTCGAGGGAGTGGACGGTGACGCGTCTGGCGGCCGTGCCAGCGCACCGTCGCACGCTGGAAGAGGCAAAGGAAGTTCCGATTTCTGTGGCGGCTGCCTCGACCACCGCCGACGAGCTCCTGCGCTACCTGGAGCGTCGTCACACAACCCAGGTGAACTATCTCGACAAGCTGGAAGTGCAGTGCCAGGCGGTGGAGCAGGACATCGCGCGTGCACAGCAGCTTGTCCGTCAGCGCCGCATCGCCGGAGAGGCGTTTCAGGCGGTCGATCTAGAGCAGCTTCGTATTGAGCACAAGCAGTTCGCGGAGCGCATGGCGGCCAAGAACAACGAGCTGGCCGAGCTCAAGGGGACATCAACGCGCACCGTGCAGCAGCTAAACCAGCTCATGGGGCAGCTCAACGAGTTGGCGAGTGAGCAGACGCGGCTGAAGCGGGAATCGAAGAACCGGAGCGAGTACCTCTCACGGTGTGACAAGGAGTACGCCACGGCATCCGCCGAAGCTGTTCAGGCGAGTCGAAGCACGACGCGCTGAAGGCACAGCAAGAAGCCATTAAAGCGCCAAAGATTGAAGAGTACATGGCACAGAAGGCAGAAGAGGTGGAGCTCGAGAAGGCGGTGAAAAATTGGGAGCGCAAGGTGCAGATTGCCGAGGGCAAGGCCACTGTTGTGCGACAGCATGTGCGTCGCATGCAAACGCAGCGCACCGCCGCGGTACGTTACGCGAGCGAAAAGCGGCAGCATCACGTCCAGCAACAGCAGCACCTCCTGCAGCAGCAGCAGCAGCAGCAGCAGCAGCGCGGTGGAAACATGACGGCCTCTTCTAAGCCACTGGTGGGCGGTGCGCGCAGTCTTCTCCAGCAGCGCCGGCAGCAGCAACACCAGCAACAGAAGCAGCAGGAAGATGGGTTGATGCCTGCCGCAGAGGACGCGCAGCCGCAGAGAGAGGAGGAGCTGCACGTGCCGGTGGCCGCAGCAGCGAGTGCGCCTGCGGCAGATGCGTCACCCGTAGCGGCCGAACCGACTGAAGTATGATGCGCGTTTTTCTGTTGATGTTGTTGTTGTTGTTTTCACTGGTGTGCTGAGCGCCGCTGCTTTCGCTCTTTATCCTTTTCTTTTTTTTTCTCGCTGCCGTGGCGGTGGCGTCTCCATGTCTTGCTGGTGGCCTGTTTGTTTTGCGCTCTTGTATTGTTATGTACACTACACCTACAATTTTTTTCTGTCTGACGCAGAGTTTTTCTGCGCTCGCATGTTCAGTTAGTCTTGTTTATTTGTTCTTTCGTCCTTCTTTTCTTTCTTCGATGCACCTATCCCCTTTGGTCCCTTCCGGCACACTCGCTGAGAGACGCCTACATTTACACAAACACGGAAAAAAAAAAGAGAGAAAGAGAGAGAGAACGCACTTAGCAGCATCTCCTTCGAAAAGGCTTCATCTGCTTCTCTGTTGGTGAGACGCAGCACGATGCCTTCTGGAAGTTCCAATTGAGCCGCAAGCGTCTTCCTTTTTGGTGTGTGTCTACGCGAATTGCTTCAGGACAGTGTACAAGGATAGCTGCTGTAATACGTCTGTCCTCTTGATCCGCCACGCACATCTGCGTACGCCATCGCTCTTTTAAGTGCCTTGCTGAGGTGCAAGACAGGCCCTTTTTGCCCTCCAGCTTCTTCCCTTCTCACCACTTCGCGTGTATATCTGCCCTCTCTCTCCTCTCTTATTGAAATTTTTTTCCAATTTTTTGATTTCTTTGACAGTTCCTTCTGGTTCAGGGTGACGTGTACGCGGCCTCTGTGCGCTTCCTCTTCGCTGGTGTAGTCTACACATACCAATACACACACACAAGAAGGTAAGCAGCACGCACAAGAGAGTTTTCTATTTTTAAAGGTAAGAAGAAAGAAGACGCCCGCGCAATTGAGGAGGGAGGACGGGGAGGGGTGAGTCGCGTTGCCGACCAACGACATCGAAAATTTGCAAAGGTCAGCTGCTTTCTTTCTCTTTTTTCTCTTCTTTCTTTATTTTTCACTTTTTCTTTTAGGAGACAGCCATGTCTCTTCCCCCCATCAGTGGCGAGAGGTCAGGCATCCCCCGACGCGGGCAGCAGCCGCGGCAAACAAAGCGGCAGAACAACCCCGCGAACGCTTCATACACCTCGCCCGAGTCCTTCGACGACAGCGTCTCGAATACAGGCGCCAGTAGCACAAGCACCGCAGTAACAGCAGCAGCAGCAGCAGCGTTGGACAGGCGTGACGCGTCTGATTTTCGCATTGTTGTAGCCGCCCGCATTCGCCCCTTCACCGCACGCGAGGTACAGCAGTGGCGACGCGAGCGGCGCGCCGTGGAGTCGCCCGAGGATGTCGAGGAGGCGCGGCGCGCACGCGCGGCACTGCGGCAGCCCTTTGGCCCGGGCCACAAGTCCTTGAACACAACACAAGGCGGGCTGGACAGCACGTGGACGCGGCGCCATGACAACGAAGAGGACAACACTAACGCCAATGGGCAGCACGGCGCCTTCGACGCGAGCGATGTGCCACAGCCCGTGGTGGAGGTGGAGAGCGACGGCACCACGATTGCCCTGCTCGACGCGCAGAGTGTCACGCAAGACGGTGTCCTTGCCCCGGCAGTGCGCAACGCCTTCACCTACGACTACGTCTACAGCAGCTTTGCGCCGAACGTGGTGCTCGACTCGCAGTGCGGCCCTGCAGGTCGTCACGGCAATAATAATAGTGGCGGTAATAACGGAGCGCCGTCCCCGTACGTTATTCTCGAGGGTGATGATGAGGGGGCCAGCGCGAGTGAGAGGCAGACGTCCTCGCGGCACACGCCGGCGCAGGAGCTGCAAGCGGAGGCGGAGCAAGTCGCGATATACGAGCAGCTTGCGATCCCGCTCGTCGATGCCGCGATGCGTGGCTACAACACCTGCATGTTCGCCTACGGCCAGACAGGGAGTGGGAAGACGTACACGATGATGGGGACGCCGCGGCACCCGGGCCTCATTCCCAGGCTGTGCCGTCGACTCTTCTCCGAGATCACCACCCGCAACGAGGAGGGCGGCGGGCTCAACAGCACCGCGTCGGCGGCGAGCCCCGCTCTGGTGACGCTGCAGCTCTCTTACATGGAGATCTACAATGAACAGGTGCGTGACCTGCTAAAGCAACGGCCCAAGAACGCCATTCTGCACTACAAGAGTCGGTTTGACAAGAAGGACGTGGACAGCGACGAGTACCGCACGCTGAAGGTGCGCCACCACCCTTCGAAGGGCATTTATGTAGATGGCTTGACCAGCGTGCCGGTGCGCACCTGGGACGAGTGTGAGGCGTACCTGCAAGCCGGAAACGCGCTGCGGACGCAGTGCAGCACCGCGATGAACGCCAAATCCAGCCGCTCCCACGCCATCTTCCAGCTTCAGATGACGCAGCGAGAAAGCACTGGTGGTCGCGTGCGGGGGCGGGAAGTGGCCCTCGAAACCTTCAGCAAGATCAACCTTGTCGACCTCGCCGGCAGTGAGCGCAACACGCAGTCCAAGACGACGGGGAAGCACCTGGCAGAGGCGAACAGCATCAACGCATCGCTCTCGACACTGCGCCGCGTGTTGGACGGCCTTATTGCCAACCGAGCTGCTGCGCTGAGTGGCGGCAGCGGTGCTGGCGGTAAAGGAAAGAAGAGTGCCGTCGTCATACCGTACCGGGAGAGCCTTCTTACCTACGTGCTGTCCGACAACCTCGGCGGCAACAGCTTCACCGTGATGTGCGCTAACGTCTCCCCGTGCGCCAGCAGCGCGGGCGAAACAGAATCGACGCTGCGCTACGCCACCCTAGCGAAGGCCGTCGTAAACCACGCAAAGCTGAACGAGGCGCCAACGGCACGCGTGATTCGCGAGATGCGCGATCAGCTCCGCGTGATGCAGGAGGCGTTGCGCAGTGCCCCTGACCCGTCGCACGTCGCCGCGCTTGAGGAGGGCGTGCAGCTCAGCGAGGCGCTGCTGCGTGAGATGAAGACTCGCGAGGGAGACTATGAAGCGCAGCTGCAGGCGCAGGCCGAGGAGGCCGCTGCGCTGCAGGAGGCGGTGGAGGCGCACCGGCGGCAGGAGACGTACTGGCGTGACGAGGCGCGGCGGCAGCAGCGGGAGGTGGAAGAGCTGCGGGAGGCGCTCTTCGAAGCCACGCAGAACGGCGCACAGAGCAGCGGCGTGCATTTGCCTTCGCTGACGGATCCACGTGGCGCCGCGGGTGCGGGTGCGGGTGCGGCAGCTTCAAAGAAACGCAGCAAGTCTCAGCAGCAGCAACAGCAATCGCCCGCGAAGAAGCGCCGCGGCTCGTCGCTTGCAGTGGAGCCGGTCTCCTCACCGTCCTCCTCAGGAGCAGCCGCGGCGGCAGCGCTGGCAGCGGTGTCTGCGCGAGACGGCCGTGCCTCACGTGCGCGTGCCACGCCGCTCTCCCTCCTCGGCGACGCGCGCACCAAATCCAAGAAGCGTCCCTCGCTCTCGACCCTACCAGAGGCACCTGCCAGCGCGCCAGATAAGGCACGGCGTGCGAGTTTAGACAGTGGTCCGGTAGTCGCGTCGGCCCCCTCTTCTGGCGAGGCACGTGCACTCGCAGGGCGGACGCGTGTGAACGGCGTCATGGGACGGCCCCCGCTGTCTACGAAAAGCTACGGTGACGTGAACGATGACGACGTCGATGGCACTGCTGCCGCTGACAATGATTTCGTGGAGAGGGAAACTGGTAAAGGCGATGTCCCCGCCTTTTATCACACCGAGCACTTCCTTGCTGTTGCGGCGAGTGACGACTACACCGACGACCACGCCCCTGCTGCTGGTGCTGCCGTCGTGCCGCACAATGCCCCGCCACATTCCACCTATGAACAGTTGGACTTTACGCAGTTGCAGGAAGAAGCGCTGCGCGTCGGTGGCACGAGTGGTACCTTCGAGGGTGGGCTGGAGATTGAGGGAGTGGCGGCGACGCCGTCGCGGCGGCAGTGGCCGACCAGCTCGCCGCGTGTCGCCGCCGCACGTAAGAGCCAGGCCGCCAGTGACCGGCGTCGCAGCTCCACGACGGCGGCCGCCACGGCGCGGCAGCAGAACACCAAGAACAAGAAGATGAAACTGAAGAAGAAGACGGGGAAGGGTGGCGCTGCGGCGAAGGAGGGCGGAGCGTCGCGTGGGGTGTCAGAGGAGCGAGCGGGGACCGAGGAAAATGAAGGCTGGCCGCCTGGAGAGACCTCGACATCGTTCGAGCTCCCGTCCGCACCAGCAGCAGCAGCAGCATCGGTGTCAGCGTCAGCGCACGCTGCACATGCGGCACATCACGTGAAGAGCAACGCCGTACACGACACGAGCCCCTTGTCGCCGCACACCCCACACGGCGAGGAGGGCCTCACCGAGATGCACTCCGCCAACCCGGAGGATCAGCTGGGAGGCGAGGAGGAGCAGCAGCGGCGGCAGCAGCGGATGCTGTCTGGCGGTAGCAGCAGTGCTGACGGGATTGGTAATGTAGCTCGCGGTGTAGCTAAGGTGCCCTACCACGACACCGACGAGGGTGATGAGTATGAGGAGGATTACTGGAATGCGCAGGAGCTGACGGGGGAGGAGGTGTACGCCGACGACGTCGACAGCGCTGCGGCGTCGCTCAACCCCTCCTCCGCCCTGGCAGCGAATGCCATGCCGTCGCTGCACAAGACGACAAGGAAAACAAAGGCAGGCGGGGCCAGTCACCTAAACACCGGCGCATCGGCAGGCGCACGACACTACTCGACAGTGGACACGCTGCACTGAGATAAACGTAAAGAGAAAGAGTTTCTCGATGGTTTTTTTTTAGAGTGTGAGCATGTCGTTTATGTAGATTATTATCACCCTTCGCCAATAGCTGCATGTGAGGGTCAAAGAAGGTTGTGAATGCTTGTTTTCTCAATTTTTTCTCGTGGGGGCAGGAGCGCTCTAAGCAAGTTGCTGAGAAACTTGACGTGTCGCTAGTGCTGCTGTAGTCGCGTTGTGGTGAGTGTCACTCCAACGTCACGCACCCGCGACGCATGTCTCTCCCTCTCTCCCTCTCTTACCTTCAAGCTTTTGTCTGATCTTTTTCCCTTCCGATGTTTCCTTTGCTTTCTTTTTTTAATTATTTCTCTTGCTTGTTTTATTGTCCCTATTGCCTTGTTTACTTATTCCAGATTTGCACAATCTTCCACTGCCTTTAGCTTTTCTCTCTCCCCTTTGGATACAAGTCTTTTCCCCTTCTTTCTTGAGCCTTTTTTTTTTTCTTTCTTTCCTCACGTGGCATTATTGCGCTCGTTTTCCCTCTTTTTTTCTTTCCGACTTGATGTCTGCTTCAATGACAATATTGTCCCACATGGTTGTGTTCGACAGGTGAACACTATTATGGTAGCTCCTCTCTGCAATCGAAGTTAACAAAAAGAGAAAGAGGATATATTTGAAAAGGCACAGAAGCATCATTTGAAATGATACAGGTATGAAACACCAGGACTCTGGAGCTTTCATCGCCGACGCACCTCGTGCCAATGACGTGCGTACTAGATGCAATAGAACTATACGTTTGTGGAACGTTGAGCTTGTGCCACGGCTGTGTGTCACGTCATCCTTCTTAGCGCACTTGAAACACACACACACATACACACACAAACTCCCTCTCTTCCTCCTCTCTCTCTCTCTCTCTCTCCCTCTCTCTTCTTTACAGATTGCCGTCGCTCCTTACCACTTACACCTTGTTTTTTTTTCTGTGTTGCACACTCACTCATTCTCAGTATTTAAATCACACACACTCACACACACACAACAGTCGCCATGGATCTCGACGCCTTTCTTGCCAAGAACACGAAGAAGACGAAGAAGACCACCAAGCAGAAGTCCAGCGACGAGGCAGGGCTCGGCAGCTTCGGCCTCGATGTTGCCCCCGTCAACAAGGCCAAGGCGAAGCCCTTAACCGCCCTCGAGCCCGCCGCAGGCACCACCGCCTCTGCCACGGCCACGTCGGCCACCGACAGCGGTGCGGCGTCCCCGGTACCAGAGAAGACGGTTACCGCACCAGTGGTCGTGTCGAACTACGCGTCGCAGAGCGCTGCCAAGTCGGCCAAGACGTGGGATGCCGTGAAGTCCGCGCAGGACGCGAAGCGGCAGGAGGAGGAGGCTGCGGCGGCGGAGGCAAAGGCAAAGGCAGAGGCGGAAGCCGCCGCCCGTGCCGCCGAGCGCGCTGCAGCCGGCGAGGATGACGACGCGGGGGAGGAGTCGGCGGAGAAGGCAGAGGCGAAGCCCGCGAAGTTCGTCGCGCGTGGCCACCGCAACGCCACCGGCACGCTGAACGACAGCGGCAGCCCTACGTCGTCTGGCGCGGCGGGTGGCCGCATGGGGCCGCGCTCGCAGGGCATCAGCCTGGACAACCTCCCGACGCTGGAGGAGACGTTTGGCGCCGCGGCGAAGAAGAAGAACAACAACCCAACCCCGCAGTCGTCACCGAAGCCGGAGAGCGCGGAGAAGGCCAGCTCGCCGGCGCCGCAAGCCGAGGCAGCGAAGGAGGAGGGAGTGGCAGGCAGCGCGCCGGTGTCGAGCGGGGCAGGTGCGTACAAGCCTCCGGCGCCGTCGGGTGCGGGTGCGTACCGCCCACCAGCTGCATCGGGTGCTGCAGGAGCGTACCGGCCCCCTGCCGCCTCGGGCGACAACGCCTACAAGCCGCCCAGCAGTGGCGCGTACCGGCCGCCGGCGTCGTCGGGTGCGGGTTCCTACCGCCCACCGGCGCAGACCGCCGTGGCAGCAGCGGCGCCGGCGGAGACCGCCCCTGTGACTGAGCCCGCGTCCACGACCGCCAGTGCTGGTGCCTACCGGCCTGCAGCGTCCTCCGGTGCGGGTGCCTACAAGCCGCCGAGCAGCGCGGGGGCGTACAAGCCGCCGGCAGCGTCGGGGGCTGGCGCGTACCGTCCTCCGGCCGCAACGCCGGCCGAGACCGCCGAGCCGGCGCCGGCCACCACCAGCGCAGGCGCCTACAAGCCCCCAGCACCTTCTGGAGCAGGCGCCTACCGGCCTGCAGCCTCTTCGGGTGCCGGCGCCTACAAGCCACCGGCGTCCTCTGGCGCGGGTGCGTACAAGCCTCCTGCGTCGTCGGGGGCGGGTGTGTACAAGCCGCCGAGCAGCAGCGGCAGCGCTGGCGCCTACAAGCCGCCGTCGAAGCGCGATGCTCCGAGTGCCTAAGCGATTCGCTTTATATTTATTTATTTATTTTTTAGTGGCGGTCTCTCTTGCTTCTTCATTCTCTCTTCTCTCGTGAACAGTCTAGCTCTTTCTCCTAGATGCATTTTTTTGGCTTTTTTTAAATCTTATCACTCTGTGCAGCTGCCCGTGGTGAGCGTGGTGTGTGTGAGTGGGATGTGTAGCCGTGTGTTGCTACCTATTGTTGTTGAAGCATCTGTGCTTATATGGCTTTGTGAGTACGGTGATTCTTCTCACTTGCTGTCCTTTTTTGTTTGTTTTTCTGCCCTCGCTGGCATGAGGCGTTGGCGGTGTTGGTGATGTCTCCTACTATCTATTAAGCATGCGCGGTGATAGGTCTTTATTTTGTTTTATTCATTGTGGTTGTTGTTCGTGTCTGGCAGAGTCGCACCGTGTGCACTACTATCTATGAAAGCAGAGAAAAGAAAAGGAATTTTTGTGGACGTTGTTGACGTGCGTGGGACGCTACAATGTAAACATCTCTCCCTCTCTCTGCGGGGATTTTACGCTTGTTGATTTGGCGCTGTGGCAGAGCCGTTGCGGAGGCGGAGGTAGAGGCGACAAGACAAAGAAAAAAAAAGATGAAGGAGGGGACAGAGGTGATGCTGCACGGTCAACGCAACGCCCCCGCTTCCTTCTTCTTCTTTTTCTGTCTGTTGAGCATTTCATTCTCTCTTTTTTTTTTCTCTGCTCTTTCCGCTCTCCGCCTCGTGTTTTTTGTTGTTGCTGGTGATGTTTCCCAGATTAAATCGGCGTTAATCGGCTTTAACTCTCTCTTATTCGGTTTTTTATGTTTTGATCGTCATCATAACGTGCTACTGAAAATAAAGAAGATGATCGCAGAGTGTTAAAAAAAAGAAGGGGGTGCGATTGATGTCCAGCACTTTGTTTGTGTGTGGAAGTACTGCTGTTGTAGGTGAGCTGAGAAGCCTCACTTTGTGTAAGAGGGAGAGAAAATGTGTCTGGGTGGAAACACGATCTCTTTCCCTTCTCCTCTCGACAAGCGTACTGCTCAGTGTGTGCGCATGATAGGGGCACACATATTGTGGAGTATAGCAGAATCGGCAAATTAGCGAAGAAGGAAGGACATCTTGCGCTGTCCCTCTCTCCATCTCTTTGTGTGTTTTGGTTCGCCTCTGTCTTGTGTCAACGCCAAAAGGTCAGTGGAGGTCCACAACAGAAGCCGCAGAGGACCGTCTACAACAAGAGGAATGCATGTACGCTGCTTTGTGGCTTACTTTGAATCAACTCTCCCTCCCTCCCTTTCTTTCTCTCTTCGATTCTTTACCTTCTCATGCGTTGTCACCGGGTAGTACATCGGTGTGAGAGTGTCAATAAGTTGGGGAGAGAAGGCGAAGACAAAGGTGAGGAAGAGCGGCAAACAACAAAAACAAAAAGACTTACCACGGCACATTGCTTCTGTTTTTTTTTCCCCCTTCCTGTAATTTTTTGTTGTTGCTGTCGGCCGCTTATCGTCTTTTTCTTTTTCCTCTCTCTCTCTTCCTCTCCTTGTTGATGTGAAGCAACCACGTGGTGCCCCTCCACCAGACCACGTGCAACATCCTCCTCTATACTCCTTTTTTTTTTCCGATTCACCCTGCTTGAAGGCCTGCGCTACTTTTTTTTTTTCTTCCTCTGTCCTTTTTCAACTGATTTTTGTACCCCATTCACCACCTTGCAAGCTCTTCAATTCTTTTTTTTCCCCAGTGAGGCGCAACGAGACAACAGCATACAATCAAATCACAAAAATAAAGTTCTAAATACGAACTCATAGACATTTTATTATTCTCATGGAACCACGCGACACTAACGCAGCGGCAGCTCCGTCAGCCTTCACTAATAGAAGAGGAGATGCCGCCCCGCAGTCCAGCGAGGCGGAACCGTCTCACGCGCTGACGGCGGCCCTGACGCACTACATCGCGCACCGCCTGCGACGGCTCTCCGACACGCGCAGCAGTGGTACAACAGCAGCCGACTCGTCCGCTTCTCGAGATGAAGAGAAGGAGGAAGCAGAGCTCATCTCGGCGGTGGAGGCAGTAGAGATGCAGCTGCTGCGGTGTCTTATCCACGTCCGCCTTGACGCGCAGGAGGTGCCGAGTCAACCGGAGCTGCCCAGTGACGTGGGCTTGGCTGCTGGAAGCGGTGACGAGGACGAACAGAAGAAAGGCGACGAGGGAGAGCTAAAAGAGGAGGAAGGAGAGAGACATCGACGCAGCGCGCACGCACGGAAAGGCGGTGACGGCCAGTCACGTGCTTCTCGATCGCCCTCCGCAGCGGTGGCCACAACGCACCCCATTACTACCACCACAGACGTTATCGCCGCTGCTGCTGCTGCTGAAGCTGCATCGCCGCCGCCGCGTCCACCACAGCCACGCGGTGCCTCCCGCAGATCTTCCTCCTCCTCTCACCGTCAGCCCAGTGGCAGCAAGGCAAGAGAGCTCTACTACGCCTACACCCATCAAAACCTCCCGCCACCACCACCACCACCGCCATCATCATCATCGTCCAAGCAGCGGCAGCCCTCCACTACTGCAGCTGCTTCTCCACGAGAAGAAGGACAACAACAGCAGCAGCGTCAACGCACTTCGACCGCAGCGCCAGCACCAGCACCAGCAGCTGAGGTAAAACGTGCACCACGCAGTCCCCGCCATCACCATCGCCATGGCGGTGAGGAAGGAGAACAGCATCAGCATGGACCAGATGAGCAGCAGCAGCAGCAGCACCGGAGGCGGCGACGTCGCAGCTCGAGCGGGGATCACGCGAACCCCACACACAGTCAGGAGCCAACCAACACAGCCGCAACAGCAGCAGCTGGTGGCGAACGCGAAGACGTGGCTCAGCAGCACCAGCAGAGGACTGCACTGCCGCCTTTGTCGAAGCCGGCAACAACAGTGGCGCATGCAGATTCTTCACACAACAGTGCGGGTGGGACGGTGCGACCTCTTACCCACGCTGAGCTTGCCGCCGCTCTCGGCTCGTGGCCCTCCCGCATCGCTCAATACACCTTAACAAAGCAAATCGGAAAGCTCACCGTCGACGCTGCTCCGGCCAGCCCCAAGACGAAGGCCGGCGAGCTGTCAAGCCTGATCGAGGAGCCGTCGTCACCGCTATCGCCACCGTCATCGCAGCCGCAGCCGTGTCAGCAGCAACCAACGCATGCCAGCGGAGAAGCTGAGGAGGAGGGGGAGAATGTGGGCACGGCTGTGGAGCTGCATGCGCTGCTGCGGCGCCTTCGCGATGTCCTGCAGCACACCACTCTGCCGGTTACCACAGATGGAGAGGACAAGCAAAAGGCAAATGTGAACATCATCTTTCCTACCTTTGCACGCTTCTACCTCGCCCACCCGTCCTCTAACGCAGTTGCTGGAAGAGGTGACGTTGTGCAACGCTTTCTGGCTGAACTGACGGACGCCCTTGTGATGGCTGCCGTCGTACCAGACGACGCAGATGAGAGAGAGGAGGTGGAAGAAGACGAGAAGAACCACAACACGGAGAACGACACCGCTGCTGCTGCTGCTGTAGAGGACGGCGGGGAAGCGCAGCAACAGAGCCGCACCGCGCTGCTGCCAGACGTGGTCATGACAGGGGACATGGTGAAGGACGTGGAGCTGCTGCTGCGACACACGCCAACGGTGCTCGTCTCCTCCGCCTCCTTCACCGCAGTCGATCCGTTAGCTCCGCAAGCCGGGACGGCGACGGTGGCTGCTGAAGCGCCTGTTTTCCCCTCCGCCCCCGCTCTGATTCGCCGCGTGCTGCGCCGGCTGCTACGTCTTTCTCCCTCCTGGCACAACACAACGATGTGCACCACGCCGCTGGTGGTGGGCGTGCTGCGGCGGTACAGTACGGATACGTCCGCGACGAATGGGCGGCTGCAGGTGCGTCTGCTGCCTGCCGCGGAGGCGCTGCTGGTGCCCGGCATGACGAAGGACACGACGTCGGGTGCTTCACCGCCTGGAAGGGCACAAGGCGACGCAAACACGCACTTTTTCTACAACGCGCTGGTGATCGAAGTTGCAGGCAGCGATGCAGCTGTCGGCGCAGACGATGATGACGATGCGGTGCCACTCGCCGAGGAGGAAGACGTCAAGACACGGTACGGCGCTGATGTGCCGGAGAGCTACCGCAGGCCGCGCACCTCAGCGTCGCCGCTGCGTGAGTCCACCACAGCGGTGGCAACCGGAGAGCACACGGAGACGCAAGAAGATGCATCGCACACGCCGTTGTCGCGTCAGCAGTGTCGTCTATGGCAGCAGCTCCTTGCCATGGCGCAGTTCGTCCACGTCGCCGGCACTCCTGCGCAGGTGGCCGCCACCGCACGCTACGTCGCCTTGGCGATCCGCCACCGCCGCGAGGCACGTCAGCAGGTGCAGCAGCAGCAGCAACGGCAGCCGCACATCACCGACGCAGCTTTCCCCGTAACAGCACCGGCAAGCGGTTCACCCTCCATCGCTGTTGCTGCCCACGCCGCCTCCGTCCCTGCCTTCTTCTTTACGCTGACGCACACGCCAGCACTGACGCACGCACTCGATGTTGCGATGGCGGGTGCAACACGCACGCTGCAGTTCGACGCCGACGTGCGTGAGGATCAACACGAGCAACAACAACAGCATCGGGTGGACGCGGCGGCGGAGAGGGAGGAGGTGTCAACTCGAAATGTGAGGGATGGGAAGAGGGCGGGAGCAGCGGTGGTGGAGGTGCAGCCTGTCTCGAGCACACCAACACAGCCGCCATCTCAGCGGCAGAGTATATTTTCTTCTGGTCCAGGACTCGGTCTGCGTGCGCTGCTTGGCTGGCGCTCCAACCCACCGCCACCACCACCGCCACCAACATCCGTCGCAACGAAGACTCTCGAGCCCACCGCAGCTGCGCCTTCAAGGGCCCATGAAGCCCCACGCCGCAAGTCACTACCTCGGACACCTTCACCACCACCACCGCCATCACCAACGGCGGTAGCTGCTGCTGCTGCGGACGACGTGGTGATGCGGTGGATGCATGACGTGTTGATTCCCATCTTTTACGAGACGACCGTGACGTGCAGCCCCGCAGAGGAGGCGGACGGCGTCGAGGGCGGCACGACGGCAGCGGCGAGTGTGGGAGGGGACAAACATGGCAGCAGCGGCAACAGCAGCAGTGGTGGTGGTCGCAGACATCGATATCGGCTGCGTCGTCAGCGTGCGCTACTTGGCCGCGTTCAGGTTGTCACTGCAGCCATGGTGCACCATCATCTTTCCAGTGACAACATGGATAGCAGCACGAGAGGAGATGTGGCTGGGGCACGGGTAATTTCTTCTGAGGGAGCTGCACCGCCTCTTGCTGAGTCGGATCTTCTCTCTTATCTTCTACTCCGCCAACTCTTCTTCGACACCACAACAGCAGCAGCAACAGCAGCGTCAGCCACCGCACCAACACGACGTGCGCACTCCGCGCCCCTTCCTCAACAAGCTGCTCTTGCAACGGACGAGAGTGCCGGTGCAGCTGGTCGTTCCTCTCGTCCATCAGGGATTGGTGTGGGTACTGATCAGCTGCAACAGCAGCGGCGTGCCTTATCTGCCGCTCCGCACAGCCCCACGCGCCGCGTCCAGCAGGAGCGGCGACGGGTGAGCTTTCAGGACGACACGGCGGCAGGCACAACGCCACCACGCCAGCGCGTTGCACAGGGTGCTGCGGCCGACAACGACGATGTTGATACCGGCGGTATGTCTGCGGACGCCACGCAGCGCCGCTCTGCCTCCCCCTTCCCCTCGCCGAAGAGTATCCTCAAGTCGGGGCATCGCTACAAGGCGGAGAAGCTGGTGCGGAGCAGCGCGCCGGCGGTGTCTGTCGTTCCCTTCCGCAGCTTCACGCTGTGGCGATGGCTGGCGGCGGAGGTGTGGATTACCTCGTGTCGTATGGCAGCGAGGCCTTCAACAACAACAGCAACAACAGCAGCAGCAGACTTGTCACCCGCGCTTCACTTAACGTCTGCATGTTATCTGGCCGAGGCGCAGGCGGCGGCCGTGCGGGTGGCCTCCGACGTGGTGACATCTCTGCTGCTGTCGATGTTGCAGGCGGAGCAGTACGCGTGCTATTGCCAACTCCAGCAGCAACCACGGACACATCAGACAGAGCAGCAGGGCGATGTCGATGGCGGCAACACCCTGCGTGAGCGGCGCCACTACACCACAAACAACGCCTTCCGCTGCGAAGACATCTTGCCGCTGGCCAGCGGAGTGGCCGAGGCAGTCGTGCGCGCTGCACTCGCACCGATTGTGTGCGTCGCCGGGGTGCCGGAAGCGCTGCAGGTTATTGTCGGTGGCAAGGAGAAGAAGAAAGAGGAGGAGCAAAGCGCTTACGGTGTTGCTGCAGGTCGCAACAGCGACAACGATGCAGGTCGTGGTGAGACGGAGGGAAGCAGCGACGAGAGCGACAGCGATGCCGCGGCCAGCATCTCTGAGGGGAGAGACGGTACTTTCCTAGCAGCAGCGGACATAGCGCGTAGTGGACGTCACGGCGCGTCGTCCGGCCCGATCATCTCCGCCTTTTCCCCCGCCCTGCCGCACGACGTATTCCAGCGGCTCCACATCGTCTCTGCTGTGTGCACGAGTCGTGTGCAGCACGAAGTATTAGAAAGCCTCGCTCGTCCACTGCAGCTGGCGCTGCGCCGACTGGCTCGCTGCTTCGCGCGGCATCGACAGCACCTCCTCTGTGCCCCGCTCACTGACTTCTGGAAGGCGCACGGGGACGCGGTGGCGCTGGCGGAAGCGGCCGTGGCAACATCGTCATCGGTGGCAACTATCAAGCACTATACGCTGGCGGAGCGTGAAGCAGTGCTGCGTCGCTGGGCGGCCGTGGAGGACGGCCTGTGCACGCGTGTGCGGCGTGTCGTGGAGCTCTACGACGACTGCCTCGTGCTGCCGCGCCTTCGCAGCCGTGTTGGTGCGTCTCGCGCCGTGCAGCTCAGCCCGGGTGACAGCGAAGAAGACGATGACGATGATGACGGGGCGGCCACGTCGCTGTCGGCGCCAGAGTCGTCGTCACTCGGTGCGGACGTGGAGTCGTCACCGCTGCCAGCGTGGACAACCGCGCAGCAGTCACGTCAGCAGCAGCAGGAGCTGCAGGGCGGCGGCGCCGTCAGCGGGGACGCTTTTGTGCCGCTCTGCTTCAATGATGCGACCCGCTATCAAAAGACGTCGATGTCGACGTTTGTGAATGCGCCAGAGGCGTCTGCGAGTCCGCGGGGTCAGCAGCAGCAGCAGCGGCAGCGGCGGCTCTCCTACCCCCAAACTCCGTGGCTCAACGCCCTAGCGGTGTGGAATCCAGCAGAGGTGGAGAGTGATACCAGCTTTGACCTGCACAGCTCGTACGGCTGCGATTGGCGTTCGCTTCGGCTCAGCGGCGGGGCAAGCAGCTTGGCAGCCGCGGCCAGTGACTTCGCCGTCGCTGTGGCGGCCGCTACGCCGCTGCAGCTGCGTCCACCACCAGCACTCCACCTCACACCACAAGCACAGCAACAACAACAACAACATCAACCTCAACATCTGCACGTGTCAGTGCCGCAACAGCACCACTACTATGTCCCAAGCGCCTTCTCTCTTTCCCCGGCGATAAGCGCCACTGCAGCGAGCGCCACGGGCAACACGGCGACCACCACGACCTCGTCTACCGTGGGCATCCTGCTCAGCTCCAGTCGCTTGGTGGTGCCGAATGCCCTGCAGAGCACCGAGCGCTATCGTGAGAATGACCCGACGAAGAATGGGTCACCTACGCAGCCTCTCATCGCCAGTACCTTCGCGCATCGCACCTCGGGTGCAACACTGCTTTCTCCCTTGTGGCAGCGGCTGCTGACGCCGCGAGACGGCCCGCGGTTGGACAGCGTGGCAGATGCGAACTCCCCTGCGAGCTTCCTGGCCATCACAAGCACATCCGTGAGGCAGCAGAGCTCCCCTCGCGTCCCGGTAGTGACGGTTGTGGGTGGAGGTGCGTCACTGCCGGCGAGCTCCAAGCACGACGCGCAGACATCAGCAGCATCAGCAACACCGCTAGCGGAGGAGAGCGGAGAGCGGGAAGCGCAGCCGTTCGTCGCGCACCTTCGCGCTGGTGATGTCGTCGAGAGCCGTCTGCTCAGCCCCTACGTCGAAGACGCTAAGAGAGTACTGATTGGCGCCTTTTTGTGTCAGTGGGTGCTGCCGCGGTGGCAGCTCCTGACACTCGCAAGGCGGACCGTAGTGCAGTGGGGCGAGGCGGCCAATGAAGATGTCAAAGCAGACCATCTGACAACGACCGCGCAAACGCACACGACGGCAGAGGCGGAGAAGCGTTTCGTCGAGGCGCCGAACACGGTGGAAGACCTCGCCGTCGTCACGGCAGCAGCAGCAGCGCCAGAGGCAACAGTAGCCACCACGGAGTCCGGTGGTAGCTTGCCTGGTCTGTGCGGTGTGCCGACGCCTCCAGCAGCACCCGCAGATGCTCTTGCAACGGATAAGGCTGCTGCTGAAGACGTCACGGACATCACCAATGAGAATCCTATGAGCAGCGCCGTGCCAGGGGAGAAGGCAGAGATGCAAGGTGTGTCACCAGCGCAGCTGGACAGCCTGCAGTGTACCGTTGGCGGCATCGTGCAAGCCTGCCGTGCGTTGGCTCTGGCGGCTCAGCAGTACGAGCTGGCGCGTGCCTTGGAGGACCATGACGCACCGCCACGCCGTCCCGCGTCGCGCCAACGGCAGGAGCAGCAGCAGCAACAACAACAGAAAGAGTCGTATGAGACGCACGGGCTGGGCAGCAGCAGCGACTTGGAGGGCATTGCGCATCCTGAGAGCACCGCGAAGCCAGAGGATGGGCAAGATGAACGCCTGGAGAGCCAGCTGCCTACGAGCACGCAAGCACCGGATATGTGGCCTCCCGCAGTGTTGCACGACGCGTCTGCTGCTGCTGCTGCTGGTGATAAAGCTGGTGGTAGTGATGCTGTCTTCGGCATTTCCCCGCCAATCCTTGCCTCTCCCGCGGTGACGACTCCCTCATCGCCTTTATTGCCTGCTGCGTCGCAGCTCTTCGTGGACAAGACGCGGCACGAACGCCAACGCATACTCGCTCTGTGCCAACGCATGTTTGATCTCATTGCTGGTCGCAGCAACGGCGCAGATGCGACAGACGCAGCCGCGGTGTGGACGGAGGAGGATGAAGAAAAAAGTCCAGGGAGAGAAGCGGTGCGCGTGTTTCCACCATCCTCCAACACCGCGAAGGAAAACGAGGAAAAACGGGGAAGAGGAGAGCGTCACGCGCTCAAGCTGGGGCCTCTGCACACCGACAGCGTCGAGGACACGCTGCGCCTTGGCTCCCTCAGCCATGGCATGCGTGGCCCGCCCTGCCCTACGCCGTCCGACGAGTCCATTGGTTCCGCCCAACCCTTGCCACGCAGCCGCCGTCGTGTTTCCTCCCCCGCTAGCCCAGGGCCCTCGCAGCTCTTCGCCCCGCTGCTCGCACCACTGCGTCGCACGAGCACCGCGTACACGTTGACCTCGGTGCCGGCCGCGCTGCTGACGATGCAGTCGAACACACTTTTTTCCGCCGCTTCCACCTCCAGCGCTGCGGCGGCGGCAGAGGAAGAAGAGAGCGGGGAGACGTCTCTGGAGAGCGGTGCGCTGATTTCCGTGCCGCACATGCCGGCCACGTCGCCCCTCTCACGCGAGCACCGGCCGTCTGTGGAGGGCATGACGAATTGCCTGCCCCGTGTGCTGGTCGCTCCGCTGTCGCTGCATCGCCAGCAGCAGCAACAGCCATCAGTGGTGGTGGTGTCGGCGGCGTCCACAACAAAAGTGGCAGAGAGTATGCCGCGCAGTTCAACAGAGGCGCGGTCGCGGAACACGGGCTCGGCGGCCACCGCACGCCCGAATCAGGAAAGCGTCGCAGGGAGGGAGCAGGAGGCGGATGATGTGAGTGGCGACGGTGCAACGGCGTTGGAGACGGTGGTGCGTGCTGTAGCAGGTCATGAGGAAGAGTTGGATGGATGCGCCGTCCTTTTGGCTGTCCCACCTTTACCGCCGCCGCTGCCGGTGGTGGTGCGTGTCGACGCCACACAACAGACACTCACACCCCCACTACCACCACCATCAACAGCAGTAGCAGCAGCAGCGGTGTTGCAGAATGCTGGCACGCAAACACTTGCCTCTCCAACTCCATCAACTCCATCGATGCCACCCAAGCGAAGTGATGCGGCCACCTCAACCTCCGCTTTACCGTGTGGCGATCAGCGCAGCCCGCGTGTCGCGTCGAGTACCGAGCAGCAGCAGCAGCAGCAACGGCAGCGATCGCTGTCGCAGTGCTCTGTCGAGACAGCAGAAGTCACACCGTACAAACACCGCAGCAACCACCACCGCCATCAGCAGAGCCGTTCTCATGATCGCTCTTGTAACTCAGCGAGTCGCGACGGTGCAGGGGAAGACGAGCAAACAGAAGCTGGGGGTGACGATGACACGTCTTCCACTCTCTCGCCCGCCTCGGAGCACTCGTCCAACCGGCTGACGAACGCCATCGCGTCGGGCCGCTCCTCGCCCATGCCGTCGAGCGTTTCCCTCTCCTCTCTCGCAGCGGCTACGATGAACTCGCAGGATGTTGGGCCGCGACCAGAGAACAACGCCGCCGCCAAGACGCGATGCGATGATCTTGACAGTGATGATGAGGGAGTGCGCGGAGGGGCGAGCAACGAGGTGTTGTCCCCACCAGCGCCAGAGGTGGCGCGGCGCATCTCGCTTGCCACGGATTCCGTCACGCCTGTACACGCAGAGGTGAACGACGACCGCAGCGCTGAACTCGAACACCAGCACCACAACGACCACGAGGTTTTTACCAGTGCGTCTGTCAAAGAAGCGCAATCACCACCGGCAGCAGCACAGCAGCAGCAGCACGCCACGCGTTCTGCTCTTCTCAACGCGGCAGCCTCCACGCCGCCCCGCAGCAGCGCCGCCGCCGTCACCGCTCTCGCTGACCTGCAGCAGCGCCTCGGCGGCTCGAACAGCACCGTCGCGGAGCTGCGCCAACAGCTGGAGAAGGCCACGGACGAGGCTCGCGTGCGCGACAAGGCGATGACGCGGCTGCAGCGCCGGCTCGATGTGGCGGAGGCGGCACTGCGGAGGGCGGAGAGCTCGCAGGAGGCGCAGCTGGAGCGTCTGCAGCTGCGACCGCCACCGCCGCTGTCCACGACGACACCGGTGATGCGCAGTTCGGTTGGCGTGAACACAAGCGCGGAAGCGAAGGCGACTCGTCAGCCACAACAGACGCAGACGCAGCTGCTGCTCTCCCCGTCTGTTCCTCCCACCCCAATGAAAGTGGAAGTAGTGCCGCAGCGAAGGGAGAGTGGTGTGCAGGTGTTGTTGCGTGCGTCATCACCACCGCTGTTGAGAGTCGAGGCTGCTACGTCCCCCGTACCTGAGTTAGCAGCAACACTTACCACAGCAGCTGCGGCGTCGCGGCCGTCACGAGCCGAAGCCGTCGTCAACGAATCTGGGCCGACAACACCCGCTGAGCAAACTTTCATCGCTTCACAGATGCCGGCGGACATGCGCATCGCAGAGCTCGAGGCTGACCTGCGCAACGCCGCCTTCCGCATGGAGCAGTGGAAGGCGCTCCTGGAAGCCGAGCGCCACGCCCGAGCGGTGCAGGTGGACCAACTCACTCATCAGCTCGAGCGGGAGCAGCGGCGGGTGCAGCGGCAGCAGAGCAGTCGTAGTCGCAGCCGCAGCCTCTCACCGCCAGACGTTTCAGCAGGACCGATGCGCGCAGGGGTGGTGGTGGAGGTGCCTGCGTCGAACCAGCACAGAGGTACATTAGAAGCTTTGGAGCCGCAGCCCTCAGCAGCGTCAACAACCGCGCTATTAACGCCGCCGGCAGAGGAGCTGTCGAGGAGAGAGGAGGCGCTGCAGCGACGCGTGGCGAGTGTGGTGGATCGGCTGTTGGCTGCAGAGACGCGGCTGGAGGAGCAGAAGGCGCAGGCGGCGCAGGAGGCGGCGGCAGCGGCGGCAGTGCATCAGCGTGAGTGTGTGCAGTTGCACGAGCGTGTGGCGGAGCTGGAAGAAATGCTGGCAGCGGAGCGGCTGCGTGAGCGTCAAACCGAAGTGTCAAGTGCTGTAGACGCAGCGGCTGCTGCTGCTGCTGCTACTCAAGCCGTGCGGGAAAAGGACGAAGCACTTCACCGCCTTGAAGTCGCACAACAGCAGCTGCGTGAGGAGCTGCACGAGGAGCAGCAACAGCGCGCAGGCGAGCGTGTCCAGCACGAGAGGGAGCTCACCAGCCTTCAGCGTGCCGTAGCCGCAGCGCAGCACAGTGCAGAGGCGCTTCAGGACTCGCTGCGCGACGAGGAGGACGCGCACCAGCGAACTCGATTCGAACACGCAGCCGCCCTCTCGACCGTCTCCGCTGCGCAGGTAGCTAATAGAGTAGAGGTTGCGCAGCTGCAGCGCGGTGCGTCGGTGTGGTGGGCCGCAACAGGAAACCTACTTTCCACCTTTGCGCATACAAAGACCGAGATTGTGCGCGAGGCTGCGGTGCAGGTGCATCGCGAAGCAGAGGAAAAGTCGCGCAACGCCGTCGCAGCGCTGGAGGCGGCGCAGGCAACTCTTCACGACGAGCTGGCGGCTGCGCGCGCCGATGGTGCAAAACGTGACGTCGACTTGAGGCGTGAACTCGAAGAAGAGAGGCGTAATGCAGCGACAACAGCCGCCACGCAGGCAGCTGCCATCACCCTGCAGCGCGTCCAGGCAGCTCAGACCGCACAGGTGGCGCAACGCACGCGAGAGTGGTGGGAGACGACGCAGGCGTGTGTGTCGGCGTGGGCGGAGTCGCAGAACAGATGTTTTGTGGACGCCATAGAATGTCACACGCGTGAGAGCAGCGAGGTGCATGCATCGGTGGTGGCTGGTCTGCGCAATACCATTGCACTTCAGGCCGCTGCTGCCACCGCGCTGCACGACGAGTTGGCAGCGGCACGCGCTGATGCCGAGGAAGGAAGGGCGGCGCTGCAGGCCAGCGAAGCCGCTCACAAACGCACAGTGGCCGATGCAGAGCGACGCGATGAACTGCGGCTCCTGACGCAGCAGTCTCAGCAGGCACTGCGGTCGGCTTTTCATCGCGCCTCGGCGGCGTGGTGGGCGTCCCGCACATCGTGTCTGGAGGACTGGTCAGCAGCCAAGTCTCACCTCCTAACCGAAGCGTGCAGCAGCGTTCTCGCTACCGCTACGCGTGAACAACGAGAGGCACTGGAAGGGGCTGTTGCGCGTGCTGCGACGGCGCATGCAGCCGTGACAGATCAGCTGCAGCAGCAACTATCCACCGTGCAGCACGCAGCTGCAGTTGCGAGTGAGCGTCTGCAACGGGAGGAAGAAGCGCACCATCGTACTGTTGCCGCCCTGACAGCCACACAGGCCGCCACGGCCGTTGTGCAACGCAGCGAGGCCGCTCAACATGCGCGTCTGCTCCACACTCACGCTGCCTGGTGGTCTGCGCAGGACGCGTGTGGGTTGGAGTGGGTGGCAGCCAAGGTGGACCTCCTGCACCGCGCCTACGCAGTGCAGCAGCAACGGGCGTGGCAGAGTGCACTGGTGGTTGCGGTAGAGCGGCTGACAGACAGCGTCGAGCGGCAGACGATGGCGTCAACACCACAGGTGCAGCGCATCGAATCTCACAGTCCTCCACAGCGTACTGCAAACCATATCGTGCAACGCGATGACAACGGAGACGAAGCGTACGAAGCTCTCGAAGCACGAGGCATCAACCACAACGCATCCTCGCGTCGTTCGCGCTCGCCTGACGTGATGGTGATGTCCCTCGAGGACCCTCTCGGGCTGCGCTACGAGCTGCAGCGCAAAGCACGCCGTGTGCGTCAGTTAGAGGCACACGTTCAGCAGCTGGAAGCAACGCACCAGGCTGACCGGCAGTCGCTGGCGACGTTGCAGACGCTGCGACAACAGGAGAGCGTCGACACGCGCAGCCCGCCTCCCTCCACTGCTGCTGCTGCTGCTGTCCCCTACGGCAAGCAGGCGTGGTCGCCCTCCTCTACTCCGCTTCGGCAGCAGCGAACGGACATCGCAGCGTCGCCGCCGTACCGCGCGCCGTCGCAGACGTGGGAAGGTGCCCGGCAAAGCAACGCCCCGCTCTCCTCAACTCCATCTGGTGAAGCAGGTGATGGGGCTGGGCGGCGGCGGTGGACACCGAGTGAGTATCAGCAACGCTTCGCGGGTATCTAGCACGCACGCCCAATGAAGATAGCACAAACAAAACAAAAACAAAAAAAGAAGAGAGAAGATACTGTGGTGGAGGGTGGATGGGAAGTTGGTCAGCTTGCCCTTTTCTTATGGTTGCCTTTTTTCTTTTCTACGAGTGTGTCGCTGAAGGATTTGGTGGCTGTCTTGTTGGTCGAGATGATTTTTTCTTTCTCTCGTGTTCTCCTTACGGCAATGCCGTCGGGGAGACAAAGAAGCAATGTTGCTTTTGTGCACGCGCTGAGGTGATGTGCCCCCACGTGGCTGACACTGTCTCCTGATGCTCTTATTTTCCAACTCTCTTTCTCTCCCTCTCTCTCTCTGCCTCGTATCTCTTACTCACCAGTACACCCACATACGCACGCATAAGCACACTCACTGGAGTGCACCTCGTAATATCCAGTCGTGGTGGTCGGTGCTGTATTTTCCCTTTTTGGTGGCCGTGGACCTCGTTGTAAGCCAGCTACCACACCCCAACTCCATCTTCGCCATGCTCCGCGCTGCCAACCCCGCCATCGCCAAGGCGCTCCAGCCCCTCATCGAGGGCCCAAAGTTTGCCGTCGTGTACTGCGGCAACCACCAGTACAAGGTCGCACCAGGCGACGTGATCGCCGTGCAGCGCCTGCGTGCGCCGATCGGCAGCCAAATCGCGCTCAAGAAGGTACTGATGGTGGGTGGGCCGCGCTTTACGGCGATTGGACGCCCTCTACTCGCCAATGTTTGCGTCACCGCCGATGTAGAGGAGCAGAAGCGGATGCGCAACGTTGTCTCGCTCTTCACCACGCCTGGACGGCGGCGGATGCGGTGGGTGGATGCGCAGCACGCCGCCACCATCCTACGCATTCGAGAGGTGCTCTACGAGCCGACGGTGGTGGGAGAGCTGGACAAATACGACGGGGTGGTGCTGAAGAACTCTGATGCGTCGCTGCACCCGAACCCGGTGTTTACGGCCAACGACGGCTATGACGTGCACTACAAGAAGGATTGGGACAAGGTGGAGAATGCATCTGCGTTTTTGGAGATGATGGGCTCGGCGGAGTCGGCAAGCTCCTAATACGAGTGGGCGAGTGTGACGTCAGCGAGTGAGTTGAAAAGAGGGGCCACAAGATGAAGATGTCACCTCTCTTCCTCTTTCTCTCTCTTACCTTCCCACGTCTCGGCGCTGTTTGTATCAGCTGTTGTTGTTGTTTATCTTTGTTTTCTCTTCTTCGGTGTTTCTTGCCTAGGCAATGACGTTGTTGCCAGGAAGGGAGGTATGCGTTGTGTTTTTCTTTTCATGCAAGCCGTTGCCGCTCCTACACCTCTGTCGAGTTGGGAGTTACTGTTGGTCTCTGTTTGATACTGTTTTCTCTTTGTTGGCTCTTTCCGGGGCACGCTTTCCCCTTTCTCTCACAACGAAACGATTAAAAGAGGAATCGATCTCAAGGAACTGATGCAGACGAGCGCGGTCGCTGCACCTTTTTTTTATTTTATCCTGTTCTCTCGCGGCTACCTTGCAGTAGTGTAGTGCGGCGTATGACCCCCTTCTGATCTCCCTCATCGACACCCACTCGAAATGTGCACCTTCTTCGCTCGCCATACTTCACATGCTATCTACCTTTCATTTTCTTTAAACCCTCTTTCACTCTTTTCGATTGCTCTACCACACACAAATACATACACACTTACCACGTGCTCGACTCATCATTCATTAGTCTAAAAAAAAAAAAAAAGTCTTAAATTACAATTACGACGGTGTAGGTCTCACCGTCGTACAGCTGCAGGAAGAGGCACACCATAGCTTCTCTTCCTGATCTTCATCTTTTTATTATCTTCTCTCTGTCTTCTTCTTCTTAGCCACTCTTTTATATTTTTTTTTGCTTGCTTGCAGAGCACCTCGCACTTGCGCCTGTGCGGCACCGCGCCATGAGTGTTCCTGGCGCACCGCATCGCCGAGGGGGGCGTGTGGCCCTCGCGGCCATTTTCTGCATCTTTTTCTGCGGCGTCGTCATGACTCTTGAAGCAGAGTTCCCGATGAACACACTCGACGTGCCACGACCACCAGCAGCAGGACACGTGGCGCTGAAGCCCCTCACGCTCGAGAAACCACCTGCTGGTGCAACCCAGCCTGCCGCTCGCCGCACTCTTGTCCGGGAAGTAGACCGGCAAGACTGGCATCAGCTCGACGGCGATCAGCTTCTGCCGGCGCACCAGGGAGACAACCCGGATGTCCTTGGTGCACGTCGTGCAGCACGCCTTCGTGCGGCCGCCACACAGCAGCAGCAGCAGGAGGAGCAGGAGGAACCTTTCGGCATTCTCGCTGAGCCGCGTCGTCGATTGACCGGTGATGCCCTTCGAAAGGTTGTTGTCAGCCCCCAGTCGCTGCCACCACCTCCGCCACCGCCCCTCGAAGGTCAGCAGGACAGTGCACCTTTCCCCATCGTCCGCGACGTCGCTGCCCTCCCAGCACGACACGATGAAGAAGCCGATGCAACCAAAATTGCCCTTCAGAGTCTTCGCCTCGTGGTGCATCTGACAGAGGATAAAGCCGCCGAGGACGAAGAAGAAGAGGAGGGGCGTGCGGCGCCGCTTACGCAGCGTCCTCAAGTCTGCCCGCAGCGCACTGGCCGCGGCGGACCCGCTCCTCTGCTCTCCCAGCCTCGTCGCAGGCTGCAGGCACACACACCTCGTCTGTCGGCGCGTGCCACCGCCGATGCCGCGCAACATGAGGCGAGCACCACGAAGAGTACCGCTGCTGTGGAGACGGTGGTGATAAGGAGGGAAGGGGTGGATAGGCGCGCTGCTGCGCCACCCGTGTACTCGGACGAGGAACTGCGCCGTCGGTGCATCATCGCGAATGGCCGCGCTGCCCAGCCGGCGGTGTTGCGGGCGATGTTGGAGGGACGCCTGCGTAGCGACTGCCTGATCGTGGCCGCCGATGTGGGGAATGACATCCCCACGACGGAGAACAACGCGAAGGGGGCGGTGGCGATTGTGTCGCTCTTCGTGTCGACGCTCTTCCTTGTCTTCGCCTTCATCTTTTAGCATTGCTGTGACTCTTTGGACGGTTAGTGGCCCCACGTGACTTTTTATTTCTTTTACTCTCCTTTGTTTTACGGAGAATGCGCGATGTGCACAGCAGCTTCTTCCTCTTTATTTTTCTTTCCCCCCTTTCTCGATGGTAGCGTTGTGTTGGTTCTTCTTTGTTCTTTCTTCTTGCGCGTCTCTCCGCTTGACAGCGACGTCGACAATCCCCTTAGTCTCTTTCTCTAAAATATATTTTCTGTTCTTTCTTCTCTTGCGTCCCACGCAATGAGGTCTTCAGCATCGTGACGCTCTCATTTGACCATCTTTTTTTTTCCTCCTCGCCTTTCATGATCAGCATGATATGTATGCCTTTATATTTTATTTCTCGAAAATCTGTTTTCCGTTGGTGCCTCTGACCGTGTCTGGTGCTTTCTCTCTCTCTTTTCGTTCTTCTTCCTTTGTATATGCGCACTCCTTTTTCTCACCAGCTTCGACTGAGTGTCGTTTCGTCGGCCATTTTTTCTCTCTTTTTGTTGTGTTTTTTTTCTCTCTCTTCGTATCAGCTGCATCTCTTCCCGTGGGCCTTCAAAATAAAACAAAAATCTTTTCTTCCCGCGTTCGGAATTCTTCTTCCTTTCATCATTGTTATCACGTGCATCAAGAGATGACACACTAAAGCGATTGAAAGAACAAAAAAGAGAACTGTCTTTTATGCAAGGCGGTATGCACCGTAATAGATCGTGTCCCCTACGAGAGACATCCATCGCAGTCGTGAGATATTAGATTCATCCCAACATAGAAGAGAACTGGTCTTTATCGCTCTCCCTCTCTTTCTCGGTCTACTCCTCGTCTCGCGTTATACGTGCTGCTAAACGAACCTGCAGCGACTCCTCTGACACTCTCCCCTCTCCTCTCCCTTTTCCCGCCATCTCTGATCTTTTCTGCTTTCCTTGTTGTGTCTTACGACCTTTGGGACGGGACCACTCACCAGCAGCGCAGTGGCTCTTCTAGCTGCCTTGGAAAAAAGTGTGAGGAGAACATCGGGACGTAACACCCTTTTTTTTTCTGTCGAGAAGGTTCGCCTAATCTAAAATTTCACTATCAGTATTTCCTTCCTTTACTTTTTGGTATAGCGAAGAGTGGCGCCGACGCCGTTCCATCTTCACCCGTGTATTATTACGCCGCCTCTAAGCCACCTCCGTGTCTCTGTTTTTTTTTTTTTTTTTGACCAAAACTATCAAATTTTCACCAAACAAAAAAAAAGCTGCGACATCGTATATAAAAGATGGACAGCAGTATGACGCTTCACGTCAGCGACAACGACGACGAAGATGGCGGTGGTGTAGCAACATCGACTCCACCACCACCCAACGTGGTCCCCACCACCGTCGGCAGCAGCACCGCAGGAAGCTCGCCGACGTCCTTCTCGCACCCGGTACACCCCGCCTCCGTTTACGTCGCCTACCCCCGCCCCGTCATGCCACACAACGGAATGTTAGCGCACTCCACGCCACTTATGCCCTCGACTGTTGGTCGCCACAACGGCTTCCTCCGCACATACAAGGTGCTGGTCGTCGGTGAAGCAGGCGTAGGCAAGTCGAACCTCATGCATCGTTACTGCCATAATCAGTACGACCCCTCTCTGCCGTCAACAATTGGCGCGGAGTTCTGCTCACGAGAGGTGGATATCCCGTCTGGTCCTGTTGGCCAGACAGAGAGTGTGGTGCTGCAACTGTGGGACACCGCAGGGCAGGAGCGGAACGCTGGAGTCATTAGCAACGCGTTTTATCGCAACGCGGTGGGCGCCATCATCGTCTATGACGTGACGCGACGCGAGACGCTGCTGAATGTGCCGCGTTGGGTGGCGCGAGTGATGGAGCTCGCACGCGAGGAGTGTGTGTGCGTCGTTGTCGGGGCAAAGGTGGATTTGTTGAAAGCGCCGCAGGGGGCTTCAGCGGAGATGGCGGCACTCCAGACGGAAGCCGACCGCATCTCGCACGCATTGGGCACACGGAACTTTCTCACGTCTGCGCTCTCCGGCGAGGGCGTGCTGGAGGCCTTCACGCATCTTGTACTAGCCGTCGACGCGGTGCAGGCCTCTCCCCCGCTGCCAGACAGCGGAGCACGGGCTCGCGACACGCTCGGCGTTGGTGTTGGCACGAGTGGTGGCCACACCCGGCCGATGTTTAAAAGCGGGTCAGAGATGTGGACCGCCGCCGCCACCGTTCCCGCCTCTCCCGTAACGCTGTTCAACAGTCCGACGAGCAGGCGGTGGAATGAAGCGGGGGCCACCGGTGGCCATCACGATGCACCGTTCGGAGTCGGGAACAACGTCTCGTCCTCGACGAGTCCGCCGTCGCTCTCGCCGGGGATGACGCCGTCTGCGTCGGGCTACATGTCACCCGGTACGACGGGCAACGCGGCGGGGTTTCGGTCGCCGTCGGGCACGCCGGGAGGACGTCACAAGAAGGCGTTGGACCTGCGTGGCTTCGGGCCGGGAGAAACGGGGGCGTCTGCCCCTGCAGCGACGAACGCGGGCGTCTATGGAGATCCCTCGTGGGGCTGCTGAGGTACACAAGCACACAAACAACCGCGTGCATGTCTTGGAGGGCTTCTTTTTCACCTTCCTGAATTCTAGCTGATGATAATGATCCATGATGAAGTCTGCTTCTTAACTCTTAACGAAGAAAGAATAGACAAAAAGAGCAGTAGTCGTAAGAAAACAGGGGCGAACTTTTCTAGAGTACAAATATGTAGTGGCTTCAGTCGTTAAGGATCGCAGATGCCGCCGGGTCGTGTGTGCGCCGTCTCTGGAATGAACCTCTGTCTGATTCCCCACGCTGTCGATCCCAAATTCTCTTCTTCTATTCTGTTGCGCCAATATGCGCCTCCGCCCGCTTCTTCTTTGCCTGCTTCACCCCAGCAGCGTCTTTTTTTTTTTTTTTCTACCACTACCACCATCATCACCGTCCCTTTCGGTTTTTTTGCGCTGTGTGTTCCCCATCTGGCAACCAGAAAAAAGAAAAGGGGAAAACCTAATCCGTCTTGTATCTTGTGTGGGGTATCACAGTAACGTAATCTACTTTATTCTTTATAAAACCAATGACGAAGGAAAAGAGAGAGGCACAATAAAAAGAGAGGCGCATCGCAGCGACTAAACGCTCCTCTTGTTGTCTTCTCCTTCTCTCACAGACACACTCACTCACAGAAAGAGAGAAAGGGGGCTGGGAAGGCACCTTGACAAGATCAGCCACCCTCTGTTTCTACCCTCTAATATATTAATTAGGCAACATTGCAGATTGCGATGTCGCAACGAATTACCCCCTTGTCACGAAATCAGCTGCTGGAGCTGGAGGCGCTCCTCCGCGGCCTCATCGCGATCGCGTCGCAGCCGCCACCACCACCACCACCATCGCCTACGCAGCAACACCAGCACCAACATCACCAGAGCTCTCTTGGTGACCAGAGCTGGCCCTCCACCGCACCTTCCACCCCCACCTCCGTACTCGCCACATCAGCAAGGCCCGTTTCCAGTGTCTATGCGTCGCAGAACGCCGTAGGGGATGCAAGGAACACCTCCGTGGGAGACTTTGCAAGCGCACACGACGCGACAGCAGCGGTGGGTGCGTCGCCGTGCCCCGATCACGCCGCCGTGCATGGCACCTTCATCGACGTCTTTGCCGACTCCACGACAAGCGTCACGTGGCGGCTGTACGACAAGATCCTCTACCTCGTGTGGTGGTCCTACCGTCCTGCGTCGTGCGCGAACTGTGGGATGCAGGACGCATGGATGCCGTCGGGCGACGTCGAGTTTAAGTGTGCCTCCTGCATCGCGGGGGCAGGCACAACGCGCAGCAACGCCGTCGTGAAAGACACCCCGGAGGGCGATGACGGCGGCGGGTACGACGGCAACAACAGCGGTGAAGACGACGAGGTGGAGGAGAAGGATAAGCACGGTGGTGGTGGCGGTGGAGGCGGCGGGTTGAGCAGCGGGGGCGGCGGGCCCATCGAAACCTACCTCTTTTACTACGAGTGGCTGCAGCGTATTCCTGTGCTGGGGGCTGCAGGCAGCACTGCTGTCGCCGATGGGGCTGGGAAGATGAGCGCAGCAGCAGCGTCCGGCTCGTCGCAGCCCGGCAACACACGCGCAGCGCGCTCTGCTATTTCTACCGCGTCGATGCAGCAGCAGCAGCAGCAGGCGACCTCTGCTGCTCATAACAACACCGTCAGCAGTAGTCTGATGCTGCCGACGGGCGAAGCGCTGCCCACCGTTCTGCGGGCTGCCTATGACATGAGCTGCCTCCTCACCGCTCCCGGGCTGCCTCGCGGCACCGCGGCTGTCATCCGTGCCGCCGCCCTGTACATGAGTCTGCTGCTGCACCGCTACGTGTCGCTCTTCCCTCTCTTCTGCATGGCGGGAAAGATTAGAGCCGAGAATGGCAGGAGCGGCTCATCGGATGGCGCACACACAGCTGCTGCTGCTGCTGCTGCTGCTGTGGACACGCACCTCATCGGGGTGGAGCTGCAGTGGATTGACATCGAGCTCGTCAGCCTGCTGCTCGGCGTCGCCGCCCCTTCCTTCTTCGAGTCGACCGAGGTCTCGGTGCAGCACCTGCAGAACATCTTCACCGTTGCCGCTGCCTACGGCGTGCCGAGTGTGCTGTGGCATCCAGGGCGTGTCCCTGGGCGGGTGGAGGTGATCAAAGCGCTGAAGGAGAAGGCGGTGCCGCTCTGCCCACTGCACTCTACCACGGCAGGCGTCTCGGGGCTTTGTCCGGAGCACACGGCGATGATCGTCGCGCTGGAGCTCGCGCGGCGTGTTGACGCGCACCCGGTGGCTGCCTCGTCGACATCCCCCGCAGCAGCCGCGCAGAATGCGCAGCGAATCGGGATGTGGCTCGATGCCTTGGGCCTCTACCCATCACGTCGTGTCTACCGCGATGTCAACAGCTATCACCGTCTTGTGGAAGAGGAAGAAAAGGCCGCGACGCAGCGGGAAAGCGGTTGTGGGGAGTCTGAGGAGGACGCAGAGCGGCGGCACAGCAGCGCGATGCGGGCCTGGGAGCTCTCGCTGACGGAGCTGGCGGCGGTGAAGGACACGCATCTGCTAAACGCAGCAGAGCGCCACGCGCGTCGCCACGACACGGTGATGAATGCATCCACGTCATCGTCGTCTCCTCTCACGACATCACGCTCGCCGTTTTACCGCCGCTTCGAGTGGATCTTGACCTCGCCGTGCGCCAACGCGCTGCTGCACGTCTTCGCCGCCGTCTTCCGCCTAACGCCGATGGAGCTGGCAGACATGGCGCTGCGCAGTGGTCTGTACCAAGGACACGCCAGCGGCTTCGTGGCGACGCTGAAAACAGCCGTCCTGCGTGGTGCCTTCGACGCAATGCCCCTCGCCCGCCGCCTTTCCCCGCTGACGTCGTCGTGGATGTCAGTGTACATGGCCCTCCACTCCGGCGACCGGCTGCCGCTGCTCGCCGCTCTGTTTCAGATGAACGATGGACTCAACGCGAGCCGTGATCGGCAGGTGGCGCTGACGAGGCTGCTGCAGCGCATCCTGCGCAAGCACCACGCCGCGCAGCTCTACCAGCTGAACTACGTAGTGCGTGTGACCGACGACGACGAGCAGCACTTCAACGGCATCTACTTCCTCTCGAACGTGTTGTGGCAGGAAGGTCTGGCGGTGTTCACGTGCCTGCGCTCGGGTCGCAAGACAATCACGCTGAACCGCTTCTCGCACACACTCTCGCTGTGTTACATGAACGCGAAGGAGAAAGTTGTCTCGCACCTCAACATGCACGTCGTGTCGCCCGTTGTCGCCGCCATCGAGACGGAGTCGACGCGTCTCGTGATGGAGGTGGCACTGGGGGCTGTGGTGAGTGGCGCGAGCACGCACGGCAACCCATGGGGAACGGTGGTGCGCTGCCTGGACAAGTGTGCGCGGGTGCGTCGTCGGATGCGGGTGCCGATGCTGGCCTCCCGACTCGACGCCCTGGCCTCCATCCACGAACAGAGCAAGAGTGCCGTGCGCCGCTTCCAGCAGTTCCCTGTCCTGCCTGGTCACGGCGTTGGCACTGGCGGCGGCGGCGGCATGGGCCCGACGCTGCTTGGGTGGGGAGAGACGGAGACGTTGCTGGCCGCGGCCCCACACCTTGATGTCTCGCAGCTGCGACGTGACCTGCAGTGGAATTTTTTGGCCCTGCCGCACGCTTCGCTGCTCCTGGGGCTGTCCGAGAACCGCGTGGTGGCCATGTACGCCTCGCTGGTCGGGCTGCTGGAGCTCATTCAGATGCGCTTGTCGGCGCAGCGTGCTGCAGCAGCGGATGCCGCCTCGCGCACTGCGTTGGTGAACAACTGGGTCGAGGAGCTTCTGTTTGTCGAGGACGACGAGGAGGACGGCGCCGCGGCGGCAGCAGAGGACTTGATGAACCACTTCAGAAGCCCGTTTGCGGAGGCAAACCGGACCGGCTTGGGGTGGTCGCCGCCGACGTACCGCAACAGCCGTGGCGGCACCCCGCAGCTCGCACGCAGTCCGAAATCGAAGTTTGTCTCCGTATCGACGGCGGCGAACACGACGGGCAGCGGAGCACCGAGTTCTGCCTTCTCTACCAGCTATGCGAGTGGAAACAACAGTGGACGCGGCGGGGCAGCACCTTCTGCCTTTGCGCGCCACGCGTACACCGCCACGCCGCCCTCGCTGGCACCGATGCGCAGCCCGATATTGCGACCGAACCCTGCAGCGGCAACGTCGACCACCGCTGCCTCTGCGCGTGGAACGACACAAGGCAACAGCAGCAGCGCCGCCAACAGAACCACCACCACGTCTTCGCACAACGCTGTGTCAACACCCGTGCACCGCTTTCAGCCGCCGCCCTCGCCGTCCTCCGTGTTCTTCGGCAACGGCACGAGCTCCACGCCGCCCCTCTCCTTCACAACGACAACGACAGCGACAGCGATGCACAGCAGCAACAGCAACCACGGTGGCGGTGGCGCTGCTCCGTCAGGGAATAAGCGCACAACGGGCAAGCTTTCTGGCGCTGGTACTGCTGCTGCTGCCGCGGGGGGAGAAGCGGACGGCTTCGGCTCGCTGCCGCCCGACCTCTGCCTCTCCGCCAGCACCGCCGACGTCGAGAAGCGCCGCGCATCGGGCCGCCGCGGCCGTCGCGGACACGACAGCAGCGAGAGCGACGACGAGAACGGTGACGAGGAGGAGCAGGGCAAGCACCAGCGCAGTGGCCACGCAGCAGCAGCGGCAGCGAAAGAAGAACAACTCTCACAGGTGCTGCGACTGCTGCGGCGCGCACTGCCGCCCTACTGGGAGGTGTTGCTGGGCCTGGCGACGGAGGTGCATCTGCCGACGAGTGTTTCGCATGGGCGACATCCCGCGCGACGCGGCGGAGTTCAAGAGGAGGATGACGAGGACGAGGATCCAGAGGAGGAGGACGGCCGTGCGCTGCGGCGAGAACGACGTCGACGACTTGGCCACCGTGCCACACAAGACCACGAGAGCGGCGCGACGCGCAGTGCGACGGGTGCTGCTGCTGCGGCTGCTGCGGCTGCTTCAAACCGTACCGCTGCTGCCAAGGAAAGCACAACAGCGCCGCAGCGGAGCGAGTCGGCCGTGATGCACCGTCCCTTCAACGTGTTTGACGCCGAAGAGTGCCGTCGTCGTCTCCACCGCATTTACCGCTTTATTGGCACTTATGTACAGATGAAGCAGCGGTGCATGGCATTGGCGGCTGCCGGCACCCTGCCTGAAGCGCCGCCGCCGTCTGTTCCCTCCTCACCCCCAATGCCAACCACAACGAGTGGGAAGGCTGCGACGGGGAGTCCACACACACCGCTGCGGGGAGTAGGAGGAGCGGTGGGGGGTGTGCTGCGCTCTCCGCAGCCGTCACAGCAACAGCAGCAGCAGCTGCCACCGCCACCACCCTATCCCGTGGTAGGCAAAGCAGGAGGAGGAAGCGCATTCGTGTTGTCCCCACGGCGCAGCGGAAGCACCTCGCCCATCCCTCTCTCACCAGAGCCTCGTAGCGCAATTGCAACGGCAGTTGCAGTGACGGCGAACGGCAACGCGACGGGAGAGACCGCAACAGCAGCAGCAGCGACACGACACGCAAGCAGCAACAGCCCGCGTCGGCCACCACAGCGCTCGTCCACGACGACGCCCCTCAGCCCTCCACGTCGCTCCTCCCCGCCGCTGCACGCCGTCGCATTAGCAGCCAAACGCGTGGGCGGCGGCAGTGGTGGCTCAGCAGCGGCGGTGCAGCGGGGAAAAGAAAGAGGAGGGCGAGATGCAACGGCGGTGGTGTCGCTCATCGACGACGCAGACTTCTCCCTGCCGCCGTCGGAGGTGACGTGGGCAGATCAGCCACACCAGCAGCAGCAGCAGCGTGGACGTGCACCGTGGCCCAGCCCTCCGCAGGCAGAGAAGGTGGAGGGAAAGGAAGGCCGATCCGACCCGCGCACTCGCCGGCAGCAGCAGCAGCGACCAGCCGCGAGCTCGTCCTCTACGTCATCGGAAAGTAATGAGACGGACGAGGAGGAAGATATGGGGCAGGCAGCAGCAGCAGCAGCAGCAGCAGCAGCGGTGGTCTCTCTCGGCCCATCTGCACGTAAGCGCAGTCGCAACGAGCAGAAGGATGAGGGCAGCGACAGCGACGACGCAGAGGCGGAGGCACCGCAGCAGCAGCGGCTGCGCCGAAAAGCGAAGAAGTTGGGCCGGCGTCGGCGGCGGCAGGAGCAGAGCGCGCAGTACAACTCGGAGACCCAGCAGCAGCAGCAGCAGCAGCAGCACAGAACGTCATCACCGTCACGCAGTGCCAGCAACGGTGAGGAGCGGTCGAGCCGATCACCAGAAATTCGTGCGTGGCGCAATGGCAAGATTTCGGGTAGTGTCTCACCGCTTGGCAACTCGCCTGCGCTGGCGCCGCGGCCGCCGAACGCTGACGGTGCACTGCCACGGCAGTCGGCTCGCATAGGCAGTCCGGCGAACCCGAGTGCGGTGAGCGTCGTGCCGTCGATTCGGGCTCGCGCAGCACACACGCCGTCGGAGGGAATGGAGGAGGGACGTGATCGCAGCAGCGACGCGTCGGCGTCAGACTCGGGCAGGAGTGCGGACTATGACACGGACACTTGCTAAACGTGTCGCGTTGTGCGCGTGGGCGTCTTTCCTTTTTTGCAAGTGGGCCTCATTCAGCTTTCTTTTCTGGTGTTCAGGGGGATTGGGTAGTGAAGGTTGATGGCTGAAGCGCTGCGTGTCTGTGCCATTAAAACAGTGGTGACGGCGCTGCATCTGCGCCATCTTCGTCACTTTTGTTTTCTTTTCATATATTTACAGTGAAAGCACCCGCATCTAAAGAAGAAATACATATATATGGAGCTGAAGTCATCTGTGTGTGTTGACGTCTGCGGCGGTAGAAGACAGCCAAGAAGCTGCACCACTTTAATTGAGGTAATTTAGTGATCAACGATGCGTAAAGAAACGCATGAGCAAGATCGCCTTTTTTTTTTTTTGGCCGTCGCTCCTGAGCAACACCACCACGTTGTACTATTCCCTCTCTCTCTCTTTCTCTCCGGTGTCCGTCGCCACTTTCCGCCTTTCTTTTGATCTTCCCCCTCCCTTTCCTTCTTCTTGTTGGACACCGCCGTCAGCATATCCCACATCTTCCTCTTCATCGCGTCGATCTAGCATTTTCACAGAAACACACGCACGCTGCGCTACTCAGCACACGTATCCCCCTCTCTTACTGTGTCGATTAAGGTGTGGTGTAAAGCGAAGTTTGTTGCAGCTCTGTTAATTGGATAGCTGATCGTCTCTTCCTCTCGCTTGAAGCATCCTCATTTTTGTGATTTCCCTCCCCTTTGTTCATCGCCTTCTTTTAAGTTCGTAAGATTTTAGAGCATAAGGAACCAGAAGAAGAGAAACTGTGTTGTTGTTTTCTGTTCTTGTTGTGCAGCACCTTCCATCTAAGAGCCGCCTGTCGCTCTTTTCTTCCTCTCTCTTTCACTCAATTCTCTTTTTTTTTGTGTGCGCGTCTGTGTGTGTG
Source organism: Crithidia fasciculata (assembly GCA_000331325.2). Lineage (NCBI taxonomy): Eukaryota > Euglenozoa > Kinetoplastea > Trypanosomatida > Trypanosomatidae > Crithidia > Crithidia fasciculata. The sequence goes on from AODS02000148.1 coordinate 43,406, forward strand.
TGAGTGTTTTTTTTTCTTTCTTTTCCCATTTTGTTGAACCCCTCTTCTGTTCGCAGACGCGCGTTTGTGTATATGCGTGTACGTGTCGGCAGTGGTGACGTCGCAAATTTCCATAATATTTAAGTACCTCTCTAACATCACCGTAACTAATATTTTTCTCTTTCTTCATTTGGCTCTCTTACACGTGACCACGTCCTTATCCATTCAGTCACCTCTTCTAGAAAAAGAGAAGAAGGTCTGCCATTGTGGTAAAAATTTTTTCCCATATAGATTCAACGAGGAGTCGGTCGTGGCACGATGTCGCACCCGGCCATTCGCGCTCTCACCAACATCGGCGGTCTGCCGAGTTACTTTCACGGCGATGTGGCCGAGTGGATCTTCGTTGACTACTTCGACGTGATGGTGTACTTTGAAGTGATCTATGTCCTCATGGTCTTTCTCGGCCCAAAAGCCATGGCGAACCGCGAGCCCTTCCAGCTGAAGCCCGTGGTGGCGGTCTGGAACCTGCTTCTCTCCGTCTTCTCCCTCTGCGGCACCTTCGGTGTGGGCACGCTGCTCATGTTCATGCTGGAGGACCGTGGCATGTATGAGATGACGTGCCGCTTTGACAAGTACTACATCTACGACGGCGAGCTCTCCTTCTGGCTTATGGCCTTCTTGCTGAGCAAGATCCCGGAGATGATCGATACCCTATTCCTTGTCCTGACCAAGAAGCCCATTATCTTCCTGCACTGGTACCACCACCTGACGGTGGCCATCTTCTGCTGGTACGCCGGCCTCTCCCTCATCCCGAGCGGGTTGTGGTTTGCTGGTATGAACTACGCCGTGCACACCGTCATGTACCTCTACTACTTCCTCTGCGCGCTCGGCCTGCGCAAGGTGATTCGCCCGATCGCACCGCTCATCACCGGTGCGCAGCTGCTTCAGATGGTCGTGGGCACCGCCGTGGTGTTGTACACCTTCTACTACAGCTACTTCACCGAGGAGGGCTGCGAGGTGGACCGGCGCACGATTCGCATGGGGTTGGGGATGTACGGCAGCTACTTCGTCCTCTTCGCGGCCCTCTTTATTCACCTCTACATGAATAAGGGCTCGCGGAAGGAACAGAAGAAGGCGGCAGCGGCGGGGGCGAAGGAGAATGGCGTCATGCGCAACGGGTCGCCGAAGGCGGTGAAGAACGGCAACGGCAGCGTGGACGACAAGAAAAAGAAGTGAAAGCTTTTGTTTTTCTGTTTTTGTGAAGGGTTTTGATCCGAGAAAAAAGGGGGAGAGGTGAAAGAGATGACTAGAGTTGGATTGTGCGGAGTGTTGTATTAATCGTTGTGGGGAAGGGAGCGGAGGTGTGGAAAAGGACAGTGATGTCTGCAACTGGTTCCATCTGGAAGCTCGTGTTTGGTACACGAGCCCTCTTCTTCGATTGTTTTTCCTTTTCTTTTTGTGTGTAGGTGTGTGGGTGAGTGGGTTGGTTTGCGTCGCTTTGGGGGAGAAACCAGCGAAGGTATCACCGCCAAATTGTTCCTCGTGTGGGACTCTCTCACTCTTTTCTTTTCTTTTGTTGTTCTTTTTTGTCCTGAGGAACTTGCGAACTACCGCTCCTTCTTCTTTCTCTCCTTTACTTTGGCGGTGGCTGTTTTCTATTTTGGTTCTTTTAGCTTTGTTGCTCTCGTCACGGTCCACACACGTTGTCAGGCCCTCCCTCCTTCCTCTACATATTTCTTACCATGTGTGGCTTCCTGGTCCCCCCTTCTTCTTCCTCTCCACCTGTGTGAGCGGACCGCGTGGAGGCTGCAGCGGTAAAGTCTGTGGTGAAGGGACTGGAGAAACTGCCACGGACTGCCGGCATGTGCACGTGCCGTTAATGCCAATCCCTTTGTCTTGCACGTCTCATTTTTTTTCTTTTCCATGATGTCTCGCGTCGCTTTATTTTCTGTTTGTTTTTCTTTCTCTCCTTTCTTCAAACACTCCCTTTTGCGTTGTCGATGTCGCGGAGAAAGTGATGGTGAATACTGTCATTGTTTCTCAGCTTTTTCTGGCGTACAAAAAAAAAATGCTACCTTTTTTTGTTTTCCTTGTTTTCTCTTTTTTTTTTCGTGCATGCGTGTTGGCGCATGTGGACGCGTTTCGTGCCACGACTCTCTTTCTCTCTGTTGTTGTTGTTTTTTGATCTCTGCGTGGGGTTCACTGCGTCAAGACTGACAAGCATTGAGTTGGGCTTTCTTTCCTGTTTTTTTTTGTGTGTGTGCAATACCTAGATCAGCCTTGATTGGTATACAATTCTTGTGTGTGTATGAGCGTGTTTGGATGTTAGTCCTACTCTCTCTCTCTTTTCCTCCTCTGTGGTTTGCCTAAAAATCAACGCACAGCTCTGTGCGACAAACGTTAAAAACGAAAAATGAAGTGGAAAGAGAGAGATGGAAGCAAGATGAAGCAGAAGATAACTAAGTCTGCAATCTTTGCTATTTTTTGTGTGTGTGTCTATGTCTATGCACTTCACCATGTGACGACGAGGACATCGAAGGAGTGCTTTGGATAGGCCACAATACGCGTTCACTGCTCTCTCGCTCTCGCTCTCCTCTCCTCATGTTGCAGCTGACGTCGCATCTCTGTTTAAGTTGGAGCGCGAAGAAGAAGATGAGATGTCCGTACGCGGTGCTGGCATCTGAAGATTTCCAAACGTGATGATGTATGCTCTGGCAATGTGGAAGATAAGCCTCACTGCTGCTGCCCTCCAATCTTCTCTTTAAATCCCCTCCTTTATACCTCATCTCGTCCCTAACAACAAAATTAATTTGCCGATGCAGTTCTCAAACCTGAACAACGAGTGAGGAAAAACGAAAAAAGATCGCCATTACTCTATCCTCCATTGCACTCACACAAACATACTTGTTAGCTGGCTACTTGCTTTTAGCTACACCTCGAATACTATTCATCTCTTTGTATTGCAGCCATGAGCGGATTTGTGGCGTGGGCCAAGGCGTGGCTCGACACCCCCACCAACTTCAAGGGCAGCTCTGCACGCAACTTCCTCGACGCCGCACCGGACTACCCGTGCTACGCCGCTCTTCTTTATCTCGTTGCCGTCTTCTTCCTGCCGGGCCTGATCGAGCGCCGGAGGTGGACCTTCCGCATCAAGTACCTTGTCGCTTTCTGGAACCTCTTTCTCTCCCTCGTCTCCTCCCTTGGCTCCTACTACTGCATCCGGAACCTGTACGACACGGTGTTCTACGAGAAGGGCTTCCACAAGACGTGCTGCGCGCAGCTCTCCGTGCGCCACGCAGACGCGTTTGCCAATCACATGATCCGCAACGACTACTACGACCCCGACGCGGACGGCAGCTTCGATCCCGCGAATATTCACCGGCACAACCCACGCATCGCCACCTACACGCATCAGCTGCTTGACAAAAACTACGACGGCCCCCGCGCGTTTTACACGGCGCTCTTTATGTACCTGAAGACACCCGAGCTGCTCGACACGGTGTTCCTCATTCTGCAGGACAAGCCGGTCTCCTTCCTGCACTGGTACCACCACATCGTCACTGCCATTTACTGCTGGCACGCCTCCTACGTGCTGATTCCGAGCGGTATTGTGTTTTCGACCATGAACTACTTCGTGCACTCCATCATGTACTTCTACTACTTCCTCGTCGTGATGGGTCTGCGCAAGACCATCCGTCCCTTCGCACCCATCATCACGCTCCTGCAGGTGTCACAGATGTTCATTGGCATGTATGTGACCACCTACACGTACTTTCAGCACTGGCTCGCGCCTGATATGGCCGGGACGTGGTTCTACTACCTCTGTGAGACGGTGTTCGGGGCGTGGAACAGCATCGCTTTCCAGGCGAAGAGTGTGCTCACCACCGGTGCGCTCGCCAAGCAGGTACCGCCGTACGTGATGGGCGATCATTTCTGGGGCTGCGACAGCGACAAGAACAACATGCGGATGGGTATGATGATGTACGGCAGCTACTGCGTGCTGTTCGCCGTCCTCTTCAAGGAGCTGTACCTGGACAAGCGCGTGCACAAGAACTCGCTGGTGCTCGGCCGCAAGGACGCGAAGAAGGCGGCGCAGGTTAACGGAAACAAGGCGTCAGCTCCTGCGGCGGCCAACAATGCAAAGGAGAAGTTGCAGACATCGAAGAAGGGATAAGCAGCGATCGATTGCGCGTGGTGGTGTTGGTGGTGGTAACGGCAAGTTTGCTGTTAGAGCTGCTAGCTACCCGACTAATTACGTTCTCGTTGTTGTTGCCTGTTTGTGTGCGTGTGCAGTGTTGAGGACGTTAACCTTTTTTTAGGCTGAAAAAAAAATGATTAACGGCCAACTAACGTCACACCTTCAGTGTTTTCTTTTACTTTGCTTTGTGTGCGTGTTTTTTTTTCTTTCTTTCTTGCTGTTGCGACTGCGACTGCGGCTGCGTCGTACTCACCGCGAAGACTCCGGACGCAGAACAGACGTACGCGGCAACAGGTGTGTGCTCCACCTCTCTTCCTGTGTTTGTTCCGTGACTTGCTTTTTTTTTCCTGTTTTTCTCCTTATCTCCTTCAATATGCGTATCCTCTTGTTACCCGCTAGTGCTTACCCTCTTTTTTTTTTCTTTATGTGTCTTTTCCTGGCTCCTATGTTGTGTCTGGAGGGAATTGGTGTTATTGTGTGTTCCCTTGTGTTGAGTTCGCAAGACGAGCTGAAGGGCTTCTTTTTTATCGGTGAGGAAATAGAAGGCTGCCGGCGTCTCTTCTCCTGCGAAACAGACGCAGACAACTTGTTTGCGTTTGCCGATTCTTCCTCCCTGATTGTCGCCTCACGGACCTGTTTTTCTCTTTACTTTGTTGATGATGTTGTTTTCTTTTTTCATTCTCTCTTTTCCGCCTTGCTTTGTGTTTCGTTGATATTGTTATTGTTTGCTTATCATGCTCTCGCGGCACCCATGTGAACAGCCAGCGCCTGACCACCCGCACACACACACATCCCCTCTTACTTAAGCAAGCTCCTTCTTGTTGTTGTTAATGTTGTCTCGCGTGTGCACTCAAGGGGGTTTATTTTGTGGGTTTTTCCCCTTTGTACATAGGATGTATTCCTCGTTTTTCTTTCTGTGTGTGTGTGACCTCCCGAGGCGTCGCTGAGTCCTTATCCATTCGTTCTGTTTGCGGGCTTTTTTCTTTTCTCGCTGTTTTTGTTGGGTAGTTGATGGTGGCTTTAATGGTAGAGTGTGAGTGCGTATATGCGTGTTTTTTTTCAAGCCGAGCAACGCTCTAGTGCGTTATGTGCTCTCTCTCTCTCTCTCTCTCTCTCTCTCTCTCTCTCTCTCTCTCTCGCTCCCTTCCTCGAGCTTCCTCAAGAAAAAAAAACCATTAGCTGTGTTCTCCTTTCTTTGTGTGTATGTCTGGTCCAGTGCTGCATGTGCATCTACTTTTCCCCTTCCAGCAGCATTTAAGGCCACGAAACTGCGCTAACATTTTCGCTGTCATTTTTTTCCTTTCCAATTCCCATTTATGGGTCATGTCCCCATTTTTTCCTTCTTTATTCCTTTCTGCATGTTGCGTACCTCTTACTCGGTGCAGAACAGCATCTTCGCAGCTTACAAGTCGTATGGGAAACACAAATACGAAAAATAGATGACAACGATCACAAAAAATGTCGGGTGTGTGTACTTGTCATCTCTCCTGTTGCCTGTCTCAGCACGACGTTAAGAGCTTCTCAACGCGACGTCAATGTAGCAATCAACAAGAGGCGGTACACGCCGAAAAAATGTCCCGATTCTTTTCGTCCCTATCGCTCTGTAAAAAAAAAAAGTGACGAAACTGATTTACCTCATTGTCCGCTGTTTGCACTGCCTCTCTTCTCATTCTCCCTCCTCTCTCTCCTCTCTGCCCTTCTCTTGATGCTGGCTGGTGCTGTACAGCTATCTTAATAAACCACCCCTTTCCTTCAAGTTCACAACCTTCACTTAATAATCGCTTTTTTTCTGCATTCTTCTGCACATACACAGAAACACACCCACACACACATTAAAATACGTACCCACATTCAGCCATCATGCAGGTCCTCGTGACACGTGGGAGTGGGCGGTGAACTACCCAGCCAACTTCCAGGCCGAAACAGGACGCGACTTCCTCGACGCCTACCCCGACTACCCCGTCTACAGCACCATTCTCTTTCTGCTCATCGTCTTCTACCTGCCCGACTACATGGAGCGCCACCACATCAAGCTGCGCATGAAGTACATCGTCGCCGCCTGGAACCTCTTCCTCTCCATCGCCTCCACCTACGGCGCGTGGTACACGTTCGGGTACGCAGGGACAATGGTGCCGCTGCGTATTCAGCACAACAACGGTTGCGAGCTGGTGCCTGTGAAGGGCGGCAAAGATCTCGTGACGCGGCGCGCAAACGAAGTTCATGCCGAGCGTGCACGCGTGTACAAGGCGATGAACATCACAGATAAGTGGGAGTACTCCACCGAAGATGTGCATGATCTGATCACTCCCTTGTACAATGGCCGTGGCGCGTTCTGCGTGGCCATGTTCGCCTACCTGAAGACACCCGAGCTGCTTGACACGGTGTTTCTCATTCTGCAGGACAAGCCCGTCTCCTTCCTGCACTGGTATCACCACATCGTCACTGCCATCTACGTCTGGATCACGGCGTACAAGCCGATCCCGAGCGGCATCGCCTTCTGCGCCATGAACTACTTCGTGCACTCCATCATGTACTTCTACTACTTCCTCGTCGTGATGGGCCTGCGCAAGACCATCCGCCCCTTCGCACCCATCATCACGTTTCTGCAGGTCTTGCAGATGTTCTTTGGCATGCGCATCACCGTCTACACGTACTTCCAGTACTGGCTCGGACCCCAGTTCCAGCACACTTTCTTCTTCCAGTTCTGCGAGGCGATCCTGAACATGTACAACGTTGTGGTGTACAACGCCAAGAGCCTGTACGCGACCGGTGCGCTCGCCAAGCACGTCCCTGCCGTCGACATGAGCGAGACCTTCTGGGGCTGCGACAGCGACCCGACGAACATGCGGATGGGCATGATGATGTACGGCAGCTACTGCGTGCTGTTCGCC
>AODS02000149.1:0-51445 GCA_000331325.2 Crithidia fasciculata
AAGAAAGGTGGTTTATTGCCGTGGCACACAGCTGCAGACTGCTTCCGTCGTTGATAGTCTGCTCAGTGAGCGAAGCTCTGATTCGAGAAAACTTTCCTTGTTAGAGCATATTCAGCCACTCGTACACATACGCATCTGTCACAACTACTGTCTTGTACCTCTTGTCTTTATTTCTCTGTTTTGTTTTTAAGTTTTGTATTCTTTGATGTACTCCTCTAAGCAATCGCCCTCTCATCATCGGCACGCAGCTCCAGTGTGTTGGCATCGAAGCGGGTGGTCGGGTAGAAGCAGACACTGAACGCCGGCCCATCTGCCATCGCCGGTACCTTCGCCAGACTCTCCGCCGCCTTGAACGCCTCCGTGACGCTGTCGTAGCGCACAAACACGCGCAGCTGCTCTCCTTCGAGGGCTGACACATCGGCAGACGCGACGCCGAGCACAGACGCGACATCCTCAGAGGTGTAGACACGCACCTTCACGTCGCGAACGCAGCCGAAGCGCCGACACAGCTCCTGCACCTGGCGCAGGACCGCCGCACACAGCTCGTCTCCCACGGCAGTGCGAGCACCACCACCATTATCAGCATCACGCGCAGCAGCCTGTGCGACTTGCTCGCTGCTCCACGAAGAGAGGGGGTTGGCGCGTGCGTAGCGCAGTAGCAGCGTTGAGCTCGGCTTGCCACGCACGGCGCGCGTGGTTGCGGGTGCCGACGGGGAAGAAGAAGACGAAGAAGCGGTGGCTGAAGGAGCACCGGAGAGCACGAAGCCGCCCGCACCGAGTGAAGAGCGCTGAAATGTCAGTGGCGCAGATGGTGAAGAAGAAGAAGAAGCTGGTGATGGTAGAGCAGAACTGTTTGGTATCTTCCCTCCTTGCTCTGCTGCAGTAGACGGTGATGGAGTCGAAGATCCTCCTGTCGCAGGAGCTGAACCACTCGCAAATGTTTTCGAGCGTGCTGCCAGCGCTTTTAGCTTATCGAGTCGGCTGCTGATACGCGACCGGGCATCTTCGCCCTCCAGGCGCCGCCGCTGATGCTCCGCCTCTAGGGATGCCTGCTCCATCGCCACGGCGCTCTCAATGCCGAGCGCGGCGGACTCCTTGACGCGCTGCTGATGCAGCTCCTCCGCGGAGAGGTGCAACCGCGAGGGGGCCGAGGCCGTTGCGTCTGTCAGTGTAGACGTAGAGAGGGAGGAGAGGGCAGATGCGAGGGCGTTGGGCTGCCGCTGACGCTCCGCTGCCGCTTGTTCTTCGCGTTGCCGGCGCCGCACGTAGCGGGTGAAAACGACATCGCGGTAATGGTTCGGCAGTGCGGGGTTGTACATGGCTATTTGGTTGGATTTGTGGTGATAACGATGACTGAAAACGGTGTGGAGGAAGATAAGCAAGGAAAGAGCGATAGAAGGAGATATGCGGCAAAAATCAAGTAGTTGACAGGTACGGTATGTCACCGTGAGTCATCTCATGCACTTTTTTTTTTGGTGTTGTTGTTGTCTCAACGACACCCTCACAAACGATGCAGACGCGCACTTCTCAGACCCTTCTTTTTTTCTTTCTTTCCGTCTCTTTGGCAGACGGAGAAAAGCAGATCACAAATGCGCAGAATGCCCCCTTTCACCGAATCCAATCGTTGATTCGATACGTCGTGGCTGCCATTTTATATATTTATCTAAGTCATGTCTGTGTTTCAAAGCACTGTCTCTCTGTCCTTTCCGCGGCGATACGGCCAAGAGAAGACGAGCCAAAGGGAGATAAGTAAAGGAGTCGCAGCACAAACTGAGAGAAAAATAGGTGCGCCAGAGAGAAGAAAAAAAGAGTCTTCTCTTATTTGTTGGGGAGGAAAAGGAGCGGGGAACGACAAGGAGAAGCGCACACGACACACAAAAAAAGAGAAACAAACCTAAAAAAAAAAACATCCAAAAAGCAAAGTAAAAGGGGTCCATCTCTCTCCCCCCAATCATCACACAAAGCACTTCAACAAAAGAGGCCTGGAAAAAAAAAGGAGGAAAAGGCAGAACTGGCTGCGATGTACATGAGAACATAGAAAATAAAAACATTAATGCGTTACGCAAAGAAAAGGCCGAAAGCTGCTGACGATGACAGCACACCGAGATAGAAGACTTGTGAGAAGAGGCACTTACACGCCAACATGCACACGCTTATTTCGAAACACATAGAAGCTTGCGCTATACCAGAGGCGCCGCTTGCATCACCGCTGCATCCACCAGTAAGAGAAAAAAAAATAGTGAAAGTGCGAAGGGTAAACCAGCTTGGAGTGTGTGCGCGCGTGTGTACCTGATTGTTTGTGAGTGTGGCTACACGATTAACTTTGAAGAAAGCAATGCATCAGCGAGCGGTTCGCTGCCCCTTTTTATTCCTTCATTCTCTGCCTTGTTGGTGTTGGTTAGTCTTTAGATGTTCTGCCACCACGAACCCGTTTGAATAAGAGTAAGAATCTTAAGTTAAACTAATGAAGCAAGGGTAAGAAGAGAAAAAAAAACGGAAGATAATGAACGAGGCGACAACGAGAAGCGAAAAAAAAAATGGTGCGGGTTTCTCTGGTGTGTCTGTGTGTCCTCGCCTAATGAGAATGCCAATAAAATCCCGAAAACAAAAATAAAAGACAGAGAGAGGGACAGCACCAGGACTGCTGTACGAGACGCCATCATCTGCGTCCGTGTGTTTAGAGGAAAGAAACAGGTTCAGAATTGGCGTGGACGGCAGACATGCGCATCATGTGACGGATTCTGTTTTGCCCTCTCGTCATAGCTGACCGCCATCTTAGGCGATGGCGTGTGCGCTTCTCCTTCTTTTTTCTTTCTCTCTTTCTTTCACGACAGCTGTGTGCGTGTGTGCGTATTCATCACAAGCATGTCAATGCCTGCCTGTGCAATAAACCACAATGCGCACTGCAACCACGCCGCTGTTAGATGTGGTGGAAAAACAGAACAAGAGAAACAACAAGTATCATCGATAGTCAACAACAAAAAAAAAAAACGAGAAGGATAAGAGATGAAAGCTGCGGACAACAGAACGAAAGCGAAAATATATAGAAAGGTGTGAGAGAAAAGAGAGATGGAATTGAAAAAGAAACGTGTTATCTTGGGATCGGGAAAGAAATTAAACAACTTCCCTTCTACTGCCAAGCCAAGGCATTGACAAGGCAACACATGAGGGAGAAGAAAAAAGCACAAGAGGTACACGAACTGCTTAGGTTAGGTAGTTGTGCAGGTAGAAAACCACAAAGAGAAGACTCAACAAGGACGCATTGCACGTCGCTCGAACGGCGTGCATGGGAATATTTTTTTTAGTAGTAGATGAAGGAAATGAGAAAAGAAAAAGGTCCACGGAAAAGGGGAGAAACTCACACACACCCGACAGGAGGAGAGACGGAGAGACACGTAAGAACAGGGAAGAGGGATGAGAAGGGCGTGAGAAAAGGGGAAGAAGGACGAAGAAAGAAGGGTAGCGAGAAGCTGCAGGGAGATGCTGAACGGTATATAACACAAATATCAGGAATAGAAGAGGGAGATGAGAAAGGTGCGTCCACAGCCGGTCTTCTCTGTCGTGGGCCACTTCCTCATGATCGCTCTGTGGTCGGTGATCACCTCCTTTGGTACGCATGCTACGAGGGAAGGAAAACATGAAAGAAACAACCAAAGAAAAGAAGGACAAGGGGAACATGAAGAAGAGAACAGCGGGATAGAAAAGGGAAAAGAGGAAAGAGAATTATTCCAAGAGAGAAAGAAGCATAAATTTGGCACGCACGTGCACACCCATCGGCGCAGGCGCGGCCTTTTTTTTTATTTCACTTCCTCGAATTTGTTTGCTTAGATGTTTAGTGTTTGCTTGTTTGCTTTACATTGCGTGGTATTGCTGCGAAACCAAAGGCGCCACCGGCCCAAAGAAATTAAAGAAAAAAAAAAGGAGACACGCATAGAAGCGTTGGATGAGCGGTGGCTCGCCAACATTAAAACGTGCGCCAAGAAGAACAGCAGAAAATCAAAAAGGGAGGAGATAACGAAAAACATGAAAAGGAAAAAAAAAGAACGGGAGGGAAAAAATGCGGTCATGCAATATGCAGAAGATAATAATGGAAGATAATAATAAAAATAAAAGAGGAGCGTTCCAGCACGTGTACCACGTAGACAAACAAACACAAGCAAGCGAAGAATGAGGCAAACAAGAAGAGCAAGTAGGGGGAACAGAAAGGGGAGACGAGATGAACAAAGGGGATGAAGTAGAGGAGGAAAGAAAAAGAAAGGAGAGAGATCATCGAATACGGAAGTACACCTTAAGCAATCTCTGCGAGAGAGAGAGAGACCGAAGGAGCTGAGGAAAACAGAAACAAACTCAAGGGAGAAGGTAAAATAGGAGTAGTAAGGGAAGGACGTAAAGTGGGAACTAGAAGAAAAAAAAAAAGAGAAAAAGCTGTAATCGAAATATGAAAGAGCGAAGCAGGGGAGAAAAAACAAACAAAATAACAAGAGAGCTACACAGCAGCAGCCAGCTAAGAAAACACAAAAAAAAAAAAGACTTTTTTACAGGTCCCACGGACACACACACACGTGCATATGTCAAAGCACACGCCCCACGTTTCACAACAACAACAGAAAAGCAGTAAATAGGATATCGAAGAGGGAAAAAGAGAGAGAGAGAGGTGATAACAAGAAAAAATACAAAAAAGGGGGCGTTTAAAGTCCAGATTTATGAATTATCGGGAGAAATGACAGAAAAAAAACGCTGCGCCACGGGGTTAGTTGTTATTCAGAAGAAAAAAAGAGAAGCACGGGGGAATTAGTGAGGCGGCGAAATGCAAACATCACCGCCAAAATCAACAACAAAATAAAACAGCGAAGCACACACTCACTCACAGACACTCACACACACACACACACACCCGTCAGCGAGTATTGTGGACGTCGACATCTCCTGCCACTTCACAGACACTTGGAAGTTGGAGGGAAAAGAACACAAAAATACACAGCGTCGTCACAACGCGCCACGACCCGTTGGCCGCTTCGAGGTCGAGCGACGTGACGTGGTCGACGGTGGCAGCTCCTCGGCGGCTGGCGGGGCCGTCAGACAGTCCAGCGTGCTGTACAGCCCAGGCTCCAGTCCCGCATCGGGCAGCTGCATCCGTGCGGTGCTGCCATACTGAGCTAAGCCGTCGGCGACGTCGCGTCCGTAGTCCTGCGCGTCAAGAAAGAAATCCCGGCCTCCCCCACGCATCGATCCACGACTCGTGCAGTCGTCCTCGTTGGGGTAGTGGTAGGCGCGGGTGTCGTCACGCGAGCTGCACACGTTCGGGGTGCCGCGTGAGGCGGTGTGCGCGCAGGCCATCGACCGACGCCGTCAGGCTGGCTGGTGGGGCGGCGCTGTTGCTCAGTGCGCCAGGGATAGCCGGCAGGAAGTTGCCGCTGGCCTGCAGTGAGAGCTCCGCCACTCGCCCTGGACTCGGCAGCTGGTACTCGTAGCTGAAACTCTGGTGGCGGTCGTCGTCCTTGGTGCTGAGGTTGCTGGGGACGCCGAGGTAGTGCGTCTTGCCGAACAGGTCAGCCGTCGGCCGCGTCAGCGCAACGCGTGTATTCTCTGTCGCTGGCATCGTCCCGGCAACCACCGGCGGCGGGCTCGGCGTGGCGTTCGTCGTCTTTGACGTGGTGCTCTCGTCTCTGCTGCTGCTGACGCCGCAGTTGTGGGGATCGACGTTGGGGTCACGCGCGCCGTGCTGCCGCCGCGTCGACAACGTCGACTTCTTCTCCCGCTTTGACCTCTTCTCACGCACCGCCGAGTTCGGTGCGGTCGAGGCCTCTCGCTGCGGCTCAGCGCTGCCACACCGCGTCGGGGGTCGTGGGGAGACGGTCGGCGTTGCTGCAGTGGTGATGCGCACCGCATCGGATGACGGCGTCAGCGGTGGGTCGGGCTGACGTGCGCGACGCCCCGCAGCAGCTGCCGCAGCAGCAGCGGGGCTCCGGTTGGGGCTATCCATCGGCGCCAGCGTCGGCGTCGGCGACGAGGCGGCCGTCGCGGGCGTTGCCGCCGCCGCCACCACCACCTCGCTCTCGCAGTACTGCAAAATCCACGGGTGGCGCAGCAGCTCCTGTGCGGTGGGGCGTGTTGCCGCGTTGAGGCGCAGGCACTGCTTGATGAAGTCCAGCACCGACGGCGACCACGTGTTGTCCGAAGGGATGTACTTCTCGAGTGGTACCTTCGGGGAGCCTGCGATGGTCATCATCACGCTGTACTGGTTCGGGATGTCGGAGAGCGGCGGCTTGCCCGTCAGCATCTCGATGACACAGCAGCCGGTGGACCAGATGTCTGCGGGGGTGCCAGCGAGCCCGTCAGGCCGCAGCACCTCAGGTGCCATGAAGTACGCCGTGCCGACGATGTTCGCCGTCATGGTGGCCGACGCGATGATGTTCTTTGCCGTCCCAAAGTCCGCAATCTTGAGCGCGCTCGACGTCTCGAGCAACAAGTTGTCTCCCTTCAGGTCGCGATGCACAATGCCGTGGCTGTGGAGGTAGGACAGGCCTTGCAGCAGCTGGTAGCACAGCGCGGCTGCCTGCGGCTCCTGGAAGCTGCCGTACGTCTTCACCGCGGACGCCACGCTGCCGCCGGAGACGTACTCCATGTAAATGCGAAGGTGTCCATCCACGATTTCGTCGTTCAGGTACTTGACGATGTTGGGGTGGTTCAGCTGCTTCAACAAGGCCAACTCCCGCTGCACGCCATCCATCTCCTTCAGCAGCGCGGCCTTCTCCTTCTCGTCGGTGATGGCAGTCGGCGGGGGAGTAGGAGGGGGAGGCGGAGTTGACGTTCCGCCGCGCGGGCTCGTGCCCTCGTCAACACTCGGCTTGCTCTGCAGCTTGCGCAGCTCCTCCACGACTCCGGGCAGGCGAATCTCTTTCATGCAAATGATTTGGTTCGTGTTGCGCTGCATGCCGCGGTAGACGGCACCGAAGCTGCCTTTGCCGATTAGCTCGCCGCGTGCAAAGTTCAAGGCGTTGGGCCGCGCCGTGCTGAGCACCGGCGTGAGAAACGTGTTGGAGCCCTCGGTGGAAATGCTGACGCGTCCCTCGCTCGACCCCCGTGAGGAGCGGGACCGACCACGTCCGCTGCTGCTCCGGCTGCCACCCCTGCGACGCGCTTCGGTCAGCGCTGGACTCTGTAGCCCACTCGCTGGTGTTCCGCTGTCCTGCGTGGCGCTGTCGAGGAAGAGGTGACTCGCGAGGTGCGGCGCGCGGGCGGAGCGGCCGCGGACGTTTTGCGAGCGGTTGCTCGGTGTATGGGAGCTCGTGTGCGTGCTATTGAAGCCGCTTCCACCCGCGGTAAACGAGTTGGTTGCACCGGTGTTCTGCGCAGACGTGGCCAGAATAGACTCCATCTGCGCGGTGCGGCCACGTGTCCCTGTCGCCGGTGACGCCGGCGCGGACGGCGAGGAGGCAGGAGAGAGGACTGGCGCGCGTGACGCCGCTGCCGCTGCCGCCTGTGCTGCGGTTGGTGTGTGGGACGGATACGTTGCGTAGTCGGACGAGTGCGGGCCGCCACGCGGTGCGTCATAGTCGATCGAGACATCCCCCGCGCGCGCAGCGGTGCCGCTCCCGCCGTCGGTGTTGTGCCGCACGCGGCGCATCGGGCTCGGCTCATCGCTGCTGCCGCCGTGCCGCGTCGGGCTCTCGAGGTTCATCGACGGCGCGGCGGTGCGCAGACCCGAGCCGAGGGAGGGGCGTGGAGGCGGCACACTGTCCCGTGAGCCACCCGTCCGCTTCGAGTAGCTGCGCGGCGCGTTGGGCGGCGGCGTGACCATCTCGCAGAACGTCGACGTCGAGGCGCGCTGCTGCGCCACCGAGGTGTTGTTAGAGGCCTCGCAGGTGGGTGTGAAGGCGGTGGAGCGTCCGCCACCTGCTGAGGAGGGAGAGAGGGTGCAGCGCTCAGCACTCACGTCGACGCTGCTCAGCTGCGGGTCCTTGCGGGCGGCGATGTCCGGCAGGGAGCTGCGGCCGTGCACGCCAACGTTGCCGGAGCCATGCGCACCCGCCGCGATGGGCGAGACAATGTCCAGCGCTGGCGGGGGTCCCTTGCCCTTGCTGCTACTCGTGTGCGGGCTCGACGCGGTGCGGTTGCTGTTCGACAGCAGGTTCGAGCTCAGCGTCCAGCTGCTGTTGGCGCCGTTCGACGGTCGCCCGTTCAGCGCCGGTGTGAGGGGCTGCAGCTGCGACGGGGAGGAGGACATGAGGTCGGTGAGCGGGGAGACGAGGCCGAGGGCGTAGAGGCCGCTGCGGTTCTCGTCGACGCTGGCGAGGCGCAGCTTCAGGTCCTGGGCGTTGCGTGGAGAGGCGATGATGCGCCGCGGCACTCCGGACGGCGGCGACGACGTTGGGCCTGACATAACTCAGTGTGTGTTTGTGTGTTTCGGTTACAGTATTCTCAACCGTCTCACCTTTCCCCTTTTACAACTCTCTCTCTTGATACCGGTGTCAATGATAGTTCGTTGCAAGACGCAGTGAACACACAAACAAGCGACACGTGCACAAGAGAAGATAAAGAGGTAAAAAAAGGAGCAGCTACACCAATAAAGAATCGCAGAAGAGAGGAAAAAAAGAAGAGAGAAAGGAAAAAAAGGCAAGTGTTGTGATAGCTCTGTCGGTGGTATGAAAGCAGAGCAATCACGTGTAGCAATTCTGCCAAGCTTGACGGTTGGCAAAGGAAAAAAAAGTTTTGGAGGGGAAGTCGCTTACAACGACAAGCACACACACACAGGGAACGAAAGCAAAGAGAAAAAGAAATAATAATAATAATAATACTGTACTAGTAACGGTGAAACCGAGATTCAAAAGAAAGAAGAGAAAAGTAAATTTGGGAAAAAGAGGGTGCCAACGCCTTGTCTCGTTGGAAGTGGATCAGGCACCGCTTCTTTGTCAGAGAGACGGTGAAGACGTCGCAACTCGATGTCCACTCTCGAATGAAGAAGAAAGCACAAAAACTTCAAAAAACAAAAGCTCAAAAAGAGGGAATGAAATCTAAAAAAAGAAAATTTCTTGCAGAACGCAGTTGTGGCAGTTGCCTTGCAATCTCTGCCTCTTTTTCCGTATCTCTTCGTTCCCTCGCTCACCTTTTTCTTTCCTACTGGCAGTTGTCGAGACACAGCAGCGGTGAGTGTTTGTGTGCGAGAGAGAGAGGAAGAAGAGCGGAAGGACAAAAACAAATCGCCTGTAGTTAACGAGAAGAGAAGACGAGGCCTTCACTGAAACCGGTTCCGGTGTCACTAGTAGTACATACAAAAAAGAAAGTGGGAGAAGGAGAGCGGAAGAGAATGAAAAAAAAAGAGCAAAAATAGAGAAACGGGGAAAGAAAAAGGAAGCAAGACAACCTCCAGAAGCAGAACGTGAACAATTGAACTAAACACAAGTGTACCTCGTGTGGAATAAGGATGTGGTGAAGCAGAAAAGAGAAGAAATTGTCGAATGTTCTGCCACACGCCTCAGCTGCTCTTCTTTCTTCTTCCAATCTCGCCTTCCGCCGCTCCGTGTTTTTTTTTCTTTTCGTCTGCTATTCGCTTTTCCTCTCTCTACTACGCGTGTTTGGGTGTGTGCGTGCGTGCAGTGCTATGCGGTGGTTGCAGCAAGAGAACGAGGGAAGCTCAAAAGAGGAGGTGCTGATCTACAGACAGACACGCACTCGCAGAAGCGTACACAGACACCCCTCGCGGAGAAACAGCAAGCGAGTCAAAGAGATGAAAAAAGTCCCCGAGAGAAAGCAAAAAAAAATGAGAGAAAATAAACTAAACAAAAGACAAACAAAAGGCAGAAATTGAAATAAGCGGTCGCACGAATGCGCGCGTCCACAACAACAGCAACGAAAACTGGGCTTGATTGAAAAACGTGTCTTCTCGGTTTTTTTTTTGTTCTCCTCTTGATCCCACTCGGAATAGCGGTCAGCACACCGCACTCACGGCTGTTCACGCAAACAAACACACACAAACAGACGCAGAGAGTTTCCTTCAGAAAAAAAACCTTACTAAAAAGAAAGTCTGGTAAGACAAAGTGGTAGAAGGCAGGGATTTAAAAAATAGAGAACGAAAGAGAAGAAGAAAGAAGAAGATGGAAGCCAAAAAGAACGAAGAGAAAGAAATAATAAATAAATTTAAAAAGACACAAATAGGGGGTGAGTGAGATAAAAAAAGTTGTCACAGAAACAACACCCAAGAGAAAAGAACAAGACAAGAGAATTATAGAGAAAAAGAGTTCAGTAAGCACCAGAAAGCAGCAACCGGCAGTAGTAGTGGTGGTGCCAAGGGAAAAAAAAAAGAAATAAAAGGTGGGGACGCGCGTCACTGCACGGTCCTTCGCTGCCGCACTTTCTTTTCTTGTTTGTTGTATTCGTTTCTTTTCCTGTCCTCGCCCTGCCCTTTATTCTTCTCTAGCCACTGTCTACTAACTTCTTTTTTTTTTTGTATTCTCAGGCCTGTAAGAGCCGGCGTTTTTTCGTGTTAGTGGGTGTATTCTCTCACCGCCAAGCGCCGCGTCAGGTGAGAAGAGGTCGTTTTTCTTCTTTTGTTTCCGTTTTTTTTTTGTGTGTGTTTGTGTTTGCGTGGCTTCACTGTCAGTTTATCTTGCTTTTGAGGCTCTGAGCGCCGGGTGATTCCTTTCCTTCTTCTCAGTAGAGAAGGATAGATAAACGAATACTCTTTTTTTTTTTTTTTTGAGTTTGTGTTTATGTGTGTGTGGTGTTGAGGGTTTACGGCGTGCGCGAGAGAAATATGGTGCTAGGTAGATGTGCGGATGATGCTCCCTCGTGAGCTGATCGGGACAACAACTGCTCCGCGTTTGTTTTTTTCTCCTTCGCTGTGGTGACAAAGACGAACGTAAAGGAGCAGCGAGAAGAGGAGAAGCGGAAAAGGGAAAATGAAGGCAAAGAGCAAGAACAACGAACCAGCGGGGAAAGAGGGAGAGAGAAAGACAGCGGCGTAAGCTTCAAAAACAGCTGCATCAGCAACAAATCGACAACCTCTCCTCCATCTACTTGTACACACACCACTACGTGTGCATCTGCGCTCTTAACTCTTTTGCCTTTCTCTCATCGAAATGACACAAATACCACCTTTCATACAAGCATACCAAACGCGTGCTGAACCCGCCGCAGTGGTGCGTTGGGTCGTCCCTGCGCCTGTGCCACCGTTTCCAAAGGAAACACGCTAGAGGCCACTGGAGAAGACGAGCTGTCCCCGGAGTTGCCTTTTTTCTGTCGACCACAAATTTCTGTTACTGTAAAGAGAGAGAGTGAGAGAGGGGGAAAACAAAAAAAGAAGGTTGATGAACACAACCACAGCGGGCGTAGAAGAAGAAAGGACAAGAAATAAATAAATTTGTTTGAAGCAGTGAGTAGCAGTGAGGACGCGAAGCAGAGGAGAAAAATAAAATAAAAAGAAACGAGAATAGGTGAACAAATCAAAGACAGCGGCTGTAAAGCACTGTCCACGTGCGACGACTGACACCAGCTGTTACGAAAACAGATCCGTAAAGAGATCGTCTGCGGCACCGGAGGCGGTAGCCACCATCGGAAAGGCACGACGCCGTCCTCCACCACCACTTCCAGCAGCGCCGCCGCGCTGCGTGCGATGCGCACCAACAGCCGGCATCGCAGACGCGCTGCCCAACACTGCTGGTCGGGGCGTGCGAGCAGCAAGCAACGCCGAACCCAACGCACTGCGCGGCGGGTCGGGCCGCACACCGAGAGCACCACCAGAGCCGGCAACAGCATGCACCGTTGCCTCGTGCCTTCGCTGCTGCTGCTGCACGCGACGGGGTAACGCAGCGGCTCCCGCGGTGGCGGTAAGAGTGGTGGTGGCAGGACGAGCGTCGGTGGGTCCGCCGTGGCGGCGGAGGCCAGCCGGGCATCGTGGTGACGGCGACGGAGGGGAGTTGGAAGAAGAAGAAGAGAAAGGAGGACCAGCGCGGCCTCCCGATACACGCCGCACCGCTTCTGTATGCTCTGCAGCTCCTGTCTCGCTCAACCCGCTCTCCTGCATGAGGGAGAAGGACGAGTCCGAGGCGCTCATGGCTGCCATGAAGGGCGACATCGCCACTGCTGCTGTCGCGGCTCGTGTCAGTTTTTCTTGCTTCCTTGCCGGTGCGGTGGATGACGGCGGTACATCGCCGGCACTCGCGGGCTTCTTGTTCAGCGGGGGCCGCAGTGAAACAAGACGGTACGCGGCACGTGTGGAGCGCGGTGGAGCTGCAGCAGCTGTGCCTGGTGTGGGGGCGGGCGGCAGAGGAGTCACGGGCCGTGTGTGACTGCTCTGCGAGGCTGTGATGGTCATGTAGTCCACCGCCTCGAGGGCGACGCGTGGACGGCGCGTGGTGTTGCCGTTGGCAGCGGCGGCGGCGGTTGTGCGCGCTGAGACCTGTGCCGCTCGCCCTCGTTTCGTCCCAGCACTGCGCTCCGATGGCGACGTCGCTCTCTGT
Source organism: Crithidia fasciculata (assembly GCA_000331325.2). Classification (NCBI taxonomy): domain Eukaryota; phylum Euglenozoa; class Kinetoplastea; order Trypanosomatida; family Trypanosomatidae; genus Crithidia; species Crithidia fasciculata. The sequence continues at coordinate 12,459 of AODS02000149.1, forward strand.
GTGACCTTGCGTGCTGACTTGCGCTTCCGCTCGGCCTCAGCAGCAGCAGCAGCGGCAGCGGCGGCGGCAGCACGTGCACGACACGCATCCCGCACCAACTGTGCGTGCAAGAGGCGCCACTCATCCTCTTCCAGTCCCACGGCGGCCTTGCGGAGCTGAGCCTCATTGCTGGTAAGCGCCTCCGTCGCAGAGCGCAGTTGTGCCGCTGCCCGCGTGGCCTGCTTCGTGCGAAGGTGTTCGGCGTGCGCCACACGCAAGTGTGTCAGCTTCTCCTCAGCCCTCTGCCTCTCTGCTTCCTGAGTTTTTCTTTCGTCCTCGCGCCGCTCCTGCTGAGCCCTGCAGAGCTGCCCGACAAGACCCGCCACCATAGCCTGTTTTAAAAAAGTCTGTGCACGCTGCAGCGCTGCATCTCTGCACTCCGCACGCTGAACAGCACTTCCCTGCACGACCGCCAACGCCTCTGCGGCTTCTGTTGCCGCGTCTGTCACCTCCCTCTGCTGCTTCACATACGACGCTCGAGACGCCTCATAGGCGCTTTCCCGCAACGCAAGTTCGCTCGTTTGCTGCGCGAGCATGGCGGCCGCCGCGCTGCGCCTCTGCTCCCACGCCGTCAGCTCCACCGCCTGTGCGTCGATCTCGCTGGTGAGGGCGACCACGTCGGCCTGCGCAGCGGCACAGCTCTCTCGCAGTGCTGCGTCGTAGAGCACCGCCGCCTCGTGGCGGGCCTCCAGCAGCAGATGCTTCTGTGTTGCTTCGTTGCACGCATTCTTCAGCGGCCCGGCAACCTCGTCCTGTGCCTCCGCCGCCTCTCGCACTGCCGTCTCGTGTGTCTCTTTTGTCTGCGCACTGCGTTGATGAAGGTGCTGGCGCAGCGCAGCGTGCAGAGCTGCGTGCCACCGCAGCGTGTCGTCGCAACGCGAACGCAAAACGCGGATGTGGCGGAGCAGTCCGACCGCCTGCAGCACTGATCGCAGCACCCGCCCGAGACGCACCGCTGCCGCTCGCACCCTCCTCTGCGCCACCAGCGCCTGCATGACCATCACAATAGAGGCCGGATGGCCCGACCAGCCCCGCACGCCGTCGTGCAGCCGCTCCACCGCAGCCTGGCGTGCCCTCTGCGCCTCCCTCGCGCGACACTGCAGGGCAGCGAGCTGCAACCCGTGCTGCGCCAGTTTTTGGTTTAGTTCTGCCCTTTCGTGGTGAAGGTCTGCCACGTCGTTGCCGCGCCGCTCCACGTCTGCGATGCGTTGCTTTAGCGTCATGATGATGGCGCGTTTGCGCCGCTCACGCTCCAGCAGCTGCCGCTCGAGCCGCTCGTAGTGTGAGGACTGCACTGCCCGCTGCTGGAGCAGGTCGTCTGTACATCGCACCAGTGATGCCATGGCGTTGCGTTTCTGGATGTGTGTGTGTTCAGTGAAGAAATAGGAGATGGAGATGCTTCTGTGTTTGTGTTCATGTGTGTACGTGTGGGTGTCTTTTTTGGCGCAAGTTTGCGTCACCAGCGGTGGGAGGTCCTCTTCACACCCCTTTTATGCGGCTGCAAAATTGGTGGGAAGATAAGATGAAAGGAGACAAGACGTCGAGTATTACAAGAAGTGTTGAACAGAGGGAGAGTGAAGAGAAAGATTTAGAAAGAGAAAACGTGGGGGGACAACAAGATGATGAGCCTTATACGGGAGCGACTGACGTGTAATTGTACAGCTACAAACTGCATCAGGAGCTCAACCCTCAAGCAGAGACGTTTACCGCCATCTAATGACGCTGAACCGCGACCGGATCTTCAAAAAAGCCGCTTTATTTCCTTTTTTCGACTCTTTCATCCTTTTTTTTTTTCTACTTGAGAAGCTGGTTAAATAGCGTGCGGCGATGGCCGTCTTGTACATCATGACAGAGTGAGAATGGGAGCGCCACCACAGCCGGTCCATCCCACCTCCTCCGAAGAAACGCTGCGAAGAAAGAGAGAAAAAATCATAGTTGTGTCTCCTCCTCTCAAAGCAACAGGCATGTCAACTCGCCCGCATCAGCTGCCCTTCCAGTACATGTTGATACTGCAGCTCCAGGTCTTCTAGAAAGGCGTCATCGCTGGCGTACATATGGCTGAGCCAACTCCCCGTCACCGCCGTCACCTGCGGCGAGAGCGAAGACAAGGAAGAAGCGGTGGTGGCAGATGCATTGTAACCACCAGCAACACCGCCACTGCGGGCCTGGGCTTCGGCGGACACGTCTCGCGGCGCCAGCAGTGACGGCGGCAGGGGCGGCGGTGGCGGCGTGTTCGTGCTACCGGAGAAGCCGGTGCGCCACCACGCCCTCCACACCGTGAGCGTCTTCGATGCCGGCAAGAGAGCCAGTGCAGGCAGCAGCTCCGCCTCCACCTCCCCGGGCACCTGCGCAGGGCCATGCGGACTGCTCGGCAGCACCACACTGATCAGCCCACTGCTGGTGTTCCCGCCAGCGGCGCGCACCCGCGTTCGCGCCTTTCGCAGCGCCTCGGTGAAGGTCGCCTTCACGTACGCCCGCAGCAGCCGCCAGAGATCGAGGAAGGCGATGAGAGAGGGGGCCGTGGCTCGCTGCCGGCCAGCTGTGAAGTCTGTGCGCCGCGGTGCCGCAGCACTTCTGATTGACGCCGGCACTCCTTCCTCTCCCGTCGTCCACACGACGCGTCCCGTCGCATCCGACGTCGTTGTCCGGTGCGCGGTTGAGGCTGCTGCACGAGCGGCGCTCGCTATCCTCTGCTGCTGCAGCACCGCAGGCCGGAGGAAGGAGATGTGACACCGCATGTCGTCCATTCGGGTTGTCGTGTAGTCCTCAATGACATTTTTGTAATGTAGTGCAACCTGCTGGAGAGAGCCACGTGTAGGCAGGAGATCATGCTCCACGCCGTGCGCTTCGTCTTCGCCTCCGACGTCTGCAGGGCTGCTCCCGTCAGCCACCGCCGTGTCATCGAGTACGCCGTCCTGTGGAGTGATGCGGGTGACGAGTGTCAGCTCGGGTGTGCGCTGGAAAGTCATCGCCACCCTGCGCGCCGGCACACCGGCCATGCAGGACAGCAGCACCGCGTTGGGCTGCAGCAGCGAAGGCGTGGTGGAAGACGAGTTTGCAGCGGATGTGGACGACGACGACTGGGCTGCTCCTGACGCACCACGCGGCGGCGTTCGGCGTGCGCTTGTCCCTTCCGCCGCCACTGTTGCTGCCCCGACCTCGGCAGTCGTTGCGGGGGCTGAGTGAAGGTCGTGCGCCACCTCGCGGAAGAGCGCGGGCGGACACGTCAGCAGCACCACGTCGCTCTGCATCACGGCAGACCGGCCGTGGTGACGACGCAGGCAGTGCACGCCACGTTGCGCGTGTCGGGCCAGACGCGCGGGCTGCCGCGTCACCACCGTGATGTGAGAGGGGTGCACGAGGAGGTGCCCGGGTGACGTCGTCGTGCGGTGCGCCTCGCCGTCGAGTAGGAGACGCAGCAGCAGCTCACAGCACGTCCCACCACCGAGTATTGTAATCGACATGTCCAGCGCATCGCACGGAGCCAGCGGTGGCACCGCCGTCAGCGGGAACTCCTGCGCAGTGGCGGAGGTGGTGCTGGTGGAGTGGGAAGGTGCGCTGCGGGTGGCCTGCCACCGTGCGAGGTGCGCAAAGGCACCGTCCTTCTCGTGCAGGAGGGCCTTCACAACAGAGACACCATAGATTGCGTAGAAGGTGTGCTCTGCGATGACGCGGTACACGAAGGGGACGGTGTGGACGGTGTCCTGCAACGTCTCGTCCATGCAGCCACGCTCGCTCAGCACCGTCTGCAGCAGCAGCGCGCAGTCCGAGTACATGATACCGCAGAGAGAACAAGGGCAAGGAAAAAAAAAGCTGTCTTTGTATCGGCGTGGTGGATAGCAGAGAAGCAATCGCAGGGCTATCTTTTTCTTTTGTGTGTGTGAGAAAGTCCCACACGTCTTGAGTGTTCGGAGGCCTGCGAAGAGATGACGAAATAGAGAGAGAGAGAGAGAAATGAGAAAAGGAAACACAAATAAGCTCATCAAAAAAAAAAGGAGAAAGGAGGCAAACGGCATCACACAAAGCGCTTCGGCAGCCTACAAAGAAACGATGAAAAGCACCATCAATGGCAGAGGTGTGGGAGTTTTTTGCTGCTACGTGCTTTGTGCACAGAGAGCGGCAAGAAGGAGGCATCCGCACGCAGCGGTGAACACCTACTCACCAGAAAAGAGGACATCAAATACGATCGGCGAGCGTGGAACACACACGCACTCGTCCACACACACGTGCAACCTCTCCCTTTTCTCTAAGAGCACTGCAGGACAATGCTTGAGGTGTAACGAAGCACCCACTTTTCTCTCTCTTTTTAATTTTTTTGAACGTGAGGTGAAATCAAAAACAAAAAGGAAAAAAATACAAAAGCGCGAAGAGCACTACGACCACGCGGGTGCGAGATCGGTGAGCTCCTCCGCTTCCCGTAGATCATACCGACGCCGACAGCGACACGAAGGCGTGACCAAAGAGAAACACAAGAGCGCGCTAGCAAACAAAGGAAGAAAAGGTGGAAAACAGAAAAAAAAGAGCCGAAGCTTTTCTTCTCGTTTCCCTCTTGTTTTTTCTCCTTCTTACTTGCTCTCGGCCTTGTAGGTCAGGTGGCACTTGCCGCAGTACTGGCGGTCCTTGTGCTGCGCCATGTACACGCCGGCGCCGCACTGCGGGTGGGGGCAGTCCTGGCGGGTGCGCTCCACCTTGTAGGAGCCGTCGTCGTTCTCCGTGACCTTGAAGTACTTGAGAGCACGCATCTTCTCCAGCTTGTGGCGGTGCGTCGGCTTCTTCGGCTTCGTGAAGATGCGCTTCTTCTTCTTCTTGCCCTTACCACCCTCCACCGGGACCACCACGTCGATGGTGGACTCGGCGGCCAGCTGGTAGGCGGCGAGCGTCTCCTCCTCGGCGAGGCACATGCCGGCGTAGAAGAGGTTGCCCTCCACCACGTTGGCCTGCGCCTTCACGGCGGCGACGGTGTCCTCGGCGGACACACGCACAGCCACGGTGCGGCCGGCGGCGTTCTTGATGAAGATCTGCATGATCTAAACGGCTGTGGTCATGCATAAGTGTGTTGTGTGTGTGTGTGTGATAGCAGTGGATCGCAAAGAGCGAGGAGATAGGAGGGGGAGAGAGTAGGTTTGTGTTTGCGCATCAAAGGGTGCAATCCATGGATCCACTGGCAAAAAAAAAGATAAGAAGGCAGCAGACCGCAGCTGCGACCTTCATTTTACTCTATATTTGTGTCAACATATTCTGTCTCCACCTGTGCACATGAAGACATATCTGCGCAATTTCCATGTGGCGGCATGTTGTTCTATTTTGTCTTTACTATTCTCCTTCTTCACCTCTGTCACTCCAGCAGCGCGCGGGCACACTCTCTCCTAGTCTGACCAGTTTGTGGGAGAGAAAGAGTCGCAGCGTTGCAGCAGCAGCACCACAACCCAACAACAGCAAGCGTGCGTCCTCGTCTGCGCTTTCTCTCTCTAATTTTAAGCTTCATTTTTTTTCCATTTAAAGTTGGGTGTCATCACAGCATGACGGTGTAGATAAGATTAAAGAATGGTAATCAGAAAAGGAAAAGAAACGATGAAGGAGGACAAGAAACAACCGGCATACCAAACAACAATGCACAAGACAGACAAGCAAGTTCTACAGCGTGTGTGTTCTAAAAAAAGAATTTTTAAAAGAAGAAAGAAGTACAATGCAGGCCTGCAGTACGCTTCACAGGCCATTCCACAGCGTGTTCGTGCCACCCTTGTGAAACACGCTCGTCACGGTCGCAGAGCCCGTTGCCGAGCAGGACGCGATCGGCAAAACGACGTAGTAGGCCATGGGCAAGAAGTTCACTACACCGCCGCTGGACATCTGACCCATCACCATAATCACTCGGTTCGGTGTTGCGTCAAAGGCAGGCGCCGTCCCGCTCTGAATGGCGGAGCAGCTGCCATAGAAGTCGCACGAGTGTCCGTACAAGAGGTAGGTGACACTGCTGCTGCTCGTGACGGGCTGAATAGTGACTGACACAGTGGAGACGGTCAGCTGGTACGGCGAGCTGGCAGAGGCGTAGGCCACCGTGGCAGCGGTCGCCGTCGCGTTCTGACACGACCAGACGTACGCCGATGGCAGGGCGACGGCGTCCTCGTAGAACATGCCGAAGCCCGAGCCAGCCGCCTCCATGATGGACTGGTACTGCTCGACGAAGGCCTGGAGGGTCGCTGAGGAGCCAGTGGTGAGCAGCAGCAGCGCCACCGCCACCACGGCAACGAGCAGGCGCGGCACAACTCGGGACATTGCTTGTTTGAATACCTGAGGTTTCAAAAATAAATATTCTAAAAGTTGAAGCTGGATGACGATGACGCAGTTTGAGGTGCTTATTTTCCTCTCTTCTCTTCCGCTTTCTCAGAGCTGCGTTGCGCTCGCTGGGATAGTGAATTGCTGTGGGGAGTTGACAGATGGTGGTTTAAGAGGAAAATAGCAGAGAAGGTGGTGAAGAACGAACCAATAAAGCTGCCATCAACACACATACACACGTTGTCGCAACTGCATCCAGTCACCTTGCACACACGAGCAGCTGTGTGACATGCGCCATTCTTTTTCTTTTCCGCTTCTCTTTGCTCCTTTTCAGCATGGTGTGATAGGCACAAAAACACAGCGCTCAAGCTGTAAGCCAGTATGACAGCTGAGTAGACGGCTCTTCAACTCAGTTGGTCCGTTTTTTCAGCAGAGGTAGGGGAAGGCAGCACTTCCTTCACAACGACTCGATGTCGTCAGTGCGGAGCGTCTCGCCGCTCTCCTTCGCCTCTCTGCTGTGGACCAGCGGAGTGATCACAAAATTCTCATTGTAGTTGCCAGTCAGCTTATACACCTTCTGATCTCCTTGTGCTTTGTCAAGCCTTTCATGAAATGTGTTCCGCATCCCGCTTCACCCGCACTAAACTTCAGTGTTCCGTCAAAGACGACGCGAAGAGCTGCGCCGCTCTGGCATGGGGGAATAGAAGAAGAGCCACAATCAGGAAAGAAGGGGAAAGGAAAAAAAAAAAGAAGTTGCGCCAGACTAGACACAAACCTTGAACACCGACGACAGCACACAATCACACACACACACACATATATATGTGTTTAGGGAACAGCAAGAAGACGCAACGACTCTGACACACAAAAAAAAGTGACGATGTTCTACAATGAAGGAAAAAAAAAGAATTGGAAAGAAACAGAAGAGCGAACAAGCTGCGTTCTCAGCGCGACTCAACACACACACAAACTTACGCGGCATCTCTTAACGACGGAGACCACCGCGACTCAGCGGAGAGGTACAAACGAGAGAGAAAAAAAAAATATTTTTTAGCGACAGACCGGCGTCTTGTCATGTACTCTAATAACGCGTCTCGACACGCACTGATGCAAAAAAAAAAGTTTGCCATGCTTTACGAGGTCACAGCAGCGCTGGCAAACGCGCCAAAGAGCGTGCCCAGCAGCGTCGAAAAGCTCGTGACGTCGGCGTACATGGAATTGCAGAGGTAGCGATCCACGATCATGTAACGCGCCATCGGCAAGACGTTCGTTTTCGTCCCGTTCGTAATGGTGCCCGTCACCATCACAATCGAGTTGGCGGTGTACGGGATCAGCAAGCTGTTGCCCGTCTGCACAACGGTGGCTGGACTGCCGTCAGCGATGCGGTAACTCGTACCGAGCAGGCTGATCGTTGGCCCGTAGACGTAGTCGTCCTTGTAGATCACAAGACCGGAGGGAGTCGCCAGCAAGCCGTACGGGGAGTTGAGAGACTCCATGGTCAGAGCCAGTCCAGGGGCCATGTTCGTGATACTCGTGGTGCAGAACAATGCCTTCGTGGCTGGCGCGCCGACCAGAGCGGAGTAGTACGTCACAAAGCCAGGGGAGATGTCCCGCAGCGCTGCCTGGAGGGCGGTTGCGTAGGCCACCACGTTCACCGCCTGTGCGCTGACGCTGAGAAGAACGAGGCACAGTGCGGCAAGCAGGAGGACTCGCCGGCCCGTCGCGGCAGGGAAGCGAGCGGCCATGGTAAATCTAAAGAGAGTGAGAAGAGAGAGAGTGAGAGTACGAGGTGACGACCGTCACTGGAATGCCACGACAGCGTGGAAGTGCAATGCAGCTGAGAAGTAGACAGAGAGATGAAGATCAGGGAGAGAGAGTGGAAAAGAAAAGGGAAGGCAGCATAAAGTAAGGAGTGGGAGATAGCGTCCGTGCGTGCAAATTAATGAGAATTGCTGACACTGCGTCGCATCAGCAAAGGCCAACTTATCCACCAGGATTTCTGTGGCTAGGCAATGCGTGTTGCCTGGAGGAAAGGTATTTGTCTTTTGTTCTTGCTGTGCTTTTGCTGGCGAGGCATGCCTGTGCCGGCTTTCACGTCCTGACCCCAGACACAGGCGTCCCAACAATCCGATAATAGAGATCGTGACGTAAAGGCACCGTACAGATTAACAGAATGACCCGAACGCACAGTCTACTTTCAATAAACAATCCTTTTGTTTTTCCTTGGGTTTTTTTTTTCGCTGTTTTCGAAACCTGCGTCATGAGACGGTCAGCCAAAGGCGCTAACCGACCTCTTTTTACCCAACAGAGCACACAGCAAATGCAGCCAGCATCGTCTCCACAATAACAAATAAGAACACCGCACATATGCGATGCCTTACAGCGGCAGCACACCAGGATGCATCGGCGCGATGGGGTGCGGTGCGTCTCCCGATGGCACCTCCGTCGACGCTGGCGCTGGTGCGGCGGTATGCGGCTGCTCCTCCTCCGCCGACGCATCAACAGCCGGCTGTTGCTGCTGTGCGCCACCAGCACCTGCACCCGCACCAGCAGCCTCCACCGCACGCTCCTCCGCCTCGCGCAGCGCTCGCACACACTCCGAGGCTGCCGTGGTGATGATGTCCTTCTTCGCCTTCAGCCCACCCGCGGCCATGTGGAAATGCTCCTCCAGCTGTGTCCGCAGCGCCTTCACGCCCAGCACAGCGCGCTCCGCGTAGGGCATCGCCAGCACCCGCTTGTACACCTCCACGAGCACCGCGTCGTCGCTCGGGTCGGTCGAGTTCGTGTGTACCGCAGCAGCAGCAGCAGCAGCCGGTGCCTCCGTCTTCGCCTTCTTCGCTTGTGGCTCTACCGCCGTGTCCGCGATCTTTGCGGGCTTCTTCTTCGGCTTCTCTGCATCCGCTGGTGCGCTCGTCGCCTTCGAGTCTGACGCTGGGGTTGCTGCGGCGGCGGCGGCGGTGCGCTTCGCCGATGGCTTTGCGGTTTTTACGAGTGCCGCCTCCGTGGGCGCCATGAAGAAGTCCACCACACCCGATGCGAGATCGCCCTGCTTCTGCGAGAGCAGCACCGCCAGGCGCAGCGGCTTCACCACGTCACGCAGACGATCCTTGGTCAGCTTACTGACCTTCTCCAGCACGGCGTCGCGCATGGCGGGTGGGAAGCCCTGGAAGTCCTCCAGCGCCTCCCGCCGCGTCAGCATCTGGCCAGCCCGTCCGTACACGAGGCGGTGCAGGGGCTCCAGTGCCGTGTCCAGCGCCTTGGCCGCCTGTCCTCTGCGTGCCGTTTCCGTGAAGCACGTCAAGCTGCCCAGTTTCTCCCCTTTGCCTTCGCTGAGGGGGAACTTGGGCTCCATTTCATCATCGGACATGACTGAAGGTGTAAGTGTATGTGTTTGTAAGTGTATTAACGTGTTCCTGTGCAGTATTGCAGGGAATGAATCGAGGTCTCTCTCGTTGTAAGAAAGAGAAAAGAAGGTCTGGCAGTACCCACACGCACACAGAGAGAGAACGGAGAGGAGAAAGGAGAAAGAAGAACGGAACAGAAAATTAGGAAAGGAGAAGAGAAAGATAACATCTTGCATTGGCACTCTTGCAGCTACAGTGCCGAATGGAGTGTGTTTATTTTTTTTAAGTTTTGCACAGACGCGGCAAAGAGAAAGAAAGCAACGCACCGCTGCACGCATACTCCTCACTTTCCGCGGCGACGACATCATTCCAATCTGTACTCTCCCTTCCGTTTTTTATATTTCTTTTCTCTAATCAGATCAGCAAGAGCGCGACGCCTTCAAATATTAAGATGAAGAACAAAATTGACGAGAGAGCAAGCCAGCGTTTGAGCACGCACCGACATCTTGCGGGTGCGTGCATCCACGTCTGTACTTTATAAGATCTCGTCTATTTTTTTCTTTCTTTTTCGCAAGAGAAATTGAAGTGCATCCACTATTGACCTATTGGAAGTGGTGCGACCTCTTGCTGAGAGCAGCGAGGCACGCCTAGAAGAGAAAGAAATGAGTTTAAAGCCGAGTATAAGCCGAAAAGCACAAGCCCGCCCCCTAATCATATGTACATAACTGCACATATGCTGCATAAACACGACGTCGCCGCTCAAAGGACACTCACACGTGTTTATATAAATATTATTGTTATCAGCTTATAAGTGAACATCCGTTCCGCGGAGGAACAACAGAGAAGTGGATTATGACAACACACGACAAGAAGAACAAGAAGAAAAGAAAATCGACTTCACGTCGCGCCTTCCATGAAAAAAGCTGAAGGGCAGACGGTAGCGAAGAGCGGCGCATTTCATCACGAGAAGAAGGAAAGAGGGAAGAAAAGCGAAGAAAAGAAAACGAAAAGCATATCGGATCTATGTGCAAAGAAAATTTTAAAAAGGGGCCCAAGAACATACAAAAGAAACAGCGGATAAGAGAGCTTCTCACAGCGGCGGCGGACTTCAAGAAAGGAAAAAAAAGGGAGAGAGAAGAGAAGAGGGGAGGCGGCACAGAAACAAATCATCATGACACACATGCGCTCTACCAGAGAGTCATTGCCAGGAACGCCACAACGGCTCATCGTACGACAACGGAAAAAATAAGAAAAAAGATAGGAAGGAGTTGTATGTTGGTTTTGATACGTGCAGGAAGCAATGCGGGATCAACAGAAGAATAGACCTGAAGAGTAGGGAGAGAGAAAAGCGAAGGCGGGAAAACATTCAGCAAAGGCACAACAGACCCTTCGAAAACTACAAAAAAAAAAGAGGAAAGAAAGTAAAATACTGAAGCAAAAAAAGTTGTGAGTGCTTATACGGTGAGACGGAAAGTGAATTAGAATAAATGAAAAAGAGTTGCAAACATCAAAAAGCACAGGGAGATGGCACAGACACGCACGCAAGAGTCACGCGTGTTGGCGGGCAAAAAGAAAACAACAACAACTACTACGATTAATAACAAAAAAAGACGGGGTAGAGGGGCACACCAAAGAAAAGAGAGGTCTGCACCGCACGAGAAGGGGGCACTCCAAACAAAAACACGCACTCTTGTTAGTAGTAGAAGGAGTTAGACAAAAAAAAAACGGGAAGAGGCTTACATAGTTCTTAAAAGGGGAAATGCGCGAAGCACACAAGCAGAACAAAAGTAAAAAGTGAAAATAGAAACAGAATCAGCAGGAGCATCACATCAAGTAAAGCGCAACTCACGTAACACGGTGGGCGTGAGAAAAAAAGAAAAAACGAAAAAAGAAGCGCAATTGTTTTTTGACGCTAAAAAAGAAAAAGAGAGAGACAAAAAACATCCAACGCTCCGACACACTAAATACACAGACCAGACTTCACCAACGAGCGGCATCACTTTCCTCACTCCCCAGACGCATGCGGGAAAAGAATTTTAATGCAAATAAAGCACGTAGAATGACCGAGAGGGCATACATACATCTCAGCAACGGATCCCCCCTCATGCCTGTGTGCCTGTGTCGACGTGCGCCGCCGCCGCCACAGCAGCAGCAGCAGCAGCCACGACGATGATCGCGGAGAACGACGTTGAGAATCCAAAGTGCATGCGGTACGCGACGAACGCACAGAAAAAAAACACGATAGAGTTGCGATTGAAAAAAAAAAGTTGGAGGCAAAGAATGTAGCTGCAGCAACTGGAATGCTATTGCTTGTGTGTCTAGGTGCCACGCGCTGCGGCGGTGGAATACTGCGGAGGCAGAGAAATAAAAGTAAGAGAGAGAGAGACGACACGTGCACAGCCTAATTTTTGGGCTTTGTCTTTCTCTTCGTCACGATCCACAGAACTACGAGCGAGGCATCGAGCCGCACAATTGGCAGCAGCAGCGCCTTCATCTGTCACTTTACACAATCCCATTCCTTTTTTTTTCAACTCAAATTGTTGGCATCCAACAAACCGAAATAATAATAGAAGCAGGATCAGTTCCCTGTTAACACCGAGCGGGAAATGGAAGAGACGGGGAAACGGAATAATAAATACAATTATAATCACAATACGCTTGCTGCTTTACGCTGAGAAACCACAGATGCACAATAAACATTAGAGAAAAGAGGTGAATATAGACAAGGGAGACGTCGATTAGTACCCGTCCAGTGACACGTCATAAAGGAACAAAAACAAAGAAGTATACTGAGGGAAAGGAGAAAAAACGTTTAGGGGACGATCAGTGTGAGAATTAAAAAAAAAAACATCTTGCCGTAGCCAAACAGCAAAATTAATAATAGGAAAGAAGCATAAAACATGATGACTGTTAGATATATATATGTGTGTGTATTTGCATGGGCGTTATGTATATGCGAACAGAGAGAGAGAGATCGGTGCGCTATCCTTCTCAGCGCTCATCTTAAACCAAAAAAGAATCAAAAGTGCTTCTGCAGTGAACACTAAAAACCCCACGGCCAGCAAAACGAACAAAACACACATGGAATCGCTTACACTCCCGCCAAGTGCTCTTTACGCACTCTCAATAATAATAATGAAAACTTGTCGACGACGACGAGACAAAACAAGAAAAGAGGGAAGGAACATCACACTCAGCCGCGCATCAGATGGCAACACGAATAAATTATACAAGCAATGAAGACAAAAAAAAAAAAGCAGAGCAGATATATTCTTTTTTTGTGTGTGTTTTCCGGCCGCAGTCTCCGAAGGTGTGCGCTTCGCGAGGGGAAGCGTGAAGTTCTTCGTGTGTGTGCAGTAAATGATGCAGCTTGCATCGATCGAAACGGCACCGAGTGCCGAACGCTGCGCACGCACACGATACACACACACACACAAGAAACAAAAGCGACGGCCACAACACGCAGAGTGGAACCCAACGAGCTGAACAACAGCAGATATAATACAGCACAGGAGAATGGAGTAGACAACGAAAGGCGGAAAAGCAAATAAACAGTGGAGAGAGGGCAACTTTTCGGTGCTGAGGAACACGCGAAGAGAGTGAAAAGGGGGAAAAAAACGGTAGCTCTGCTGATAGCAAATGAACATAGACACACACAAACATGGAATAGAAAAAAAAAAACATAAAAGTTGTTGCGGAACACTAAAGAAAGGACAAGGATGCTCAACAAAACGCGGAGACGAAACGAAGAGTGAAAAAAAAAACCTTCCTCTGTCACGTGTTGCTCACCTGTACATGATCGCTTCACAGATGGAGTTGCCGCGCCAGACGAGATGAAGTAGGTGTGCGAGGCGCCTCTTCAGCCATCCTCACACACCCACTAATAACACTAAGAAAAAACGTTTATACAAAAGGACGAAATTGAATTGAGTCAAGCAAAGTGTCAACCGGCGACCAGTGTGATGGAGGGGAAACGGCCCGCGCTGGTCAGCTCAGATTTTGGCTTCTGTGTCGAGAGCCGCTGCCGCCGAGACGTGCGGCGAGGGGCTCGCGCGATGCGGCCGCCGCACCACCGCCAGCTCATCCCCCACGTGACGCGACACCGTCGTGCGCAGTGACGACGACGTTGGCCGACTGCCACTGCCGGTGCTGCTGCTGCTATCGCCGCCGAAAGTGTTCAGCACTCCGGCTGTAAAGGGAAGAGGGCAGATGAACCGCCCTGCATGCTTCTCCTCACACGCGTTAATGCGCTCTTCCGGAGTGACGTTGGTGTTTCGTGCCTCCGTCAGCATTCGCGCCGACGGCAGGGCGGGCCCCGCCGGCGAGAGTGTCGAGCGGCGGTGCCGTCGCGGCGCACCACCAGCAACTGGCACAGACGGTGCAGCCGCCCCACTTGCTGACGACGCGATCGCCGCAGGGCTGCACGACGGCGGCGCGGGCACTGCGAGCGGCGGCGGTGGCACGGGTGTGAAGCCGGCCACACGCAACACCGCCACCGACTGCTTCTCCGCGCTGGACGCGACGATCAAATCCGACGAGGACGGCGGGGTGACAGACACTGGGCTTGCAAACGCAACGTGCGGCCCGCGCTGACACCCCCACGTACGAGACGACGAGGAGACATCGCTGGAGGAGGTGCCACCACCATCCTGTACTGAAGTGTGGTGCAGCGTGGGCGACGAGCAGCTGATTGGGACGGCGCAGTCGACGAAGAGAGAGAGAGGGGTTTGCAAGACGCGCTGAGGCAGCGCGGGTTGTTGGTCCTCACGTGGCAGGCTACACAGAGGCGTGGAATACGCAGTGGAGGAGCACCACGAAGCCTCCCGAGTTGTGCTGCCGCAGCGGATCGGTTGAGGCGCCGGTAAGTCGGCAGGCGCGGCGAGGTCACCCGTCGCTAGGAACGAATCACTGCGTAAAAAAGTCATGGAAGGTTCCTGAATCGCATGCGCACCACCGACACCGCTGCCGAGAGCAGAAACAGCAGACGCAGTGGCACTCGAGGCATCGCGGCTTTGCGGCGGCGTCGTCTCCGTAATGTATTCCCGCCTGCATCGTGCCGGCGGTGATGTGCTGCGCGTCAGCGGTGTGCTTTGCGACTTCTGCAGCCCCGCTGCAGTGTTTGCCGCCGCGACCACCTTTAGCGCCTTCAGCGTGCTGCGGGACAACGCACCGTCGCGGTTGCTGGCAGCCGTGGTGGGTGGAAGCGCCGCGAGCGACGACAGCGAGAGGGAGGACGGCGGTGATGGGCAGCAGCCCGCCCTTGGCATCGGGAGTGGCGGTGCTACCACCTCTAAATTCTGCACCTGCGGGGCCGACAGCTGGAGTGGGGTCGGTACAGGCGAGTGCAGGCAGTCGGACGAGTCGTTCAGCGAGAACCACGACGGCGAGGGCCCGCAGCGGGTGGAGCGTGGCGTCGCCGTGAGGCTGGTGCCAACGTTGCACGGCTCGGCGCAGGCGACAGCGCTGCGGAGGAAGGGACGGTTGCCGCTGCTGCTGATCGGCGGTGGTGGCACTGGTGCGTAGGCCGTCAGTGCCTGCTCCGTCGGGCTATCCATCGCCTCCTTTACTAAGATTTCTTCCCAGTTTGCTGTATCTAGTATCGAGGTGCTCCGCAGTGGCGGTAGGGACAACTGCGCACGCTCTTGGGTGAGAAGAAGAAGAGAAGCCGTCGGAAGAGAAGAAAAAAAAAAGGAAAGCACTTTTTTTTTTTTAACCACGATATGTTAAACAGTGTGTTCGGCTCTTCAACAAACGCACAGAAAGGAGAAAGGAGCGCAGACGGTGGACGTTGACGGGTGAACCGCTGTGCTTGTTCCAACAGACTTTCTTTCTAACAAAAGCTACTTGCCTTGTGGGGTTGGGTGTGGATGTGTGTTTAGGTGCAGCCTTGGCGGTGATGATGCGGCCCTGAGAAGACGTCGCAGCGTATGACTACGTTAACAGACCAGAAGGAAGATGGATGCAAAAGAAAGAGAGAGAAAGAAAGAGAGAGGAGTGCGTTACAAACACGCGCACTCAGATAGAACACACAGAGATATTTAAAGGGAGAAGCAGTTCAAACAAGTAAAAAAAAAGGGGGGAAAAAATCAGCACGAAGAGGGAAGAAAAGACAACAACACCGCCAGTGTCGAATAAGAAAAGAGAAGGATTGTAAACAGCTCAGCGCAAGCAGCGACGACGCCAGCAGATTTTTTTTTGAGGTTTTCTTCACGGTCGCGTCAAGTTTACATAAGACAAGCGCAGGCGTCTGCCTTCTTGCGCAATCACGGCGCAACGCTGCTACCCCTTTTTCAAGGCCCTTATGGTCGTTCCAGTTTGTTGTG
Source organism: Crithidia fasciculata (assembly GCA_000331325.2). Classification (NCBI taxonomy): domain Eukaryota; phylum Euglenozoa; class Kinetoplastea; order Trypanosomatida; family Trypanosomatidae; genus Crithidia; species Crithidia fasciculata. The sequence continues at coordinate 28,441 of AODS02000149.1, forward strand.
TTAAGTGCGACTCTCGAGTGTGTGGAAGCGGTGCTAAAGGCTTGGGAGCGCAGAAGAAAAGGTAACGACGGGTTCCCGCGAGTAACTGTCAGTGAATTGTGGTGTGTGTCAGCAATGCATACATAAACATATATGTTTGTGTGTGTGTGTGTGAGCGGGTGGGAGCCTCGCTGCTGGTCCTCCGAGTCTATCAGTCGTGCTGTCGAGCACTTTGACGGATTTAGAGCGAGAAGTTGGGGATGGGGGTACGAATAAAACACAAAAGAGGAAGAAGGTCAAAGAAGATAAGTGGGAAGAGTATGAAGCGACACAAAAAGCTGCTGCCTTCAGCAGTCACCGGTGCTTCGTACTCGGTGCCGCAACTGCAAAATAGCGAGAGACCTATAATAATGTTGATATTGTTATTTTTGTTTTGTTCGTTGCGGCGTTCGGTTTGCAACAGTAGCGAGCAGCGATAAATAACAGAACCTAACGAAGTGAGCGGCCTCTGCACGTGAAAAGCGCAACACACACAAAAAAAGGAGAGAACAAGATGGTGGAACTGTTGAGGTTACACGAACAACGTGTTGCCAGAGTCACTAGAGCAGCCGTCGCAGCGTCATGACTACGGCGTCCTGCCCCACCACCGCCGACCCGAACTGCGCCTCCAGCGTGTCCAAGACGACCACCACGGCATCATGCGTGGAACGAATTCCACCACTCTTGCGCTCCGTCCCTGCTGCCTGCACCTCCTGCGTTGCGTTGGTCGTGTCTTCTGCGGTGAGGGAGGCGGAGACGTTAGCGCTGCTCATTACCCGCACCTCCTCCCACTCGTCTTCGTTGTCGCTGTCATCCCACCCGTCTCCTAAGCGAGAAGGAGCATCAGCAAGAAGAGTAGGCGAAGCACGACGAGGCGAGGAATGCGCGTCGGACATCAGAGAAGCGGGGTCGTCGAGAAGGCGCTCGGCAACGGGACGCAGTGCGTCATGGACGATGAGACGTGCAAAGCCCACAGACGTCGATGCAGCACCGCTGCCTGCAGGGGGCAACTGCGGTGTGGGTTCTGTCGACGAGGTAGACAATGGCTGCTGATGGTGTTGTGAGTGGGGGAACACGTCGTGAAGGAGCTGTCCGACGGCCACCACGGTTTGATGGAAGTTCTGCTCCGACGCGGCGCCGGTTTTCGAACACGAATCCGCGCCGGTGGGAAAGATGAAAGCGGACATCGCCTCTCGCAGCATCCGCACCGCACCCGGCAGGACAACTGCGCTGAGGTGACGCGTGGCGCAGCTGCGGCCGACACACCACAGCTGCACGACCTCGCTCCTGTGTGCTTCTGGTATCAGAATTACAGCAGACGCTGTGAAGCTCCACCACCACCAGAAGCAGTGCGCTAGCCGGCTCCAGGCGGTGATTTCTTGCTGGAGGAGCAGCAGTCCTGTTGTGCCGTCCTTCCCGTTGTGCGTGACACCCGAATTTAGATGTTGCGCCGTCGACGTCGTAAAAGAGAGGAGGTGCTGTGAGGTGCGCTGAAGGCCCTCCAACATTGCTGAGGAAACATCGAGCCAGCCAGCGAGCTTCTCCGCTTCTTCTTCCCTCTCCTCGTGTCCCAGTTCCTTTGCTGACAGCCCAAGCGCACGCGCGAAGGCGTCGAGTAAACGAAAGCAGCACCGCCAGCCAACGTACACGCCGACAGGGACAACCAACACGACCACTGGCGCTGCAGTGGTGCTCGCCGTGCCGTCACCGTCGACAGGCGCAGCGGGAGTGAGAAAAAGAGAAGACGACGATGCCGGCCCCGCTGCCAGACGCAGACGCACGTCGCTGTTTAATTGGGGAATCCCCTCAGCTGTTGGTGCGGCAGTGAGGGACGCTGCGACGCTGTTCATGATCGGCGTCACGAGATCCTCGATAAGATGGCGGACCAGTGTAGCGTACAAGGCACTGCGACTGCTGCTCGCGCTGTTCAAGGGTGTCGTGCTCGTGTGGGGGGACACCGTAGTCGCTGCTATGCCAAGAACTGCTACGCGTTCCTCAACCAACTGCTCCACAGCGCAGAGCGCACCAACGAGCTCTGGCAGCTCAGGTTTGGTCCAGTAATCCAAGTCATCACAGGCTTCGTACTCGTGGAGGAAGGGGTCGTCCTTCGCTGATGCGTGGGAGAGTGCTGTGACGGCCGTGACGATGCCCCGCAGGGACTGGCTTAGATGGGCGTGGAAGCGGCTCTCCGCAGTGCTCTGCCCCTCTGCCTGCACCGCCCGCTCCAGACGTGCGCGCATCGTGTAACAAGGTGAGCAAGTGGATTTACCTTCTTGTGTGAGTGGGTGCGTGTATTTGTAGCTGATGCTTGCTGGCAGTGAAGAGAACGAAAAAGGAGGTGTATCAAATAGTTGGCGGAGAAGTGGAGCAAGAAGAGGCAAGAGAGAGCTGACACGTTTGCATGTGTGTGAGTGTATAAGTTTTTTTTTTTTCAGAGTCGGTAAGTGTTGATGACGGTCTGTGAAGAGCCCCAAAGTTATTTTCTCGGCGACGCCTGTGTGTGTGATGTCGCCAAGTGCCTGCACGACGCAGCGCTTGCTCTAACGCAGGCAAACACACACACACAGTCAAGCGTGAATACGTGGCGACACCGCGGGCGAATCCGTCTGACAATGCAACACGTCCAAGTGCGAATGTGAGGGGGCGACTGCGAGCACCAAAAACTACATCAATGCATGTTTAGAGAAGCGCTTCATCCCCCTTCCCTTTACATTAGGAGAGAAGTTGACAGAGGCGTGACGCGTATGCTCCCACAACTCTCGGCTGTGTCCGTCTGTTTATTTTTTTCTTTTCTGGCTTTGATTGTGTGTGTGGTCAGTACAGTCACGTGGAGAACATCAGCTCCGCTTTACATGTCTTTCCCCCTTTCCCCGCAGCCCACACAGAAAGGCAGGGAAAAAGAGAGAGATAAAAAAAAAAACGAATATGAGAGAAATCGGGGAGAAAGGCCGAGAAAAGAACCACGACTGCGCCGGGTCGAAGACATACATGAGAGGGAAAAGAAACAGAAGAATACAATGCGGGAGTAAGACTACTAAAAAAATTCCGCAAAGGGGATGCTCTACATCAACATCTAAAAAAAAAAATACGAAGAATTGCACGCGCAGCGCAAAGCACACGACCGCCAACTCGATGGCGAACACCACAACCGCCAAAAAAACAGGTTGAACAAACAACGTGGACTCTACAACGCACAATAGAAAAAAAAGCAGAGGAGGTGAGAGAAATACACACACAAAGGAGAAAAGGCCAAAGCGGCAACACGCGTTGCAAGGGCAAACATCTCATGGTCCGTGTGCCGTCAAGCAGGGCAGAGAGAGAGAAGTGGACATAACGACGAAGACTACGCCTGCTCAATCGGGGGCAGCGGCTCACTGTTGGTGCTACGGTGCACAGACACATCGGGGCTGCCCGCAGCTGCCGGACGCGCACCCGCGCTGTGACTGCTCACGCCGGCAACACCAGCACCACCACCACCACCACCACCACGCTGCTGCTGCTGAATCGTGCGCGTCACGTTGTCCTGCGGGAAGTTCTGCGGGTTGCGGTTTAGGAACGGCGTCATGGTCGCCGGCAGCGTACGCGGGCGCATGTTGTCCATCGGGCGATTGCAGCCAAGGCAGCGGAAGCCCTTGAAGCCGGTCAGGCCGTCCGCCGCACCGGCACCCGCACCCGCAGCACCGCCGCTCGACTCGGCCATCCAGCCCTGCAGGTTGGCCACGTCTTGCTTCGTCGCCTTGCCATCGATCATGTCGCGCAGAATGTTCAGCGACTTCTCGAGCGTGTCAATGAGACCGGCGTTCGTGGCGTTCAGCACCTGCTCGACCTCACGCATCAGCCGCTCCAGCGCGTTCTCAACGTAATCGCGCTCCGCCTTGTTGGCGACGAGTGTGGCGTCCGCCTTGCAATGATCGAGACGCTCCAGACGGTCCCGCAAGTCCTCGACGTCCTCCCCGCCGATGCCGCTGCCGCCACTGCCAGCGTTGCGGTATGCGTCCTTCACGTTGTTCATCTCCATCTGCAGATCGCGCAGTGCCTTCTCTAACTTCTCCAGCGCCGCGCTGTCGTTGCGCTGTCCCCGCAGCGAGTCAACGAGTTGCCGCAGTGCGTTGAGCTCGTCGCGCAGCTTCTGCATCGCCGTGCGGTCCGCCTTGTCTTCGTTCAAGCGCGTCAGCGCCGCCTCCGCGCGTGTCATGCGTCCTGTCAGGTCCGCCAGTGCGCTGCTCTCCGCCGAGCTGCGGCGCTTGCCGTTGTTGCCGAAGAGGGCCGGGTCCGGAAGCTCCGACCGGTTCGCCTTGGCCTCCTCCAAGCGGCTTGCCTCCTTGCTCACGCGCTGCAGCTGATCCTGCGCCGTCGCCACGTCCCTCTCAACCGCACGCAGAGACTCCGTCAGCTTTCGGATCGGCTCCGACCAGTCCTGCTGGCCCTCGCCCTGCGCAGCGAGCAAATCCGCGAGCTGCTTCTCCAGGTTCTTCACCGCACCCTGCAGCGCGGCGAACTGCAGTGGGTTGATCTCTGACGCAGCACCGCCGTCCTCGCCCTGCTGCCCAACCGCCAGCACACTCGCAAACTGCTCCGTGAGCGCACCGTTGGCGGCCTCGAGGGCACGCAGACGCTCCTCCAGCTGCCGCACCCGCTCGGCGAGGTCACGCACGCCACGCAGGGCATCCAGGTCGTCGTCCGTCAAGCCGCGTGCGACGTGCAGCTGCTTCTTCAGATCGTCCAACTCCTCCTGCAGGCCGTCATCGCGTTTCTGCAGCTGCTGACGCGCGTCGGCTACATCGTGCTCCACGCGCGTCAGACGGCGCAGCACCGCCTCCAGCTCCTCCGCCGCGACGGCACCGTCAGCCGGTGTCGCAGCGCTGCCCGCCTCTTTGTTCGCCCCCTCCTCCTCCGGCGGGCTCGTGCGCAGCTGGTCAACATCGGCGTGCAGCTCCTTCATCTCGCCCAGAATTTCCGCAACGACGCGGTTCAGGTAGGCGATGTCATCGCCGTCGCGACGCAGCTTGTCAAAGACGGAGGCAGATGGAGAGACGCCCTCGCTGCCACCCGCAGCGGAGAACTGCGACGCACGACGCGCCGCCGCAGCAGCGATGCGCTGATCGGCATAGATGCTCCGCCGCTGCGCGTGAGAGGCGGGGCGAGACACGGGCGACCGCGCAAAGGCAACAGAGCCGCGATGCTCACCCGCCTCCTCGCCGCCAGCAGCCGCAGTGCCTGGTGCCCCCGACTGCGGACGCGAGGCGAAGCTGATGGAGACGCTGTGGGGACGCGGCGGCAGGCCGGGCTGCTGGAGCGGGGTCGTACTCGGGCTGCCGTGCGAGGGCAGCGACACCACAGAGGACGCAGCGGGGTGATCGCTGGTCTGCGGCAGCGCGGCGGCATGCGGGCCCTCCACGGCGACTGGCGCTGTCGCTGCTCCCTCCTCGAAGGCCCGGAAGACGTTCGTGCCGTCGAGGTGCAGGTCTTCGCGAGCGCGGTCGAGGATGACGTCGCCGACGGGCTTCGTTGGCGCCAACTCCTCTGTCGTGCGCAGCGGACGCGCCACGCTCGGCTTGCGTGCGGCTGGGGATGGCGGCTTGGCGGAGCTGGACGCACCGACTGACGTCACCGGCTTTGCGCTCTCAGCACGGCTGCCAGCCGCGTCCGCCTCATCCTCCTCCTCCTCTCCCGCAGCTGCAGTGGCCATCGCAGACACGCTCGAGTGGCGGCGCTTGCGTGCGGCGTAAATTTCATCAATCGTGTGCCGGTCCCGCTCCGCGCCGTCCTGCAGCTCACCAAGCAGGCTGTTGAGCCGCCCAATCTCGTCCCAGATTGCATCGCTGTCGTTGCCGGTGTTCGCGTCGTCTTTCTCCTCACCCTCGGCGGCGTCCACCTTCTCCGACAGCGCCTTCACCTTCTCCTCCAGCACGCGATTTGTCTCCTCCAGGTTGCCAACGGTGGTGGTGAGCTGATCGATGCGGTCGTCCTGGGTTATGTTTTGGCGCTCCAGCTGCGCGAGGCGGCGGAGGATGTCGCGTATCGTAAGCTGTAGTGGCTCGAAGGTCATGCCGAAGTTGATGAGCTTCGACAGGTCCACCCCCTCCACCTCCTCGTGCACCGACACCGACATCTTCGCGTGTCCTTTGCTTTAGTGCGTGTGTGTGTATATTCGGGTGTGTCTGTGAGGGACTTCAGTTTCTTTGTTTAGGTGTGCACTACTTTTGACTTCGTTCTCTCTCTTTTTCCCCTTCGTAGTCTACAAATTCAATCGAAGTGGCTGCTGAGAGTGTTGAAGAAGAGCGAGAAGAAGGCAGACAGGAGAAGTATCGAGGAGGAAGGTGAAGGAAAGAGGCGCGAGTGAAGAGCGCAGCGACGACTAACACTGCAGGAGGCTGAATTTCTACATCGCAACAGGCGAAAAAGTACAGGCTGCACTCGCCACTCCTTTTTTTTTTGGCAGAACTACACGATCATGTACGTCGAAGCGACACGAGGCGATCGCAACTTGAATCCACAACGCCTGCTTAAACGCAATCATTGATTTTCCTTTTTCTTTTTTTTAATGTTTAGCACTCGTGTACTCTGCTCTGAAACTCAAATTGTAACGACTGATGGGGAGACTGAAGAGGGGAAGATGCTCCAAAGATCGGAGCGCCAGAATGCGACTGGCGAAGAAAAAGAAAGCTCAAAACGCTCCTCACGACGTTTCTATCCGCACCTTCGCTCACCACACCAGCCGCATCCCCTTCTCTTTTCTATCTTTTTATATTTTATCCGCCGTTGCGGATACGGCGGCAGAGGACGTCTCGCACGTCCTTCGCCGGCACCAGCTCCTTCATCACGAACTCCTGCAGCCGCAGCATCCCCTTCATGTCGGTGATGTTCATCTCTGTGCAGGTGTCGAGCCAGAGATAGTTGTCGGCGTGCATTTTCGCCTTGCTCGGGGTGTCGTCAATGAGGACAGTATTCTCCGGCTGCGCCAGCGCGGGGAACTGCGCAAAAATAAGCCCCAGATCCTTCACCGTGGCGTGCGTGTCGTCCGCGACACTCGCGTTTAACCGGCGAAAGTCGTCGGCGCGGGTGTGCTCACGGGCCCACACAAACTCAAAGCGCAGCCGTTCGACTGCCTCTGGCTCGGCAGCAGCAGCAGCAGCAGCAGCCTCAACTGGCGCCGCGGCACGCTTCTTCTTATCAAAGCGACCGGCACGAACGCTCCCGCCTTCGCTGGTGGTCGATGCCGACGGCTCCGTCTCTGCCGCAGCAGCAGCAGCCGGTGCCTTCGCAAAGCCGCCCCCTCTCGCGTTCGGCGCGCGTGGTGGCGGTGGCGCACTTGTGTCAAAGGCAGCCGTCATCGATACCTGTGGCGTGTCAAAAATGGCACTGACAAGCGGCAGCGTGTTGCGCTGCGTGGTCGAGCTCCAAATTGCGAGTCGGCAATGCGGCTGCAGCGCCTTGAGCACCTCCATCATGTGCGGACGCAGCCAAATCTTGGACGAGCCAACAGAGAGATCGGGTGCTGGCATCGTAGAAGGGACGTTGCGGAAGTGAATGCGCTCCAGCAGGGTGCCACGGAGGCCGAAGACGAGGAGGGGCTTCAACGCTGGCATCCTTTCCTCGTGTCCGCTTATGTGTCTGTGTGTGCTGGTGGGTGTGTCGGTGTTCGCTTGTCTTGTTTCTTGTCTGTGTGCCTGTCAATGAGGGAAGCAGGTCGAATAGAAGACGTGCTCGCAACGAATGCGCTGCGTCGGGGAAAAGTCGAGATCTGTGAAGAGTACAATTTGCGGGAGAATTCGGTGGGTGCGTCTGTCCTCGCAAAATTGAGGAAGAGAGGGCTGTGGAGGGAAAGGGAGAAAAAAGTTGAATACGAAGCTGTATGACAGAAAACGCAACGTTAGAAGTGGAGGAGAAAAAAACACGAGGTAGTTAGTGGTGAGAGAGAGGAGAGAGAGGGGATAGACGGCTCCCCTCTCTTTAAATGTTTATTTGCCCCTAAACATACGCAACAACACACGTCTTCACCACCTGTGAAGATCAGAGAGGAAGAAGGAGTAGAATACACAAGAGAGACGATGCAGCATGCTGCTGATCCACGTCCTATACCGGCTTTGCCACCACATCATCTCGCTCTGCTCCGTCTTGCCTTCTTGAACGTGAAATGGCACCTGTTTACCACCACCTGTCACGTGAGACGCAGTGCGTAGCAATGTAATAGTGAAGGAATACCAACTCAGTTGAACAACACACAGAAACATAAAAAAAAATTAGTCACATACGCAGTGAAATAAACAAAAGAATCGAAATGTGAAGAAGGAGTGTGTGTGCAGAATAAAACGTGAAATAAAACAATACTACTAAGAGTGATAAGCCCAGTCGAGAGAAGAGTCGCACAAAAAAAAAAAAAAGTTCACGCCGTACGCCAGGGAAAGAGGTGAGGCTCGTACGGCGCTACGGCAGCCTCGAAGGCCTGCCGCCCCAGCTGCAGGTCCGGCAGTCCCATCAAGAACAGCGCAAGAATGCACAGCGCCGCGGCGTAGAAAAAGACGTTGACGCTGTAGTAGGCCAAACCACGGCGGCGGTTGCGCTGCTCCAGCGAGAGAACACCGAAGTAGAGCGTGAGCCACAAGGCGAAGCTCACCAGCGCCGCCATCCACGGCACCGCGATGTGCGTTGGCATCACAGCATCCTGGAAGTAGTGCCCCTCGACCGCCATCTTCACAATCCAAATCGTTTCGACACAAATGCCAAGAATCGTCACCCACGCCGTTGTCCCGATGCGCTTAATTAAGGGGTTCGTCATGAACTCGTACAACTCGCGCAGGCAGGAGGTGGCGAGCAGGGCCCAGAGCGCCAGCCGTGCCGTCACCAGGTGATACTCCGGCGCCATTTGCAAAATCGCCTTCATGGTAAAGCAGTTCAGCTCCTGCAGCAGCATCAGCAGCAAAATACCAGCTACCTGGAAGAAGCGGGTGCGGCTCTGGAAGACGTTCCAGTTGTAACGTGCAAAGCTGCGAGGCCCGAGCTGCCCCAAGAGGCGCCGTGCCTTCCCCTTCATGGTAGGGATCTCCTTCAGCGCGATCCATCGATACTCCTTCGCGTTGAGCTGCCGCAGCAGCCACATCCCCACCAGCATCCCTCCCGCGTTGCAGATCAGCACGTCCAGCAGCACGTGGTCCCACCAGCACTCGCGGAAGTTGGGCAGGACGTGCTGGAAGGTCACCTCGATGACTTCAAAGCCGAGGCTCACCGCCGTCACCATGCGCCAGTCGCGCAAGATGAGCATCTTCACCACGTATCCAGCAGAGTGGGCGAGGATGAACATGTCGAAGGCGGTGTGCACAAAGAGCCATGGATCCTCCTCGGTACTCATGCGACAGTCCGCCGCGTAGGCCCGCTCCGGCAGCGGCGCCCGCAACGACGGGTCGTAGTACACCATGATCGCCCGCACCGTGCCCAGATCTTGGAAGATCATGAAGGTGAGGAAGACAAGGTACAAGACGCCCAGCGCGAGAACGCCGCGCCAGACAGCCGGGTGTGGACGCACCATCAGCGAGTCGGGCAGGTGCACCGTGCCAAAGCCAATGAACACGAACGCGGCGGCCGAGAGACCCAGCTTGACGTTCTGCTCAACGCTCAGGTTTGGGTAGTAGTAGTAGCGCAGCAGCAGCAGAATGCCCATCAAGATGGAGAGCAGCACGGCGACGGTGTGGGGGGTGTAGGCGCCGTCGGCAAAGTCCAGCTCACGTGCCCAGGGACTGGCAGGCTTCAGGTGATCGTCGGCGCGGTGGGCAAACGAAACGGAGTCCAGTGGGTGGGCCGGAGTTAGTGGCGGCGGACGCGTGCGTGCTGACTTCGCATCGCATCCCTTGCCCTGCTGTTGCGCTTGCTGTGGCCGAAGAGTGCCGCTCTTGCCGTCTGCCCCGCAGCTGCCGTTGGCAGACGAGGGAGGTGGTGTAGAGGACGCAGAGGGAGGCGCGGGTGGCTGGGCCGTTGGTGCGCTACCGCTGGTGGCACTCGCACCCACCGCGCCGTTTGCCGAGACGGCGCCTCGTGCGCTTGCTGGCCTCTCCTTGCCCTCCGACTTGCCGGCCTTGTTGCGCGCCATGACGGTCGAAGTAGACTTTGGTTGTGGGGTGCTTGCAAGCCTATTAGCTTCGTGTCGTGTTGAAATAAAAGGAAGGAGGGGAAACAGAGATTGAGTTTTGTTTGTTGTTGTTTTCGGTGCGAAGAACGCTGCGTTTTTTTTCCCGGTGGTCGCTCGGCCGCTGCGCAGAAGCGAGTGGTGCGGTTTGAGGTGGAGCACAATTGTGCACGAAGCCAACAGGAAAGGGGTAACCAGAGGGAGAGTGTATGTCGTTGAGAGAGAGGGCTTTGGTGGGGAAGGAAAAGATCAAGCTTCGTTTGCCTTTGCAATGGTTCAAAATAAACACATGTATCTCAAATGGGATGTCAGGTAGTCCACGTTAAGGTCGAAACGATGAGTTTCTCTTCCCATTCAATAAATCGTCAAACGAAAAGCGCGACCTCATTTTACTGAAACCAAAAAAAAAAAGCAGCGCATCTGCAAGCCTTGATGGCTGCTCGACTTGTTTGACCCGCAGCTCTCGTTCCTTTTCTTGCAGCTATTGTCGATGCTGTCTCACAGACTACCCCGCTTCTCACGCAGCCGCGTCAGCCCCGCCGCGTTCACCACGCAAGGAATCTGCGCAATGAGCTCGGTCGCCCGTAAGCCACGCGTGCCGCGCTCCTCGCTAGACACCACGACGTCGGCCGCCACGCCATGCGCCAGCGCTCCCGCGCACGCTGTGTCGAAGGTGCCGTGCAGGCGCTGCGCCGCGAGACCAGCCAGCAAACCAGTAAGGACGTCCCCCATGCCACCGCTTGCCATGCCTGGGTTGCCCGCGTCGACAATTGCAACGTTCGACAGCACCGACGGCACCCCATTTTCCACCGCAGACGCGCTCAGTGTTGGTGCCGTCGCAGCTGCATCCTGCGCGCTGCCGCTGTCGTTGACACGCTCATCGCGGCACACAACCGTGCCCGGCCCCTTCAGCAGGCACGTGCCGCCGAAGAGCGCTGCGAGACGACGTGCGGCCTCAACGCGATCCTTTTCCACGTCCGCGATGGAGCAGCCAAGCAGCCGGGCTGCCTCGCCTGGGTGGGGCGTGAGAATACTGCGGGGGAGATGAGGAAGCGACCCATTGCCTTCCCCTCCCTCCTGCTGCTGATGCGAATGCAGTTGGTTGGCCAGCATGTTCAGCCCGTCCGCGTCCAGCACCAGCGTCTTCTCCGGGTGTGCCGCGGCGTGGCGGATCGCGACGTCCACGGCAGCCTTGGCAAAGGCACCAGAGCCGAGCCCGGGTCCGACAGCGAGCGTTGAGGCCCACGCGAAGGCCGCCTCCAGCTGCTCCTCCAGCGCTTTCGTGCCTTCAGAAGAGGCAGCAGCAGCAGCAGCACCAGCGTCAACATGGGACGCGGCGTTCACCGTCGTCACCATCGCCTCGGGGCACCGCGTCAGCAGCGGCGTCGCGTACTCTGGTCGAGTCAGCACACGCGTCAGACCCGCTCCGGTTGTAATACACGCCTCGGCTGCCATCAGGATGGCCCCGCCACAGCCGTGGTCGCCGCCGACCAGTACGACCTTCCCGCAGCTGCCTTTATGGGAGGAGGCGGCACGTGGCGCACCGAAAAAGGTGGGGATGTCGCTGACAGAGACCCGGCGGCAGCAGGCGTGCTGCAGGCGCTCCGGAGCCGTCATCCACTCCTCCAGCCCCAAGCTGCGATAATGCAGTCGGCCAACGTAATCGCAGGCCTGCCCGGTCAGCAGCCCAGGCTTTAAACAAATAAACGTAGTAGTGTGATCGGCCTTCACACAGGCGCCCGCCGCCACGCCCGTCTCAGCGTTCAGACCAGACGGGATGTCGATGGCCACGCGCGGCACGGAAAGCGCGTTCACACACGCGATCACCTCCTCGTAGTGCGGGCGTGGTTTCCCACTGATGCCCGTGCCCAGCAGACCGTCGATCACGAGGTCGACATCCGGTGGCACAGGAACCGGTTGACCAGCCTCCAGCGTTGCCTCCGTCCCACCGACCGCCTGCCAAGCCGCTCGAGCACGCGTGGCTTCCGCCGGCAGCGCGTTGCGGTGCGGCATACACAACACTGTCACCGCCTTGCCCGCCGCGCGTGCGAGACGAGCCATCACGTAGCCGTCGCCACCGTTGTTGCCCGGCCCTACAAGGATGAGCCAGTGCCGTTGCTCGCGGTACAAATTCGACACGATGTCGTACGCGGCGCCACCGGCACGCTCCATCAGCTGGCCGAGGTCGATGTTCTGGCTGGCAGCAGCGGCGGGCTCGGCGTCACGCAGCCAGGCGGCACTCCAGACACAGCGCCGCAGTGTTTTCTCCAGCGCTGTGGCGACGTGGCAGCGCTCGGCGAGCCAACGAGACATTGTTTGGGCGTTGTCTGTTGGTGGTTAAGGGAGAGAGAGAAACAGGTAAACTGAGTTCTTTTTATTTCTTTTTGATGACGATGAGGAAACGTAGTAACGATCGAGATAATAAAAATAGTAATGAAGGGATTTGATGTGAGAGCAGTGCAAGTGAAAATGTGATTGTGTATGTGTGTTTGGGTAATAGAGTGTATAAGAGTGTTTTTGCTCTGTGATCCCTGAAAGAGAGAGAGACGGAGGGCGTATCGCGGTGAGGTAGGCGAAGCAAGACGGTAAAATAATAATGTATAAATAGAGTAGTGAAAGCTGGAAGAGTGTATTGTCTTGTGGCCCACGCGCGCTTGTGTGTGTGTGTGTGTAGTAGGAAAAAAGAACAATACCTTTGCATGGCGCAGAGCGGAGAAAGAAGAGGAATGAGAAGAGAAGAGGAAAGAGGGAAGGAAGAAGTACGAAAACAATGGAAGACATCCTTGAATAAAATGTGGCGCGAACGCTCTCGTGAGAATTGAACGCCTCTCACACCTACCATTCCCATTATATAACACTGTTAATATGCCTTTACGAGCCGTCACAAGCAGAACAGTCTCCCCATCATGATGGCACAACCAATTTGAATCCCTTTTGGTGAGTTTGTTTGCTTTCTTCTGTTCTTCTCGAGTGTGCTGTTTTCTTTATTTTCTATGGGAAAAACTGAGGTGGTGCCGCTCACGATCCGTATTGGTATGTGAGGAGTGATGTCAAGAGACCCACTTCTGTATCATTATTCTTGCTTGTATAAAGTGCAAAACGTTCTTCTCAGAAGGCGGCACATTAGAACAGTCTGCCAAATAAGTGTTCAGTTAAACAAACATTTGCAAATTTAAAAGAAGGTCAAAGAAAATAAGACAAAAGAAGTGAAGTGACAATGCATCTCATGACGGCTCATCCATTCACACAAGTATATACACCACTTAAACTTACACAACAACACACGCTTCAAAGCAGCTCTTTGGCGAAATAAAGACATAGCGCCTCCGCTTCTGCTCTTCGTTCCCCCACAACAAGCATTTCTCTACAGTACCGTCATCGCTTTTTTTTTTGAGCTCGCGCCATCGTGCTATAGTTAACCTTTTTTAAATATCTTATAAAAGCCCTGAACGCCTTTATCACGCTCAGCTATTCGTTTAACTTCGGCTAGAAGTCAAGGCCCAAGGCAACATCAAGGTCATCGTCGTCCTGCGGCGGCGGCGCCTGCTGCTGCTGAGCCGGCGCCGCTGCCCCACTCGCAGTGGCCAGCCTGCCCTCCGCCTTCAGTGCTGCCGTTGGAGCCCCACTCTCAACACCACCACCGCGAAGTGCGCTGCGCTGCGTATCCCCACTTCCCTCCTCCTCCCGCTGGCGCTTCCGCATTGCCTCGTCTGCGTTCGCCGCGGTATCGCGGTCTGCGGATCGTGCAGTTGCAGTGGCAGAGGGCGGCGGCGTCGAGCTGTTTGCCGCCGCGCAACCAGTCGTTGCCGAGCACGCGCTACTACTTGCAGCAGTGGTGGTAGTGGTGGCCGCAGCTGCCGTTGATGTTGAAGCTGCGGTGCCGTTCGATGAGGGGTGAGCACTGGAGGGAGCTGCAGACACCGACCCATTCGTGTGCGGCGCATCGCCCGATGAAGCCGCCGCCTTCGCAGTCTCCACACCCTTCGGCTCCTCCTGCGGCTCGGCATACCCGGCAGCCTCCTTCACAAAGGCCGGCACACGAGCCATGTCCACCACCGCAATCACCGGCAGCTTTGTGACGCCGTCGCGGTACTGCCGCAGCTCCCGCACCACGCTGTAGAAGGTGCGAATGGCTGGCATTAAATCAATCGTCGCGGTGGACATCTTCTCATCGACGGTCATGCCGATAAAGTAGTGCGCGGTGAACCACGTCGGACCCGCCGCAGCAGCAGGAGAGCCGTTGGCGGTAATATTGGCCACGTTGCCACGTCCTCCTGCCGCGGCTGCGGAACGCATAACACCGTCCGCACCGAGCTGACCCGAGGTGCGCGACCCGACGCTGCTGCGGGGGCTGGCGGCACTCTGGGCCTTGCTCGTCAGCCGTGCCCGCAGCTCCACCTCTTCTGGATCCTCGTAGCGACGGGGGTTGAGGTGCAGCCGCAGCTGCCGGTAGTCCTCCAGCGTCTGCCCCCGCGACGACGCGTTGCCGGACCACAAAATACGCATGCGCGACTCCACGCCGTCGGCATAAGCCTGGTAGTGTTCAGGGTCGCTGCAGGGGACCTTGATGTGGAGGTAGCGCTGGTACTCCCCAAAGAAGGGAACCGGCTCGAGGACGGAGGACCACACACCGAAGGGGCCGAAGCGCATCTTGGCCTCCGCCTCGCTCAGGCTCAGGTGCTGACTCAGCAGCTCATGTCCGCGCTGGAACTCATCGCAGAGCTGGCGCAGGTTCGTCAGCGTCACGTTGTAGCATGCGTTACCGTACGGGACAGCCGGCGTCAGCACGGGGAAAAGCGCCATCGCGTCGGAGCGCGACTCGCGGGGATCCCATCCACGACCAAGGTGGCTGCGCGCACGCGTCGATTCAGTCAGGTAGATCGCCCGGTTCTCCGTCCCCGTCTCGTGGGGGTTCGGCTTGAACCACGTGTGGTAGGTGCGGAAGAAGCGGGTGATCATGCCCGCGGCGTTTTGGTTCGGGTAGCACTGGCAGACGAAGGCGGTTAAGATGGCCCAGCCGATACCCGATGGGAAGCCAAAGGTGTTGCTATAAATGGCACGCGCCTTACCCCACGCCTTCACAAAGCGAAGTGCCTGGCGAAAGACTGCCTTGTTGGGGACGAGATCCATAATGTTGTGTGCCACACGCACGGCGTTACAGCTCAGCACCGACTGCTCATCCAAGCCCTGCAGCAGGTCATCCGTGATCACCTCCGGAACGCGGTCCTGCCGGATAGAACCAAAGGACAGATCGATATCGATGCCGTCGCACACCATTGCAATAATCGGCACACGCGACTCGCGGATGCAGTGCAGGTCCGTCACCCACGGCTCGCTCTTCAGACGCGGTGCCAGCGTGGTGAAGAAGTGCTCGCGCGTAATTCGGCTTGGCGCGATGAGCACCATATCGATATCACTGCCCGACGTGTGCACGTTGTAGCGGTACGACCCCGTCGCGAAGATGCGCCCCTCCACCTGCCCCGCTGCCGCCTCGGGCATTCGGAACTCGGTGATCATCGTGTGGCGAATCCACACACGCACAACGTTGACGATGCGCTCGAGAACGGAGCGGCGGCGGTTCGACTCCTCTTCGGGTTCGATGCGGGTGAGGCACCACTCGCCCAGCGTGGCGTCGTGCACCACCTCGCCGCCCTTCGGGCCATCGCTCGAGACGATCTTCTTCGCCAAGAAGTTCTTGTCGGCCGCGGTCGCCATTGCCTGCGCGTGCCGTGCACCTTTCTAAAGCAAATATGGACAAATGTAAATTAGGATAATAAAGTTGCTGCAAAAAAGAAAAAAAAGCAGTTCTGCGACTTGCAACAATAAAATTAAAACACGGCCTTAGAGAAGACAAGGCTCACTGCTCGCTGTTGTCACCCAACTTTGCCTGTTTCTTGCTGTAGGGTGAATCAGAGCAGTGGTGGTGTTGGTGATGTGGAGATCGCGTAGAACCCCTCTTCAAGTGTTTCATTGACGTGACGGCAGAACAGTGTAGAGAAGAGGAGGATGAAAGAGAGAGAGAGAGGGAAAGAGAGATGATTAACACGCTTTTAGAGATGCTCGTCTTTCCAGAGTCTAGAAAAAAAAGATTCACTGACAGGTGCGTCAGCAGCATTCGTCAGCCTTTCTACCATGTGTGACACGAAAAGACAGCCTAACAGCGGCATGCCACGCTTTTTTAAAAGCGGTGAGAAAGCCCACGATTTGAAAACGGCCGTGTCGCTTTTTGCCACTTCCTTTCCAAAACCGAAGATTTGACATTGCAAAGGGGGCAGAGAAGCGTCCCACTGCGGTGACAGCATCAACGCCCGTCATCGCTCTCCTGCCGCGCATGCGTCCGTCACCCTCCGCGTTCCTGATCGCCGTTGTTCCTATTAGTTTTGTTGATTTACGGAGGTGCGGATGCGCCTACGCGTGTGCTTATATGTGTGCCTTGTCAGTGAAGTAGGGGGGAAAAAAGTCGTAGGCGTCGTGAGCAGCGTGCGGCTACACCACCAGCGTGGTGTGATGCACACGTGCGCGATTGCGTCCAGCAGCAGTACACCTAAGCACACACATACACACACAAGCAGCGCAGACGCCACCAAAGCAATGAGGAAACAAAAAAAGCACGAAGAGTAAACAGAAAGGTTTACAAAAAAAGACCTTCCTCGGTCACTGCGAAAAAGCAGGTGGCGTCACACTAGACTTCACCACCGGCACAGGCGGCAGCCACTACGCATACACGCACAGACACATACACACACACGCAAAATCCAACGCTAATATACAGAGAGAAAGAGAGAGAGCAACACAATCAACTGCGCACGAAGATGGGACAAATTCAAGTACTGAGGAAAGAAGCGTGAGCTACGAAACAGCAACGACACAGCGCGTGCCATCTTTTTTTTCTTTTATCCGTGTCAATGGCCTCTTTGCCTTCTATACTTGATAACGCAGGCTGTGGGAAAGAAAGAGCGGAATGCGTGTGTGTGGGTGAGTGTGTGTGTGTGTTTCTGCCAGAAACATCAACTCGCCTACTTGCGATCGAGCAGGATATCCAGCGCGCAGGGCTGCATTGTCAAGTTCAGCAAGTCCTGCACAATCTTCCGCGACGCAGCAGGGCGGCGCCGACGCACCGATGACCGCACCACGCTCGCCGGGGCCGTACGCAGTGTCGCACTCATCAGCCGACTCGCCGCGCTCGGCGGTGGGCTGTAGTCGCCGCCTTGCATCGTCAGCTCCGCGCTGATCTCCGAAATTGTCGCAGTGCTCGCGACAGTGGCTTCGGCGAGACGGTCCAGCACCGCCTGCACGAGCGCCTCGAAGAGCGGCGTGGAGTGCAGCATCGAGCACTGGATCGACGCGGAGCCACGCACGGTGATGCCCACTGCGTCCTCCACTGTCACCTCAGTCGACGGGGCAGACGGGGCACCAACGATGGCCGGCGCAGCTGTCCTTCCCGGAGCCGCAGCGGTGGTCGGACTTCCATGGTGGAGTGATGCGAAAGAGCTCAAATTCCCTTCGGTTGGGCTCACCGCCGCCGTCGTGCTCCCATCCCCGTGCAGCGGCGCAGAGGTGGCGTTGTGCTCCTCCAGCTTCAGCGTCCGGTGTGTGCGAGCGTCGCTGATGGCGTCCGATGAGCGCGACGTGGTAAGAGGGAGTGGCGGTGTGTTGGCGGCAGCAGCAGCAGCAGCATTAGCAGCTGCCCGGCCTGGGGATGCGTGGTGGCTGCTGCTGTGTTGAGTAGCCTTGCGCAGCAGCCCACACACCACCACCGGCTGCGGCCCCAGCGCGGACTCCAGCTCCATCATGATATCCGCCGCCTGCACGAGGGTGACCTTCTGCCCCGGGTCGTAGCACAGGCCAATGACGTGGCAGTGCCGACACACGAAGCGGCGCAGCTGCTCGTAGCGGCCTGCACCACTCAGGTCATACACGTGCAGCGTTACCTCGGTGGAGAGGCCGCCGGCAAGACGCACAGAAACGGCACGACGGCGAAAGCCAATCGTGGGCCGCACGACCATCTGTGTCGGCTTCTCTCCAAGAAAAGACTGCATCGCGGCGGACTTGCCGATGCCACTCGGCCCCACCAAGGCCACACGAATCGGGCTCGACAGCAGAATACGCGCTCCGAGCGAGAAGGAGGAGAGGCCCTCGCATCGCGCCATCTCCTGCCGACGTGCAAAGTCGAGAAACTGCGTGTAGTTGTACCGCGCGTGGAGGGAGATGACTCGCTTAGCTGCCTCGCTCTCTGACAGCGCCGTGGCGTCTTGGATGACAGACGCGCTGTTGAAGATGTCATCGCCGAGCGACGACGTCGCAGCTGCGTTGCCGCCGCCGCTGTACCAGGGCGAGCTGCGCTGCTGCTGTGCTCGCAACGCCGCCGCACGCGACTTGAGCGAGGACAGCTGCGTCGCCTCGCCCTCCTGCTGCCACCGTGACATGTTGTATTGATACCAAATTATATTATCTCGCGACAAGAAGTAGAAGTCGGCGGAGGTCAGGGCGACGCTCACGAGATCGCGCAGGTTGAGGTAGGTCATCACGTTCACCAAGAGCACACGCTGCAACATCTTCAGCTCCCCACGACTGCGGCGTCGCACCTCCCCGCTTTCCTGCCGCGTCGACACCACCAGCTGCACCTCGTAGTAACAGCTCGCACAGACGCGACACGGCACGACGTTCGCGACAAGCGGCGAGGCCACCATTGAATTCGGCACAAGCACCGCGGCAGGCGATGCTGCGGACACACCCGACGGGTTGCCACCGTAAGGATTGTTTCCACCGTCAGCAGTGGCCTGGTTCATCGTGGTAGATGCGAGGATGGAAGGCGAGCTAGAGGCGGCCGACGAGTCTTCGCCGGTGTTACGGGCCGCAGCACCGCCATTTCCATTTGTCGCACCCGACATGCTGCTGTTGCTGCTGTTGTACGCCGCGGCCATTGCCGATGGTGCGGCAGCCCCAGCGGGCTCTGGCGTTATCGCGGACGACGTCACCGCCGTCCCGTACCCATTTCCCGCGCTCACCGACTCCGGCATCCCCGTCGGCATCGCCTTGGCGGAGAGGTACACGAGATTGTTGCAGCAGGAGCCGCAGAAGACGCGTCCGCACATGCGACAACGGTGCTTGCGATTGAAGAGAGAAAAGTTGTTCGAGCAGTCCGGCGCCATGCAGTTCACGACGTGCGCGTCTGGAATCCACTGGTCCAGGGGGCAGCACCGCACCTGGGAGGGGTCCAGCACGGGCTTCGCGAGCGTCGACGTATTCGGCACACCGCCGTTCATTCCTGCCGCACTCAGCGGCCCACCCGCCGCGCTGCCATCGCCGTTGTAGTTGTTCGGCCGCCGCGTCACCGAAGCCGTGCTGCTGTACGGGCCGAAGCTGCTCACCGTCGCCGCACGCGTCAAGTTGATCGCCGACTGTGCAACAGCAGCGGTGTTGTTCGGGTTGTTGCTGTTGCCGCTGCTCGTGCCCACCACACCGGGTGTGCCGCTATTCCCCACCACCACCTCGTCGCCTGCCATGCCGGAGAGAACGCTCACCTGCAGCACCGGCTGCGAGCGCGTCGTGCGTGTCGCCGAGGCATTGTTGTACACGGGTGTCGGCTCACGCTCCATTTCGCTCACTCACGCCGCCGGGGACACTATCAGAGAAGACTTCCGTTTCTCTTTCTTTTTGTCTGCTCTGCGTGCTGTGCAGACCAGCAAGAATCAAATCAACGTGCCACAGACGCGTGCGCCTACAAAGGGTACTCTGTCGCGACGTCCTAGCGGGTCGAAGCTAGCAAAAAAAAAACGCGAGAGCAGAGCAAAGAGCACAAGCAAAAGTCAGCCGATGTTGCCAGTACCACTTCCCTTCTTGACCAATAGAAATAATAGATAATAATAAGCCTTTGTTTTTTTTCTATTGTTGTGTTCGTTATTGTTGTGTATTGCACGGGTTTGCCCTTGCTTAGCCGTCTCGCATCCGAGAGCAGTAAGAGAATGTGGGGTGATGTCTAGAGAGGGCAGGAGGCGTGCACTAAACTGAGTGATGCGCAATACTGCTGATGTCGACGTCGCATCTAATACACTAGAGGGAGGAAAAGAGAGAAGAGAGTGGGAGCGATTCACAGTGGTGCAGAGGGGACAGTGGGGTAGTGTGCTTAATTGTGTGAATGAGTTAGGATAACCAAGTAAGTATGCATCTACTATCACCGGCAGGGCTTTGTACACACTCAGCACGCACCACTTGATTGGCCGTCATAGATGTTAAAATGGCGTACATATCTTTCAAAGCCGTGCTGCAGAAAACGAGCCAGTCTCTTTCGCACCTATGCGTGTGTGTGTGTGTGTAAAGGGTGCCAATGCGCGCAGACAGGTTCCGGAAAAGAGAGCAGATAAAGGACAAGAAACAAGGGGAAACACTAGTGCATGTCCCTCTTGTCCTCCTTCCCTGTTTGGCTTTCTCACACCTATACTTCTTCCGTTCTTTTTTTTTAATTCCCAAATGCGGGGGTGTTCTCGCTGTATATAGAGACTGTAAAACTTCAATTTTTTTTTTCATTGTTCGTTAGAGTAAAAACTTTTCTTTTGGCTATTTTTTGGCTTAACATTTTTCTCTTTTTTGTTTTTTGTTGGAGAAAAGAAAAAGGCGAGCGCATCTGTCCAAGACAACGAGATGCGAGGTACCCAGTGGACACACACGCGTGTCATGGACGTGTGCCCTCTACCTCTCTTTCTTACATCGAAAAGAAAAGAAAAAAGAGACTTGTAAATCTTTTTTGTTTGAATTTGTTGAAAGGGTACAGGATCAACATTTCGTTGATTTTTTTCTTCCGTGCCCGTTGTAAATTTCATTTTTTTTTTGGGTTTGTTTGTTAGAGAATAAAGACTGATGTCTGAAAAACGAGAAAATAAAATTAAATCGAAAAGGGGTATTCGTTAAGCTCCACGCTGACTAATTTTTCTTCCTTTTTTCCCTCTTTTTTCCTATCGCTACTGCGTACCGCTTTCCTTTCCTCTCTTTGTTTGGAAGCAAAGTGGTCTGTCAGAAGCAAGAAAAATAGAGAGAAAAAGATATGGTAGCTGCTTCGTCTTCTTTTTCATTTGTTTTCGTAAACGCATGCTGTTGCGTCATCTGCTCCTTCCTACTTCTCTCACGTATTTGTATAGACGAGAAAAGGAAAAACATTGACGACGTGGCGGATTAGCTGCACTTTGCAGCCTATCGCAGAACACTCCCTACACGTGTGCAGGAGCAGAGAGCTGAGAAAGAGAGAAAGGCACCTTCCACACCGAAATACAGCACGCCAAAAGACAATTAAAAAAGGGAGCAAAATAGAACCAAAAGAAAAACAAAAGCCATTTTTTGCATTTTTGGTGTTCTACAGCAACAAGTCAGAAACGAGGCAGACGAAAAAAAAAAAGAAGGGATGCCAGAACAGGAGCTCTTGATCCTTTCTTCTTTCTTGGGTAACGGCTAAGATGCTACCATGGAACAAATAGCAGTCCACTTCGACTTCAGGACTTCGGAGAACCCGATAGCTCAGTCACAAGGCACGCACGCCCAGACACGCCTTACGCCCAGCCGGGGTAGCCGTACTTCGCGCTGGAGGCAAGCTCCTCCTCGATGCGCAGCAGCCTGGTTCAGCTTCGCCGTGCGCTCGCCGCGGCACGGAGCCGCCGGTCTTGATCTGGCCAGTGCCCAGACCAACCGACAGGTCCGCAATGTACGTGTCCTCCGTCTCGCCGCTGCGGTGCGACACCATCACCAGACCACCCGTGCGCCATGCACAGCTTCGACGCAGCGATCGACTCGCTGATCGTGCCGATCTGGTTGATCTTCAGCAGCAGCGAGTTGCCACGCCCTTCTTCCTCCGATCGCCATGTTCACGCGCTCCACGTTCGTCACCGTCAGGTCGTCGCCCACCGATCTGCGCCTTGCCCTCCAGCGCCTTCGTGATCGCCGGCGAACTCGTCGAAGTTGTCCTCCGCGAAGGGGTCCTCGATGGACACCAGCGGGTACTCGGCGACCCAGCGCGCGTAAGTCTCCTGCAGCTTCTCCGCAGACACGTACGTCGGCTCGGGGTTCTTGAAGGTCAGGTTGTACATCTTCTTGTCCGCGTCGTACGCCTCGCTGGCCGCGCAGTCCATGCAGATCGCGAACTTGCCCTTGTGGCCCGCCTTCTCGATCGCCTCCATCAGGATCGGCAGCGGCTCGTCGATGTGCTTGATCGGCGGCGCGAAGCCGCCCTCGTCGCCAACGTTCACGGCGTCCTGGCCGTACTTCTTCTTGATGATCGCCTTCAGCGCGTGGTACACCTCCGAGCCCATGCGCAGCGCCTCGTGGAACGACGTGGCCTTCGTCGGCGCAATC
The DNA here is from genome assembly GCA_000331325.2 of Crithidia fasciculata. NCBI lineage: Eukaryota > Euglenozoa > Kinetoplastea > Trypanosomatida > Trypanosomatidae > Crithidia > Crithidia fasciculata. The sequence goes on from AODS02000149.1 coordinate 50,918, forward strand.
ATGAACTCCTGGAACGGCAGCACGTTGCCGGCGTGCTTGCCGCCGTTGATCACGTTGAAGCACGGCACCGGCAGCCGGATCTCCTTCGTGCCCGCAAGCTGCGCGATGTACTGGTACAGCGGCACGCCAGCCTTCGCCGCCGCAGCTTTGCTGATCGCCATCGAGCAGCCCAGGATCGCGTTCGCGCCAAGCTTGCTCTTGTTCTTCGTCCCGTCCAGCTCGCACATCATCTTGTCCAGGCCCGCCTGGTCCGACTCGTCCTTGCCCACAAGCGCAGGCGCCAGCACCTCGTTCACGTTCTTCACCGCCTGCGTGCAGCCGGCGCCGCAGTAGCGCGCCTTGTCGCCGTCGCGCAGCTCGCACGCCTCGTGCACGCCAGTCGACGCGCCAGACGGCACGGCGGAGCGGAACATGCCCGCGTCCGTCGTCACCTCCACCTCCACCGTGGGGTTGCCACGGGAGTCGAGCACCTCGCGGGCGTGCACCTTCTGGATCGGCATCGCGGCAGGAAAGAGAGGTGGTAGTGTT
>AODS02000150.1:0-47036 GCA_000331325.2 Crithidia fasciculata
TCGTGCGTATTCAGTGGAGGAACCAATGGACGTCGTATCGGTGGCACACCACCCCGAACGCTGTATCTCACCTTCAGCGCAACTGGTACTCTGTCCGCCTTCTCTCCCTTGCGTTTCTCTCTCGTCTCTACTGCAGCACCCACGTCGCTGCGGCCGCCGCGGTGATTACGCGAAACAGGTGGGGAGGCAGCTGCGAGTGCGCACCCGATACTTTTTGTTGCCCTGCCTGACTCACCTTTTTTTTTTTCTCTTTCCCCCTTTCTCTCCTCTCTCTCTCTTTCTTGGTGTTCTTCTTGAGGGTCGGAACGAGAAACACGAGAAGTCTTCTTTTTTTCTCTGCGTGTCGTCCGTTGTGTATTGTCGCGTTATAGATGGAGTCCAAGGGCCGCGTTCTCGGCGCCGTGCGGACGCTGTCCGAAGCCGTGTCGTCACAGGTGAAGACGGAGGAGACACGCCTGCTTGTTTTCCAAGTTGTCTCCGGCAAGCTAGAGTCCTTCAGCCTCCACCAACTCGAGCAGGCCCTAAGCTACTTCACGAACCACAATAGCGCGTACACCAACGTTGCCGAGCACGAGTTCCACGTGCTGGCGGAGGAGACGCTTAACAACTCTATCCGATCTGTTCTCGTCTACGACGACTTCTCCGGCTACTTCGGCGATGCAGAAGTCTTCTCCCTCTCCATGGCGTTCCAATACAACCTCTCTGTTGAGGCGCTGACGCTGAGTGGCATCAACATCAGCGACGAATGCGTCTGCTCTCTCTGCGAGGCACTCGTTCGCTCGCGGTGAACTACATCGACCTCTCTAACACGCCGCTGGAGGACGAGGCGGCCGCTCCCTCGCCGCCCTCGCCCACGTCAACCGTACCTGCGCACCGTCATCGTCGACGACACCCTCATCGCCGACGACGTCCTCGACGAGATCGACGTGGCCTGCCAATTCAACCACAGCAACTGGGAGGGCAACGGCGGGAGGGTGGAGGAGGGCCTCTTCCGCAGCGCCGACCTCGCCCGGCTGAAGCACCGCCTCCAGCAGACGACACGCGCGCAGCACAGGCGAGTGCACTTCTGCGTCGCACACCTCTTCGGCTGCTGTCCTAATGGCGAGCTGTGCCTCTACTCACACACGCTCGGAAAGAGCGGGCTGAGGAGTGGACACGTCGCTGTCGGCGAAGATCTCCGAGCTCTCGCGAACGGAGGCAACTGGGAGGACCGGCTGCCACGCGTCCGTCGACGGCGCTCCTGGCGAAATCCAGAGGACGACGAGGGAAGAAAGACGCGACTGCGCCGTGCTCGCCTTGAGCGTATCCGGGCAAAAGCGCAGGAGGAGGAGAGGAAGACATGTGCTGCTGCTGCTGGTGCTGGCGGTGGTGGCACTGCGCCGATCGTACGCGGTGGGCGGCACCGCTGCTCAACGCCTCGTTGGGATGTGCTGCGGCATGTTGGTGGTGGGCGTCGTTAGCCTCGTCGCCCGCCGCTTCACCCGCAGTGCTGCTGCTGCTGCCGCGTAGCGAGCGGAGATGCCGCGGCGACTTCGACTTGTTCTGCGGACCCGTCGCCAGCCGCGACCGACAGGCCTTTTCTGCTTTTACACGCGTGTTGCTTGCGTGAGTGTGCGGCGCCGCGCGCATTTCGGTGGCGAGTGCCTGGAGCTTCTGGGTTGCATCGCGACATGAAGAATCTTTGTGGAAGAGTCTTCGTTTTTGCAAGCCAGATTACGCTACGCGCTGCGCATTTCGCCTAGCTCTGTTACAGCAGCACACCCCAAAACACTCCACACACACCGGCGGCAAAGGACGCGAGGTTCTGACAAGTGCGTGGCGGGGCAAAGATGCGAATTTCCTCGACTTCGATGCACAAACACATCAATACTCTCACAGACATAGAAAACGATGAAAACAAAGCACTTCATTTATTGGTGTCGTCGTGTCAACTCAGTGCATCATCACTGCGTGACAATTGTCTACGGCGCGTGCGCGCGCACCACCTATCATGACGTGAAGAGAGGAAGTCGTACGGATGAAGTCCCCTCAAGGCGTCTTTCTGCGTCGCTGGTCGCCTCTCTTCTACTCTGTTTGCCGGGCGGCAGCATTTGGGTGCCGCCAGAGACGCTCTCTTTGATCGCCGACTGCGGGAGAGAACGGCGTTGCACACCGTGGCGAGCTGTCGAATGCCGCAGTTGGCGATCTCGCTGCTTTCCACTTTCATCTTCTTCTCTCTTTCGTATGCTCTCTGTCTTACTTACTTTTATCGGTCATCATTGCCACGCACCCGTAGTGGTGCACTCCGGCTTTTCTTCTGTCCGTTACCGCCAAAGAAAAAACAACAACACTGTTCTACTTGTTGCGCGACTTGGCCTTCTCTCTCTCTCTCGCTGTTTTACTGCCTTTTTTCTGTTATACACTGCAGCAGCAAGGCGAGCCACACAGTCCGACCGCGTAGCTCAACTCATATCTCGTCTTCTTTTTGTTCTCTCTTTCTTCACCCGGAGAAAGAAAGATAGATATTACCGCTTAGCCTCCCTCGGCGCACTTCGCAGTAGAACACCACCCTATCGCGTGTGTGTGTGTGTGCTTCCGTTACAACTGCTGCCACTCGCTTTTTTTTTTCCCTTTCGACTCGCGAAGGATAGTCATCATGGCGGGCACCGGCAGCGGACACGACCAGTCGACGGACGTCTTCTCGGCTGAGGGCCGCGTCTTCCAGGTGGAGTACGCCGGCAAGGCGGTGGACAACAGCAGCACGGCGGTGGCGGCGTGCTGCAAGGACGGCGTGGTGTTGGCCATCGAGAAGATTCATTCGAGCCGCATGCTGGAGAACGGCTCCAACAACCGCATCCACGCCATCGACCGCCAGGCCGGGGTTTGCATCTGCGGTCTCCTGCCGGACGGCCGCGCCATCGTCTCGCGTGCGCGTTTGGAGGCGGAAAACAGCCGCGACATTTTTGCGACGCCGATCCGCGGCTCGGTGCTCGCCAACCGCATCGGTGAGTTCATGCACGTCTACACAACGCACTACGCCTACCGCCCCTTCGGGTGCTCGGCGATCATCGCCTCGTACGCTGACGACGGGCCGCAGCTGTACGTGAGCGATCCGAGCGGCACGGTGGCGGGCTACTACGGCATTGCCCTCGGCAAGGCGAAGACGGTGGCCAAGAGCGAGCTGGAGAAGCTGGACTTCGCCAATCTCAGCTGCGAGGAGGCGGTGCCGAAGCTGGCCAACATCCTGCATGACGTTCATGACAAGCAGAAGGACAAGCTGTACGAGGTGGAGGTGGCGTGGGTGTGCGACAAGTCAGACCGCAAGTTTGTGCACGTGCCCGCCGAACTTATTCCCCCACCGCCGTCGAGCTAAGCGCGGCGGATGTCGACTATTGCTCTTTTTTATTATTATTTGACTGCCCCATTCTGATTTTTTTTTGTCCTGGTCGTATTGCGGAAGCTTTGTGTTTGTGTATATGTGTGTGCGCGAGGGATCGGGCCAACAGAGTGGCCGCGACGCGGATGAACATGTGTGAGGTCTGCAAATTGTTCTTTCTGGTAGTCCTCCTCTTTATTTATTGTTATGAATGCCATGCGCGCTACGAGACAGGCGGAGAAATGTTTCCAAAAGCCTTCTTTGCAGCTCGACGATGTTTTTGGTTCCCGCACGCGTGCAGAGCGGCTTCTCTTTTCTCTTTGACAGAAAAACAAAAATGCGCAGAAAGAGGGGGAAAACGAAAGCGGATGACACGAGCCGCCAGCACTTCAGGCTGTGGTGCATGTGGGGTCTCGAGGAAAGAGTCGGAGCAGCAGCCCCACTTGCTCTGGATGTTGTGTGTCTCTTCCTCAGCAGAATGGAGCTTTCCAACAGAATGTTGGTGTTTCTGCAACCCGAACGCATTTTTCGAGTGACACTCACTTATGGCCGGCGTGTCATTATGTTTTCTGTGCGGATGCTGCGCTCAAAGGAGCGAATGTGCCACCGGAAAGCAGAGAAGTAGGCGATGCCGCGCTGGGCAGACTGGCAGGCGTATGCAACGGGCGGGCGTGCTCGTGCGGGGTGGCGGCCGCGGCGATGAACGGCAGCTGTGTGCTCCACTCTTCTCTCACACAAAGCGATGGCAGCTATTAAGTTGTCGGACTCATTGGGCAATTCTTTTTTCTCACTTCTCCCCTACTCTTTGTTAAATTCTTTTTTATTGCCCGGCTCCCAGTGTCACTTTGGACGTACAGAGCGACGCGGGCTTTAAGCTTCACCGAACTGTCAACGCAGACCCACACACAGGCACGCTGGTCAGACAGAGGAAGCACACATGCTCCGCTGCAGTGGCCTGCGCTGCGGGGTGCACAGGGTCGGCTACACCCACCCCCACCAGCTCCCTGTGCCGTGCGCGCAGCGCTGGGATCTCCGTCTGGCACGCGCACGCATCTTCCAGGAGTACGTGGAGGAGAAGGCGCCAGGAGCGTGGCAGCTGGAGGATGAACGGCACATGTCGCCCGAGTTCAACACCTTCACCGGCTACCCGATGCGCAACATGCGGCCCGGCTACGGACAGAACCTGCCCGACTTCATCATGAAGAAGAGGCTGCCGAACAACACACACTACGAGCTCTTTGCGCGTCGCGACATCCCCAACGAGGAGAACGCCATGTACGGGAAGCTGCTGTACGACATGACGGTTCACGGCACCTCTCTGCCCTCCACCTACCGCATGCACAAGGACATCAACAAGGCTCAGCGCAACGACCGCAAGTTGTCTGGCAACCGGTTCAAGGTGCTGAACTCCGGCGGAGCAAAGAACCCGCCGTCCGGCTTCGAGCCGATTCCCGATGCCGCCGAGGAGGAGGACGACTAGTGATGTTGTGCTTCGCCGTGGGCTTTGTCACACCGAAGTGCTGGAAGCTTAGGTGTCTCTTGGTGTTCTCATCACTTAAAAAGAGAAAAGCACAGTGCATCTGTCTGAGAGTGCAGAGCTGCTGCTGCTTGCCCTCGCCGCAGATCGTGTCGCTATCTGCATTTGCTGGTGCTCTTCGCTGTCTTCTGGCGGCCGTTGTGCATCTGTGCCGCCGCGGCGCAGCGTGGCTTTCCTGCCAGTAGTGCTGTAGTGGTTTGTGCACGCGTGTGGTGAGTCTGGCTGCGGTTCGTGTCTTGTTTTTGTTGTTGTTATGTGGTTGACGTTGACGGCTCTTGAGTGCCTTTGCTTCATTGATGGTGGGTCGGAAGGGACTGCGGTTCTTCGCTGCGATTCGGCCTCTCTCTCACACACACAGAGAAAAGAAAACGCCACAGATGCGCATAGGAGGGAAGCTTAAGCGTGGATCGGGCTGAAGAGGGTAAATTAGAAGAAGTCCAACCTCTCTCTTTTCCTCTCCACACTGCATCAACACAGGTTATTGTCCACCGCCGACGATGCTACCATCTTAAATCTACAAAAAAAAAAGGATGTCCAGTCTCCTCTGTTGTTCTTCTTGTGTGCCTCACTGCAATGGAAAAGGCGGATATGGAGCTGCTCGGCGGCACCGCCACGAACCTTGGCGGGAACTAATGAGCTGGGCAGTCGCGTACCTGTCAAGAGTTACTGCAGGTGCAGACAAAACTCAGATCTATCTTCTTCTTCTCATTTACGCAATTGTCGCACCTCCTATCTTCTCTTCTAATTTTTCTTCTCCCACCGGTGACGGAGACACACGTGCCTGCGCGCCGTAGGAGCGACGCGTACACACCCCCTTCTCTCTTTTCCTTCTTTCCCTTCCGCCTGTCGGCGTCCCACACCGCGCGAGCAGCAATGCTGGACCAGTGGGTGTCAGAGTTGGAGTCGGAGGACCACCGCTCGCGGCGCGACATGACGGAGAAGTCCATCACCCGCCACATCAAGGCCGAGACGGAGCGCCAGGTGACGTCGTCCACCACCCCCGGCGCCGTCTTCGTGTCGGACTGCGTCGCCATCATGGCAGCCTCGATTGCGCAGCCGTCCTACCTCTGCTGCGGGCTCAGCAACGGCAGCGTCTGTCTGCTGAACACCGCCAACCTTTCCAAGATTTACCTCTTCGAGGCCGACCGCGACTCCCGCGCCGCGCTGCGCGACAGTGAGCGCAAGGGCCCGTCGGCGCAGGGCAGCGGGCCTGCTTCCCCTCCGCAGCTCGTATCGGTGGCGGCGCACGTGGTGGCTGCGAGTGTCGGCAGCACATCGGCGCAGCTGCTGCTGTGCATGACGCTTGACGGCGTCGTCTGCGTCTGCCCGATGGACATGTCGACGGTGGTGGAGCGCAAGAAGGTGTCCCGCAGTGACTTGGCCAAGGTGAAGCCCTTTCCCTCGACGCGATCATCTGCTATAGTGTATTCGTGCGTGCAGTTCAGCCCCACCGGCCGCAGCATTGCGGCTGTGCTGGGGATGGCGGAGGACGGAGCAACCACTGCGCCGTCCAGCAGCACGCGGTTCGCCGTGGCGGTGCTGTCGACCACCGACGCTGCTGTCTCGCTGCAGAGCCGCTACGCGTGTGAGAAGGAGTGGCACCTCCTTGTTCCTCCACGAACCCTGCCGCTGACGGAGGCGACAACCGTGGAGCTCTGCTGGTGTGGGTGGTGGTCGGCCGACCTGCTGGCCTGTGTGTGGTCGAACAGCTCTCTGCAGCTCTACCGCGCTGCCGACATGACGCTGGTGGGCGAGACGCGCCTTCTGCGCCACTGCGCTGCCGACGCCGTCACGGAGGCGACGCTCAGCCAGCCCAGCACCGCAGCCGACGCAGCAGATGGCGTGACGACCAACATCGTGGCGCTCGTGCTCGAGCACAACGTCGCTGCCACATTCTACGTGTCGGCTAAGAGGGCCGCAGCACGCGACGCGCCAGACCTAAAGCGGCCGCGCGCGGAGGCCACCGTGTCGCTCTCCGTCACGCCGACCTTCCAGACGTACTGCACGGAGGAGATACCTGTGCGGGAGGTGCACCTCGTTCGTGCCTTTGCGTGGACGCTCGTGCTGCTGCTCGAGAGCGGGGCGGTGCTCTTTGTCGACGTGGAGACGATGAGGCTGTCGGTGCACCGCGCCGTGAACCGCCTGCGCGCACCAGACGCGGACCGCTACCGCCAGCGGCCCTCTCTCGCCCTGCCGCGCCACTTTTTCTGCGTGGTGAACGGCAAGCCCTTCACGGCAGCAATCGTTGAGCACAACACTGCTGTGCTACTGAGAGCCCAGTAGGGTGCGCTGCCGCCTTCCGCACCGGTCATGCGCTGCGCTTCACCTGGTCGCGATGGTAGGGTGGTGTCCCGACGAGTATTTGCTGCGCTGCGGCATTTTTTTTTCTAGTTGTTGTTGCGAAGGTGTTGTTGGTGTTCTTGTGGATTTTGTTTGACACGGCGGGCCTTTGAGTGGTGTCGAGTGTCGCTGCGTGCTGGCAGCAGCATCCGCTAGACTTGCGGCTTCGAAAGAAACAAGACAAAGAATAAATCAAAGAAAAAGGAAGTCTGGCAGGACTAGGAGCGAGAGGTAAATGCGAGGTGCGACGGCCGCAGGTGGTGAGGGCCGCCCGTCGCCGATACCTCTTCTGTTCGGTCTGCCCCACCGAGCTGTTCAACGCGTTGCTTTCTGCTGTACACACGTTGTGCAGCATCCTGCAAGGTGAGGTGGAAGAGTGCGCTTTTCGCTGATGTTGGGCAGCTTCTCTAATTTTGGTCTCCACTCTCGCCTCCTTTTACCCATCGCTTTTCCTTTTGTGTGTGTTCGACGATTTCTGCCACGTCGTGTTTGCGTTGTGCTCCACTCGCTTCCTCTCTTTGCACGCATTTCCGCACGGCGCTGACATCTCATCAGAGCGCCTTTGATCACGGTACAGCAGCCTCCTCGAGTTGGCTGCGTGACCTTCTGCTTGTCTCCAACCGCGGTGCAAGAACGACGCACCTCTCACATCTCTGCTCGTGTCACAAAACAAATGCAGGAGAGGAACTAACACAGGCGCATCACCCGTAAATTAAACAACAGAAACTACAACGACATAGGTATCAAGAGATGCACACCTCTCCGAGGCTGGCCGCACGGCTGGTGCGCAGCTCGCCGCTCCTCTGCCGGACGTTCGCACGTGCACACGTGCCCAAACCGGCTGCTTTCAGTGCTCCGCTCTGCGTGCCGCGGCGCAGCTTTGCGAAGGTGTCCACGATTCACGGCAGGATCGACGCCCCTCCTGGCGGCTTCGTGACGGACGATGTGAAGATCGACATGAACGCCAGTTTTGGCGGCGCCTTCGCGCGTGGGGTCTTTGCGGTCCGCGAGATCGGCTACGGGCGTGAGCTGATGAATCTGCCGGCGTACTGCATGTACATCTCCGAGAACGAGACGCAGTCGCTGCGGGAGCAGGTGCTGATACTGACCAAAGAAATCTTTAGCAAGGTGGTGTGCGGTTCTGCCGAGGATCAGGAGTACGTGAAGCACCGCATTCTCTCCCTCATGTCCGGCGGCTTCTCGTACTTTACGCGCGAGCGGGACGTCTTCGACTTTGCCGAGGAGGTGCGGGCACCCGGGGCGGACGGCGCGATCCGCAACGGCTCGAACTGCTTGATGAGCGGGCAGTTCTCCTCCTACGACCTGCAGAAGCTGCCTCTCATTGTCGAGTTCAACCGCTTCGAGGTCGACTACCGCGGCCGTCGTGGCATCTGCCTCTTCCCGGAGGCCTCCTACCTCAACCACAGCTGCGAGCCGAACGTTGAGCTGGCCATCACGTACAACAGTGCCAAGAACAATTTCTTCCTCAGCGCGCGTGCTGTGCGGCCGATTCGCGAGGGCGAGGAGCTGTTCATCAACTACATGCCAGGCAACAACCTTCCCCTCTCGCGGCTTGCTCTCGCGATGAAGAAGCGCTGGGGCTTCGAGTGCTCCTGCGTGCGGTGCAAGAGCCGTGCTGTTGGCGCCGTCACTGTTGTGTTTGTGGTGCTGCTGGTGCCCATTATTGTGTACATCCGCCGCTTCATTGTGGATCGCACGAAGGAGAAGCACCGCAGCCTGTAGGCGCAACGGTGCTGCGAATTTTCTCTCTTGTTGTGTTCTTGGCGGCGATGGTGAGTGTTGGCTGCAGCACCACCTTTTTTTTTATTGGCTCTTCTTCACTCAGACTTTTCTTTGGTGTGTACGTGTGGTGGGATGCTCTTACAGACTTCAACGCAAACACAACAACATAAAAAAACAGCGGCAAACTCGCGCCGTCGTACAATAATAACAAAAAGGAAAAGAAGCGCCACTAGCTCCAGTACGAGCGTGTCGAGAAGCAGCTGTGCTGAAGAGCGGCGGTTGTCTCACTGTGCTCTCTCACTCCCTCTTTTTGACTCCATCCGGGAAATAAACGCTGACGGTGCGCGCGCATCCACCACTACATGTGCAGTGCCGTGCAAGCCGCTTGGCAGCAGAAACAATAACGGCAACACCCGAAGGTGATATGGCAAGTGTGTAATGGCTGCTGACGCCGCAAAGGACCGTGCTTGCTTTTCAAGAGCGGTGTGTGTGTGTGTGTGTGTAAAACTATGTCTTTCATAGCGTACATCGTGCGCATGCGTTTCATGCGTGCTCTCCGCCATCTTTACTTTCTCTCTGCCTCTGCCTCGCCTCTACCTCTGTGAAGTGTGTTTAATCAACCAAATAGAAAGTAAAAAGACAAGCGGGTTTTTTTTTTCCACTCGCTGCATAGGCTAAGAGCGTGAGGGGTGGATCACACGTTGAAGCGAGCAGGCGAGGCCGTTGTTGAACGTCAGGTGCACGCTGTTTGGGGTGCCTTCTCTAACGAGGCTCGTTTTGCTGCCTGATTTGGCGTTAGGACAAGTGGGCGTGGAAGGCCAACGTACGACGTGTGCATCGAAGGAGAGGGTGAGCGATTGTGAGACGAAGCAAAAGCAGCTGTGCTGTATTGTTTTTGATTTTGAGCTTGTTTTCTCGCCGTGGCATCCTAAAAGGCTGAGAGAGAGAGATCGAAAGAGGAGCGCATATACAAAAAAAAGTCGTTTCTTCTTCTCGTCTTGTCTCGTGGCGAAGAGGAAGTGAGAATAAAAATTTTCTTTCGAGCTGCGCATTCTACATAATCCCTTTTGTAAATTGTCCCCTCCCAACACTATTTGTCTGTCTTTGGTTTGCGTAATTCCACATTTACTTGTAACGTCGCTCGAACTCTTCTTGCAGCGGACAATCTTTTTTTTTTTTTACTCTCTTCCTGGTGCGCGTCTTCGAACATTTTACGCACTTTTTCTGCTGTTCGCCGCGTCTGCGGTGTTCACGTACTTTGCCCCTTCTCGACACTGTCTGAGATACTTCACCACTTATTTCCAAGCCTCTTTATTTGTTTTTTCCTAGTCCAAGATGTGGAACATGGCGTCGAGTCCTGTTTCCTCTGTCAACGGCTCCCGGCCGCCGACAGGAGGCGCGAACAACTACGTTTTCATGACCACCGGGTCCTCGCAGGCGATGATGGCGCTGCACGCGGGCGGCGTGGCGAACAGCGTGATCCCTGGTGTCGTTCCCCCGCACGACCGCACGCAGGAAGTGTGCAAGTACTTCGTGAACGGCGGGTGTCTGCGCGGGGCCAACTGCCCTTACCTGCACGAGTTGCCCGACGAGCGCCACCTCGACGTCAATGGGTTGGGCTTCATCCTGAACCCAAACGTCCATAATGCACAAAAGACAGTACCCACTCCGCAGTCGCAGGTGACGATGAGCGCCCCTAGCCAGCCCCCAAAGAACACGAGCTCGCCTCTCTCCCTCACGCTGAACGGCGCCGCGGCACAGAGTAGGCCCTACATGCCACCGAAAGTAGCCAAGCACCATCCCCCGTCCCTCGGCGGCTCCAGCCCGGCCTCTCCGCAGACCGCGCCAGCCGGGAAGCTGCCGCCGCCACCCAGGTATAATCCCCCGGAGCCGTATCTAGAACTCAACCTGCCTCCGGCACTAGTATTCTCTCTCAAAGCGCCGGTGAAGGACACGGCGGCTCTGCTCGCCAGCGCGATGCTTCTCAATTGAGGTGCGTGTGACTCTCCCTCTCTGTTGGTGCTCCTTCTATTTCCCACTCCCGCGAGTGACGGCGGCACGGCGTGCTGCCCCGCTGTTGGGAGAGAGAGACGAGCACGCAGCAGGTGTTGGGAAGACCTATATGGAGGTGGCGGATGACTCCGCATTGCCTTCCTGCGCCTTCCCCGCAAGAGCCTTCCCGCTTCAGGTGGCTTTAGTGTCTTGTGTGGGTCTTTTTTTCTATTTGATTTTAGTCTACGACTTTGCCTCGTGTGTCTGTTTTGTGGTGATAGCTTTGTGTATGTGTGTGTTCATGTGTGTGCATGTAGCACGAGCGAAATCAGATAATCATGTTGGAAAGCTGTTGGGCTACTTTTCCTTTCCTTTGGCGGGCGGCTCACGAAATGAGGTGGTTGAAGAACACATGCATCTTGTGGGGTGTGCACTATCTCGTGTTTAGGTGTTTCTTCTTTTTTGTCTGTTCTCCTTTTTGTTCGAGGAGGCAACTGGTACCAGCAACGCGTCTCAGGCTTTCTGAAATGTCTCTCTATGGTAAGAGGGGAAGCAGGATTGGCGTTGTACTTTGTGTCTTTCTGATGTTGGTTGTGGACTGGTGCACGATGTGTGCTGTTGTCGTCTCTTCTTCTTCTGATCTTTATGTGTGTGATGTTTTCCGTCTCTTAATTAAATCAGCGGCCACGTCTCGATCTTGTTTTTTTTTTGTTTTCCGCCTTTTGTTAAGTTGTAGAGAGTGCCGCTTAAATGTTCTTTACAATTTTCGAAAATGTTTTGTGACTCTTCTTTTATTGTTTCTTGTTACCTTTCCAGATTCTTTGTTCTCCATTTTTGTTTTCCCTTCGTCGCTTACCTTATTGAACACCCGCAACAAAGATGGGCTTGCAACTTTCACAAGTTGAGAAATGGCGCTATGAAATTTGGAGGCCGGGTGCGCTTCTTTCTAATCGCGCCACGACACCGTCCGGTATACACACCCGCACACGCAGGCACTTCCACGTAAAGGGGCCAAGCAGCCGGCGCCAGGCACCCAGCCTCTTTTTCAAAGGAGGTTTCGTGGGCTGGGAAGCTGTTTTATGTGCCGCCTTCTTGTGTGCCCGACACCGACCCACTGCGGGTTCGCTGCCGAAATGCGACGACGTCACTATTTTTTTTTTCTTTCGCCAATCTGGTCTTTGCTCAGCCGCCGCACTTTTTCAGCTTCATTTACCGCACCACTCATTCTCCTTCCTTCTCTCTCTCTCTCCATCTATCTGCCTCTTATCGTTGCTCTGAATCCTCCACCGTGATTGTCCTTCTGGCGTTGTTTTGAGAAAAAGAAAATAGTCAAAGCCGCACGTATCTGTTCAGCGTTGCCGGCTCACTGTCAAGAAGTGGGACTGGTGTGTTTCTGACAGCCGTTCAGATTAGGCGCCACCCATGGAAGACGTGGACGAGGTGCATCCGCTGGTCGCCGTCCCGCCTGCGGACATGCGCAGCGAGCTGGCCGGGCACGTGTTATGGAGCGCGATGGCCCCTCATGGGCGGCGCGGTTCGGTGGACAACGTCGATGCAGCGTTGCGCCGGAGCCGCCGCGATGTGCTGCGGACGGTGGCGGCGCTGCGCGCGAGTGACGAGGAGTTGCGAGGTGCGAAGCCGCCACGCGCGCCGCAGACGGCGTCACTGGAGCGCCACATCGGCCGCTGCAGCTCCCGCAAGGCTCTTTACCCCCGCCACACCACAGCCCTCTTCAAGACGATGGGCGACCTCGTCGACCATCACCCCTCGTCTCCGCCGGCACCCACGCAGATGGGCGGTGCGGTGCGGTGCCAGACGTCGCCCTCTAGCACGACCGAGGCCGCAGCGGCGGGGGACACCTGCGTTGTGTGGCGCGACCCGCGCGGCGCCGTCGCTGACAAGGACCGAGCAGCAGTGGAGGTGGTTCGGCCGCAGATCCCGCCGGGAATAGCGCGGTCCTTGCACGACCACACGCGCCACCTCGGCGCCGTCAAGCCGTACGGTCTCTCACGCCGTGCGCGACGCGGTGGTGAGCGGTTCGTGGCGCCGCCGGTCGTGGGCATCCACGAGCACTTCGTCGACCGCATGCAGTGCTGCCGGCCCTCGAAAGGGCTTTATGTCTACTACGATTCGTAACCGCCACCTGTGGTGAGACGGGCTCCTGAGTGTTTCGCTTGACTAGCACTCAAGCAAGCCGAAGTGTTCGAAGCAAGTCTTGATCCAAATGAAAAAAAAAAGTGTAATATGTAAACTAGGAAGCGGGTATTAATTACCCATCATTTTTTTCAGCTTTCATTCTAAACGGTCCTGCCGGACGCGGTGTTTGTGAGAGAGGCTGTTGGCAAATTCAGGGACTGCGTCGTTGACGTCTTGCAGTCCAAAAAATGGGCTGCTTTTTTCTCTTTTCAAACTCTTTATGCGGTATAAGAGTATTCGTGGGCTCGCAGAAGGAGAGTGCGTGGAGGTGATGTGTCGGAGGTGAGCAGAAGATCCAGATGGGTCTGACCTCTGCTGCCTTCTCTTGTGTTCTCAGTTCTCTTTTTTCTTCTTTTCTTTCTGCTCTTTCTCTCTTTTTGTACCTTACCACGGGACGTCTACGCCCCACCAGCGAAAAAAAAAAAATGAAGACCGTAAAAGAAGGTTGGATGGACGAAAGCTTCGTGTGGGGGTGTCGGAACTGAGCGTGACGCTTTCTCCTCTCTCTCCCAAGATTCGCTGTCTGCGAAGTGGCGCAACCGTCAAAAGAAATTGAACATGTGCGCCTGTGTGTTTTTGTGTGTGTTTGTGCAACGAGCTGACAGGTTTGCCATCCTCTGACGTGCTACTCTGCCGGTCTGTGTGAACTTGGCGGTGTGGGCAACACATTTGTGTCCGCGTTGACACAAACCCATCGCACGCTCCGCCACGACGCCGGCTGATTTTTTTTTTTTTCAGGTGTTGAGAGTCGCTGGCTCCCGGCCGACGCACTGCAGCGGGCACTTCCGCTTTTTCTCCTCGGCGCCGTTGGGCTCTTCACCTTCATGACGTCTCTTAGGCGATCTTTCCCTTTTTCTAACTGTACTTCAACTCTTCTCCTTTTCTTCTTCTTGGTGACCTGTCGCACACCCACACTCACGCCACAAACACTCGTGTCCCTCGTTGCTCACCTCTGCGCAGTAAGTTAGTAATTTAACACGCTCTCACCGTAATCTTCTTTCAACATGCAGCCGGCTTACTTCGGTGCCCAGCAGCCCATGCTCCCCCCTGGCTGGCAGCTGTCCTACACGGCTGACGGCAAGCCCTACTACATCGACCACAACACCAAGACGACCCACTGGACGATTCCGCCGACCGCGTACGAGCCGTACTACAGCAACGGCCGCGGCCGCGGTGGCGCGGGCTACCGCGGTGGCCGCCAGGGCATTGATAGGACTAAGATGAAGTCCAAGATGTGCATCTACTGGGAGAAGAACGGCAACTGCGCGTGGGGCGACCGCTGCGCCTTCGCGCACGGTGCGGAGGAGCTCCGCAACCCCCCGGCGCAGGCCCAGGGCGATGCCCCTGCTACTGCTTAACGGGCGCACCAACTACCTAAGAAAAAACGAGAGAAAATAAGACGGCGCAGTCAGAGATAGAAAAACACCGGGAAAAGAACGAAAATATTTGTACGTCGACAAAGGAGGAGAAGACGTTGCGGCGCGTGCGTCTTCGCTGCCCCTCACTTTTTGTCTGGTCCCTCTCCCATATTCAGTCTTCAGAAAAAAAGAAGTGAAGAGGTGAAAGAAATCTTTTTTTCTCTTGTAAGCAAATCGAGGAATAATTTAACCTTCGTAAGGAAAAAAGAAGAAAAATACAAAATACCTAAGTAAACCTCTACGAGGCGTTTTTATCTCTGTTATAAAGCTAACATAGTAGCGTACGTGCAAGAACGTATGTCTAGTATGCGCAATTCTTTTATAACTATTTATTAGCGCTCTTTTCTATTTACGCACGGAGAAAAAAAAAAGACAAGCAAGCAAACTCACACGGTCAACGTTGTTTACTCGTGGTTTCGTATGCCGCGGACTCGTACTGTTAAGTAGGACTATGAAGTGCCTTTGTTTCTTAGCTAAGATAGCCACGACGCACAGGTGCGCGCAAAGTTGCTGCAGGGAGGCAGAGAGTGAGTGAGAGGAGGGGACGTGGCTGAGGCCATCCTGAGGGCTACGCTACAAAGCGTGTTGCATGGCCGAAAGTAGCGCCACCGCCACAGTCCAGCGGAGCGCTGAAGGTCGCGGTGCGTTGAATATCCCTCCCCGCAGACCAGTGCAAGGGAGAAGGGAGCCGAAATGCTCGTTTCTTTTCTTCTCCCAACAGCTCTTACAGCTTCTCCCGTTTTAGCTCTCGGTGTGTCTTCCAAGAAGACACCGTGCTGACGGCATTGTGTTCATCTCCCTCTCTCTTGCACATTGACACGCATTGGTGCACCATCCGCTGCTCAGATGCCGTTGGCGTCCCGGTTGCTTTTATGTGGCCACACTTCACCCTCCGTCTTCCTCTACTCCTCACCATCATCATCCTTCTGCCTTCTTTATCTCCCCTTTTCCCCTCGAAAAAATATTATTACCCAACCTGCCGCGCAACGTCGTAACGAACCTCACTGTCAATGTGAACCGCCACAAATGCACGCGCTCATAGAGTGTACCGAATCTTTTCTTTGATAACAGTCCACCTCAACTTCCCCTCCCCGCCTCTTTTTTTTTTTTGTAAATACTTCTCACCGAGACACATTCTCGTGTCGCGGCCTCACGTGGTCTTGCTTGCTGTGAGTGCCGTTTTGATTAGATATTTCTATTCCGTTTATTCGCCGAATTATAGTGTCCTTTGTTGGTGTTCTGTGTTCGTAGTGGTGGGAGCTCAGAAACGTGGCTGACCTGCTTCTCCTCGCCGCCCTGCTCTGCTATTTTCTTTCCAATCGCTTTTCTTGTGCTTTCCGGTTTCACGACGCCGTCAACCGGTGCGGCAGAGTCTACTCTTGGCCAGGCGTGACCCTTCTCTTCTTCGTGGTGAGACCTTACTAGTAGAAGAACAAGGCGAGCGTGTTTGCCCACGTCTCAGCACGTGTCAGGTGCGCGTACCGCCACCGTCCCCGATGACGCGCGTCGTCCGTCTCTTTGCCACTGCGGTGGCGCTGCTGCTCGTCTGCGGTGCGCACGGCGCTATAGTTGCTGCCGCTGCGACCTCGTCCTTTCCCTCGACGCCGACGCTGGCCCTGTACGACATCAACCGCAGCGCCATCCTGTCGACGACGGAGCGCAACGTCCCCTTCTCTTTTGGCTGGCGCAGCCTCTTCTCCTCGCGCTACGATCCCGACGTGGCCGTCTCGGTGGCCACCCTCGCCTTCGCCACGGAGTCGTACCGGTCAGACAACACCACCTTTGAGTTCCTCACGGTTCCGTACTGTGTGGGGACACCCGCTGAGGCCGCCGCGTGCGACCTGGACAACCACATTGTGTACCTCCTCGTCCGCTTCCGCCGCCACCAGGAGTACAACTTCCAGGCGACCGTCTGGCAGGACGCCGCTCCCACCGGCAAGACGGTGAAGGCGCTGAGCGAGTTCAAGGCGCGGCTCAACCGCAGTGACGTCACCTACCCACTCGGGACGCGGGCGATGCGGATGGAGGACACCGCGATGTGCTCCGACATCACCGACGAGTGCTACCTCGCCTCTGTTGCCACCTACACCCGCAGCTACAAGGAGGTGGACCCCGCCGACTACACGGCGCGCTTTCTGTTTCGCCTGGGAGAGAAGTACTCGCTGAACAGCCCGTGGCGGGTGCGGCTGCAGCACAGCCTTCCGCACGACGCCGAGGCCGAGGTGGAGGTGGTGATGGTGCTGAATCGCCTTCCCTCCTTCAACCCCCTCGACTCACGGTGGTGGCTCGAGCGCGTTGGCGGCCGCTTTGCGCTGCTCCTGGTGAGCGTCGTCGCCACCTTCGGCTTCCTCGTGTGCGTGCGTGAGGTGGCGGCGGTGCTGGCGCGGCGTCGCAGCGGCGGTCCGGCGGCGTCTCCCTCCCCCCTCTACGACGGCGACGACGACGAGGGGCAGTTTCTCTTCCTGCAGCGCGTCGCCACCGTGGCAGCCGACGGCGTGCGTGCGTGCGCGAAGAGGGCTGCGGAGAAGGTGCACGGGCTCGGCGGCCGCCTGTCCGACACCGTGCCGTGGCATCGCTGGTGCGATCGCCGGCGGCGGCTGCCGACGTCGGAGGAGGCGACGACAGAGCCAGAGCGCGAGATCGGCGCCGTCCCCCACGCCGGGGCACTCTCGGAGGAGGAGGAGACTGGTCCGATTTGCCGCATCTGCCGCTGCCGCGACCCGTTCGACGACCTCTTTGCCCCGTGTGCGTGCAACGGGTCGAGCAAGTACGTGCATCACCACTGCCTGGAGCAGTGGCGGGAGATGACAACCAACCCAGAGCACCGCCGCGTGTGTGCCGAGTGCAAGACGCCGTATACGCTGGTGCGCGTCGTCGTGCCGCAGAACCCTGACCTCATCACCGGTAGCCCCATCATCGAGCCGGTTATTCGCCACTACGGCGCCACGACTGCGGTGGTCGCGTTGACGGTTGTGTTCGCCGCCGGCGGGGCGTACGGCTTGAAGGGCGGCTTCTACCTCTTCACGTGGTTCGACCCGCATGTGGAGTGGTCCTTCATGCACCTCTACCACTGGGTGCTGACAGCCTACTTTTTGATGGCCCTCGCGCTGAACCTGAACATCATGTTCCCCTACGTGAAGGACATGGAATCGCCTCAGCTGCAGCTCTTCTTCGTCCTTCTTTCGATGCTGCTGCTGGAGGTGCCCATCAGCTACGGCGTCTCGTCCTTCTTGAGCCTCTTCTTCGACCGCCTCTTCACCTGGGAGATCTCCTACGGCCTCGGACTCATCTCCACCGCCGTCATGCACATGCTGGACGTCTTCACGAACTTCTTTGAGCTGCTCGCCTCTTTTGCTGAGGAGCGCGAGGTGGTCGCCCCACGCCTATCCACAGAGGAAGAGCGACCGGCCGCGTAAACGAAGACCCACAGAAAGCCCTTCCCCCCTCCCCGCCCCCCTCATTTTTCTTTTTGTTGCTCCGCTTTAATGTGCCCGCCCGTTGCGTTGTCTGCCATGGGTGTGTTTCACAGTTGCTCGCGCCGCGGTGCTTTCTCATTATTATTATTATTATTATATGCTGCTGCGGAAGGCGGGGAGAGAGTGTTTCTCACTGATCCCAGCCAATGTTGCCCCGAGACAACGCTGCCACGTGTAGTCAGCTGCCCTTTGTCTCTTCTCTCTTTCTTTGGCGACAGAAGGCCCGAGGTGGTCCTCCTCCCCTCGACTACTTCTCGCCTCTTGAATGTGCTTATCAGCTTCTAGGTAAGGGCTTTTTTATTTTTAAGAGGTTTGGATATGTTGCTGTTGTTGACGCGCCGAAATAAAACTAAGAAGTCTCGATACTCTCTTCCCCCGTACGTGACCATCTGCGCCGTTCGCTTTCTGATTTTGCTTTCCGTGCCCTCGATTTCCTTTCCTTCCTCGTTGCAAGCCTCTGCTGCGGCACCAACGCTGTTTCTACATCTCTCTCTCTAGTTTGTTGGCGAAGTGTCCTTTGATGCTGTCGCCCCCTGCAGCGTCCGTGAAAGCTCGCTGCGCGAAGGAGCTTCGCCGCTTTGATGCGGCTTCTGGATCAGCTCTCAGCTGCGCTAGCTTCTCTGGTTTCGCCTGTGTTTAAGCGCAGGGCGGGTGCTGGCCCATGTTGTGCGGCGCTACCTCTCCTTTTTGCCCTCTGCCCAAGCGTTGTGCTGTCACGATGGTGACAATGTGAAGGCGTGGGTTTTATGTGCACGTCTCCTCGATGCATTTTGCCCGCTGCTGCTTCATCTGCCACCTTCGACTTCCCTCCTCTCTCTTTCTCCCTGTGCTGCACATCTTCGTCTCTTCTTTGTTCTCTGCTCCCTCAACTCGCCGCCGCATTCTGTCACCCTCTCACCTCGTAGTCCCTCTCATAGTGGACCGAAACGTTGAAGCCAACATTCACGAAATAGTCAGTACACCACCTTCCGCAACATCACCATGCTGCGCCGTACATCCGCTCGCCTCTACGAGAGCATCGCCGCTCCCATCGGGAAGGGCCGCGTCGTGCCGCTCAAGTTTGATAGCCTCAAGCCGGCCTACGTGCCCAAGTCCTTCACCACCCAGTTCTTCGTGCTTGGTGCGTGGTCGATTTCGAACTTGGTGCCGAACTTCGTGATCGGCTTTCTGATCATCGCGGCTGCCAACGGCGGTCTGAGCGGTGCCTGGCCTCCGGACCCGCACTCCCTGCACCCCTAAGGCGTGTGTCGAGCGCGTGTTTGCTCGCGCCACCCGCAGTTTGGCTATGTGTGCGTGTGTGTGCGTGTTTTATGTGTGTATTTTACAGTAGCAACTTAAGAGAAAAAAAAAGAACTTTAATCGTATTATCACTCTGTGCTGACACGAAAGCAGCTCACGTGTTTTTCTTTCGATTACTAGCAGTAGGAATTCGTGTTTATTGAGAACAGAACAACAACAATAACAGCAAAAAAAAATGGCTCTTGGTGCAGGCTTTGGGCTGCTCGTGGGAGAAAGGGCTGAAAATGGAAAGATCAGCGGGTCGCCGACGGCGCTTGCCAGCGTGTCTCTGCCGCCCTATTTTCCGGTGGTGAGCCAATGCTGCTGAAGGCGCACCGCTGACCTCTCTACAACCCTGCCTTAAGTGCTTGAGTGATGGCTGCTTTCTTCTCCTCTTCTCCTGGCAGTGAGAATGGGGTGAGCAGCAGACGTGTGTCGTCCCGGTGCCTGCCGGATCACGACTGGCGCCGCCGCTGCCGGCGTGCTCACATCTGCAGATCAAGTATCGCTGGCGCCGGACTGCCGCGTGTCACCTTCAACTGGCTCCAGCGTCCAGAGAGAGAGAGCGAGAGAGAGAGAGGGGCTGACGGCACATGTTCTCTGGCTGCACAAGCGGCTGTGCAGTGCCGCAGCTCCTTGTCTTCTCTTTCAATGCTTATTGTTTCGCACTCTGACGTGACATCTAAAAACTTCTCCCTCTCCTTTCTTTTCTCCATCTATGATTCTCGCAGTTCGCGGCGGTGCACTTCTCACGGAACTGGAAAACAACCACACGAACAACATCAGCGGTTTGCACGTGTCTGTGGTTGCCGAGTCGCTGTGCGGAGCGTCTTCTTGTGCCCACGCATGTGTGCCGGTGTACACACCCACCAAATAGAAGTTCACCGGTTGCCTCTGGACTGCCAGGCTCTCTGTTTTTTCTTCTCTGCTTACTGAATTTCTTTCCCTCTCTAGTGGTCGGAGTTTTTTTCTCTACCCCCTTTCTTCCCTATTTTCTGGCACCGCTCTTTTTTTTTTTATCTGTAATTACATTAGACATTTAGAGACGCAATCACGCCATGGAGAAGTATGAGCTCGTCACGCAGATTGGCGATGGCACCTTCGGCTCAGTGGCGAAGGCGGTGCTGAAGAAGACGGGACAGCTGGTTGCCATCAAGAAGATGAAGCAGAAGTTCTACACCTGGGAGGAGTGCGTGAAGCTGCCTGAGGTGGACATCGTGCGGCGCATCCACGGCCACCCCAACGTGGTGAAGCTCCGAGAGGTGATTCGCGAGAACAACGAGCTCTTTTTTGTCTTCGAGTACATGGACGGCGACCTGCTCGGCGTGATTAAGAAGGCGAAACTGAGCGGCACCCCGGGCGGCGGGCAGTCGGGCCCCTACATCCCCTACACACAGATTAGAAGTTTCATGCGGCAGATGCTGCAGGCGCTCGCCTACGTCCACAAGCGCGGCTACTTCCACCGTGACATGAAGCCGGAGAACTTGCTCATTCGCAAGGAGCCGTCAGGGGAGGAGGTGCTGAAGCTCGCGGACTTTGGGCTTGTGAAGGAGATCCGTGCCCGCCCGCCCTTCACCGACTACGTCTCCACGCGGTGGTACCGCGCGCCGGAGCTGCTGCTGCAGGACCGCTTCTACAGCTCGCCGGTGGACATCTGGGCCGCCGGCTGCATCATGGCCGAGCTCATCACCACACGCCCGCTTTTCCCCGGCACGAACGAGGTGGACCAACTCTTCAAGATTATGTCCTTACTCGGCGCACCCACGGAGAAGTCGTGGACAGGGGGCATCCACCTCGCCAAGAAGATCCGCTACACCTTTCCCGCCATCGCGGGCACGGGGCTCGCGCAGGTGCTGCCCTCCCACACACCAGCCTCTGCCACAGACCTGCTGCGCCAGATGCTCACGTACGACCCGAAGCTGCGGCCCACGGCGGAGCAGTGCCTGCTGCACCCCTTCTTCACCACCGCCGCCACCGGCGAGGCCAACGAGCCGTCGTCCGCCACGCTGGACCAACTCGCCTTCGCGGCGAAGCGGCTGCTGCCCGGGCCGCAGAGCGCACCGCCGCCGCTGCGTGGTCCGGCGACGGAGTGTGCGTCTCCACAGAAGGCGGGCTGCGCGACGGCGGACGGCTCGCTGCCCGACGGCGCACCTCGCCCCCTCTACATGCTCGGGCGGCCCACCGATCTGCCGACGGCCGCGAAGCCCGGCGCCGGCTCCTCGCCTGTCACGCTGCCCGGCTTGGGAGGCGGCGTGGGAGCCAAGGCTGCCGTCGCGGAGGGGTCGAAGGACGGCGGCGCGGGAGGCGGGACGGAGCCGGGCGGGCTGCCTGCGCTACCGAGCCACGCCGGCGCGTCCAAGCGTCGCTCGCAGGAGGTGGCCGGCTCCTCCATCGCCCGAAAGCTGGCCGGCCTGAAGAACGTGCACGTTAGCAACGGAAGAGCGCCGCCCCATGCCCCTTCCGCCACCAAAGCAGCGCACGCCGCCCCCGCCACGCTCCTTTCCCCCACCGCAGTGCCCGCGCTGTCGTCGTCTAAGGCGCCGCTGCCGCTGGCCGGCTCCCCGCATTCGGGCGGCGCGGCGAACAACCGGGAGGGGCGGCAACCCAAGATGAACGTGGCGCAGCCGATGCACCGCCGCGTGTCGCGGGAAGCGGACGGCGCACTGCCGGTCACGCTGTCCGTCCCGAAGCGCGACGTGAGCTTGGACGAGCTGATGGAGGAGTACGCGTCGGAGCTGTCGCACCTCAGCGCGCAGGCGGAACGGCGAGAGTCGGCCTCGAATGTGGAGGACAAGGCCGGGTCACCGTCCCCGCCGAACGATCCATTGGCGGCGTTGCTCAGCAGCAGCCGGTACAAGAAGGCCGCGGGTGGCGTCCGAGACACGGCCTCGCTGCAGCCGCTCGTTGTGAGTGGGCAGACACGCTCCTCCTACCTTGCCAAGTCGCGCAAGAGTGACGACAGCACGACTGGCAATACGCCCGCAATGACGGAGCTGCCGCGCGTCGAGCACGCCACGAAGGGTGTTTCACCATCGCTAAAGGCGCTCCTGGCGAAACACAAGACGAGTGCCTTTGCTTATCAGTAAATCTGCTGTTCCTTTTCACATTTTTTTTGTTTTATCTCCTTTCTTCCCCTCTCAATGTGTTTCCTTTTTGTTTCTTCCCTCATTGCGGGCGTACCTCCGTCTAATGTCCCCCATTTTGTACGCCGGCTCTCATTTTCCTGTTCCATCTCGCTCCTTGTTTTCTTCGGCTTTTACTCAGATCGCATGTTACGTGAGGGAGAGCGACTGTGCCTCTTTGCCATCCCTCACCGCTTTGTCGCTCCCGCCTCGCCGTTGATGTCGATGTATATACCCCCGCTGCAGCCTTGCTTCCAGGCCGCTTCTGTGTACTATTTGCGTTCCACTTGTGTTTCGTGTCTCGGTCAGCCCGTCACTGAAGCACATTTGTGATCTCTTTTTTTTTTCTTCCTCATTTTGTTGTTGTGTTTGGGCGAGTGCTTTCCCGAGGCTGCTGCTGCCACGGTGCGGATGACAGCCACTGCAAAGAGCTATATATGGAAAAAAGAGACAAAAAAGTTTTGCGGAAAAAACTGGAAAAAAAAACAACCCATTGGGAAAAAAAAGTAACGCAAGGCAGCCTCACTGAGTCTTCCGGCAGCTTCCGTTGTTGGTGCTCAAATGTCTATCAGCTGCATCAGGCGCGCTGTAGTATGGGCATGTGCGTGTGGGATTGTCTGCGTGGAAGACTCTCTCTTCTTTTTTTGGAAGAGGAGAACTCCCGTGTGGCGGCGTCGCTGCTGACTTGCCCAGCCTCCTCTCGCGGCCGCATCGTGCGTGGCAGCCCATTTGTGTGCGACAGCAGCGCCACCTACGCAGTGTGCAATACGTGCTACACGGCATCACACCTGGAATGTCCACCGCTCTCCCTCATTTTGTTTTAGTATGCGTGGCGGAGAGTGCTTCATTAGAGGCCCTTCTCGACAGCAGAAAAAAAAAATGGCTGCACCCAAGTCTAAAAGTCTCCTACTTCCCTCTTCGAGATCTCTCCATTTCGTCGCTCTCTTTCTTCACCCCCTTGTCTTCCTTCTCTCCACACCCACAGCTGCCCTCAATCTGCTCTAGAACATCATAGCATCATTACCTTCATTTGTCCTCCTTTGCTCAACACTCTTACTGTTTTATTTTTTCCCTCCTTTATAGTTTTTTTTTCCGGAGAGAATATAAACGGCTTATCACTTTTTCTTCTTTTAAGGACCTTAACAACAACAAAAAAGAAAACCTTTGCTGCTGTTGCTCTAGCTGGCAGCGTAACTCAAACGGCTTTGCAAGTTCTTGTGTTTTTTTTTCTGCTCTTCCTGCCATTTAGTGGTTAAGAAGAGTCGCAGAGAGCAGTGTGGCACAGAAATACCGCCTGAATTCGGGGAAGAGGAAATCAGACAATAAACAACAAAAATCAGGGAAAAGCATTCGTATTAAGGGAGACGTATTTGCATCGGAGCCACGTTGTGTTAAAGCTTTTTAAATTCCTCTCACGAACTTTTTTTTAAAATTTCTTGTGCGCCTGTCCAAAACACCGAAACATACATCTACCCACGCCCGAGCACATACACAGGGCATGACGGCTCACGCGATACAGAGCAGCATCGCGGCTCTGCTCAACAACGCCGCAATGAAGCTGCCGACGTCGGTGCAGCCCTACGCAGTGACGCTGGCGCGGGAGGACATGATTCCGACGACGCTCACCGTTGCCGTGGCCACAGCGTTGGTGGTTTTCTTTGTCTTCAATGTCCTTCTCCCGAGCCTTCGCATGGATTACTACCTCTCCAAGCTGCCCACCATGCGCAACAGCGTCCCGGTGCTGGGCCACGCCCTTCTCCTCGCCGGAGCCGCGCCGTGGACAAAGATGGCGATGTGGAGCCTCCGCCCCGAAAAGAACCTCCCCGGCAAGAAGAAGACGGCGGAGGGCCGACCGACAAGCCGCCTCGTGACGTTCAACGTTGCCGGCATGCGCGTCATCTACATCAACGAGCCGCGCCTGCTGCGCCGTGTTCTCCTGACCCACCAGCGCAACTATCGCAAGGCCATCGCGGCAGCCTACAAGCACTTCATGTGCCTCCTTGGTACCGGCCTGGTGACGGCGGAGGACGAGCACTGGAAGCGCGGCCGTCTGCTGCTGTCGCACGCGATGCGCATCGACATCGTGGAGGACGTGCCGGGGATGGCAATGCGCGCTGTCGACCGTATCCAAAAGAAGCTCGACGCCGTGGAAGGCAAGGGCGGCTGCGTCGACCTCAACGAGGAGTACCGCCACATGACGCTGCAGGTCATCGGCGAATCCGCCCTCTCCCTCTCCGCGGAGGAGTCGGACCGCATCTTTCCGGCTCTCTACCTGCCCATCGTGCACGAGTGCAACAAGCGCGTTTGGGCACCGTGGCGCGCCTACATGCCCTTTCTTGCCGGCTCGCGCGAGCGCAACTACTGCTTGAAGGAGCTGAACGCCGTCCTCAGCGACATCATCCGCACCCGCTGGGCGAAGCGCAAGGAGCCGCAGTACACGGCGAAGCCCGACATCCTCGCGCTGTGCATGTCGCAGATCGACAAGGTCGACGAGCACGTCATCAACGAACTCCGCGACGACGTCAAGACGATCCTGCTCGCCGGCCACGAAACCTCGGCCGCCCTGCTGACGTGGGCGACGTACGAGACGATGCGGCACCCTGATATTCGGGAGAAGATTGTGGAGGAGGCGGTGCGGCTCTTTGACCCGGCCAACTGCACCCACACAATGGAGACCCGCTATGGCCCACGCGGCATCCCGAGCACCGACAGCGTGCGCGACCTCATCTGGACCCCCGCCGTGCTGCGCGAGACGCTGCGGCGCCACAGCGTGGTGCCGCTGGTGATGCGCTACGCCGCCAAGGACGACATCTGGTCGGCGGCCGACACGGGACTCGACAAGGACGTCCGCATCCCCGCCGGCTGCACCATCGCTGTGGGCATGCAGGGCGTCCACAGCAACCCGGACGTCTGGGCGGAGCCGGACAAGTTCGACCCCACCCGCTTCATCAACGCTGAGATTGCCAACGACACCAACTACCTGAACCGCAACACGAACGACATCAAGTTCTCCAAGAAGATCGATCCCTACGCGTTCATCCCCTTTATCAACGGCCCACGCAACTGCCTCGGCCAGCACCTCTCGATGATCGAGACGCAGGTGGCGCTCGCCTACATGGTCTTGAACTACGACTTGGAGATCTACCGTGACCCCGCCTTCAAAGGCGACGTCGCCGCCTACGAGGAGGCCGTTGGCCGCCACCACGATTTCATCATTCCTCAGGTCCCGCACGACGGGCTGAAGGTGACCGGCGCCTCCAAGAAGGTCTACGCGTAGCCGCGGCCAGCAGAAAGCATCAAAAGAGGGACAAAGGGAGTTGGGGAAGAATTGAAGAAGAGACAAAGAAAAAAGCAGCAAAGAACGGGACTCTGCATCGTGCACCGAGCCTTCACCACCCGAGATGTAAAAAAAAGGGTGAGGGAAGAGGAAAAAAAAGTAGCTCGGCAAAATTGCATCGCTCTCACGCCTGTGCTATCCTGCTTTGTGAACCGTGGCCGTCGTTCATGTGCCGCATCGCTCCTCCCTGAGTGACGCGCAAACATCTCAAGGAAAACAACAATAAGAACGACAAAAGAAACACAGGCACTTGCCTCCACGGCAGAGGAGCACCCGTCGCCGCGTTGCTCGGGTCATGCGTGCGTATTATCAGTACGAAACAGGTGAACTTGCTTCGAGGGGAAGAGTTGCGTAAGGTGTGAGAGCGCAGCTCCACCCTGGGAAAAAAATAATAATACACTCAAACACACACGCAAGTGGTCGCTGTGGCACGGTGATCGACCTTTATTTTCCTCCTTGTTATGAAAGAGGAGTCCAGCGAGGATGCCTTCTGTGGTCGGCAGTGGCACACACAGACACACAAGAAAAGAGTGGTGTTTATCCTCGTTTTAAAGTGTACTTTTCACCTCTCTCCCACCTTCAGAGCACGTACCTTGTATGAGCTTGTGCTTACTGGTCGACAACAGTGGTGTTCCTGTACAAAAGTGTGCGGGCAGCCCTTTTTCATTTGTGTTCTCTCTCCCTCACGTATACATCCGATAACAGAGGATAAAAAGTTAAAGAGGGAGCGCCGCGAGGAAACTGGCACTTGTAATGGATGACGATGAACAAATTTCTAAACTTGCTTCGGTGAAAGTATGGCTCAGCTGCGGACTCTGTCTTTCATTTATTTCCCCCGTTTTCCCATATCAAACTACATGACACAATAGAAAAGCAAAAGACTGGGTGTTTGCTTCATTTTGGACTTTGCCCCTGTCGCCGGCAAATGTGGCGTCTCTGTGAGGTTCGCTGGCCCTGTGCCCAACGAGTGGAGAAGAAGAGTTGGCAGAAATAGAATTATACAAATGTCGTTTCACGCACGGAGGTGTCCACCTTCCTTTCTTGTCGTGTCACTGACGGCAGATGCTTCGCGTGATTCAGTCCGCATTCACTAAGTATTGGCAGCGATGGGGGCGCACACCTCGAAAAAGATCTTACCTTGACCTGCAAGCTTACTCTTTCTCTCTCTTATCTCTCTCTCTTTACAGCACAGTTGGGCCCTTTTAGCATACTTTAGCTACGGCTGTCTGTGTACTCTCTCTCTCATTCCGTGTCCTTCTCTCGCATTGATTGAGAGGACTCTAGAGTTTGCAGCCTCATCACCGAAGACGGGTCTCTTTTTTTGTTTCGCGTCGGTAGGCGGACGACGCGGCACAAAAAAAAAGGCGAAGATGCTCGCCTCGCGCGTTGCTCGCGAGAGTGCGGCGCCGCTGATTTTGTCTATGCTTCTGCGAAAGGGACGCATCGCATCTATTGGAAAGGAGGTACTTGTGAGCAGCACACAGCCTAACGCTATTGCACGTGTTGTGAAGAAGGCACACCGCCGCGACGTACCAGCACCTGCTTTCGCATCCTCCGCCCAAACAGCTTCCACGAACCGGCGCGCAGATTTGTTGGCCGACCTGCCGGGATTCTCGCCTGCAGCCCCCTGCCGTGCATCCCCTCACGTTGTGGCGCTATCGTGCAGTGGGACAGCCACGTGCACCGATGACGGGGCGGCGATGATTGCGCTGCCGCTGACGCTGTCGGACGTGGCGGGTCTTTATCGTGCCCAGCATCGGGAGCGGCATCGGTCTGCCGCGGGGACAAGCACTGCGTCAAGTGGGCTTGTACTGCTGCCGGGAGCTGCGATAAAGGGTGTCGAGCGCGATTGCTTTGATCTGCACTGCAGACCGGGCAGCAAAGATTTGGTGGTGATTGACACCCCATCAGACGTTGCGGGTGACGGTGCCGTGTGGGAGTCGTTGCTGGTGGCCGAGTGCGTGCTGAGTGAGCGTGGGTCTTTGCTTGTGGTTTCACCCCGCTCCTTTTCGCCCCGCATTCGACGCTTCCTGCAGTGGCGCTTCCACAGCGCACTCTGCGCCGCAGTCGCGGGAGGAGCGGGCCACTACGCCGTGTGCACATCTCTAGCGACAGATTTTGGTGCCACGTCGGTCCGCCGCGACGACTTTCCAGGCTTCGCTCCTCCCACGGAGAAACGCCCGCGGAAGTGGAACCCGTACCGCCGAGAGGAAGCGAGAAAGTTTGTTGTCTCTCTGCGTCCGGGCTTCACGAACGCCCCGCACACGAAAGATGCGCTTGTGCGCAGTGTCGCACGCGACAAGGAGCGCGACGATAAGCTGCGCGACGCCGACGACGCCTTCTTTGCCGTCGCCCATTCCATGGTGGAGAAGGGCACACACTACTCGCAGCCCAACGATTAAAACTGCTTTGCTGTTCCGTGAGGCACATGACCGGCGCCAAAATAACTCAATTTTCCTACCTTTTTCATTCGTACCCGCATTTAAAGGCAGACAAGGATGACGTCTCCGGGTGGGGAACTGAATCTCACAGATTACAACATTGCCGTATTTAACGCAACACTCTCAAATGCGTGGCACGTACGCCGCTCATGTTGTCGACTGTGGCGAGACACCACATTTTTTTTCTTTCCTTTTTCCGCCTTCGTAACGCTCCATTGAGCATCGTGAGTATTCTTAATCGTAGAGAGGATCGACGCTGCTTTTTTCCGCTTTGTCGCGTACGACGGCTGCAGCGCCGAGGTCGCAAGTGAAAGCCGGAAAGTCGACGATGAAGCCGAAGCGCGCTGTCTTCAACGCTGACTGTTCTGCTCATCTTTGCATCACTCATTTCGCTGCAATCTCTGTCTTCACCTTTTTATGCTTTCCACTCCACGCCTGACTCCCTACAATGGTCAACGGCGATTAGCAACAACAGCAAAAAACAACAACAACACACAATAAAAGAAAAGCGGAAAAGAAGCTTAGGCTTCTGCATCCTTTCTTATTTACTTTAGTAACTTACAGCTCTTTGAGATTTCTCACTGCTCGTCTTTACTTCTTCGACTGCCGCGGATTGGTGAGCGTCAAGAACACTGAACACAAAGTGAGAAAACGCTGCAGCTTTGTTTCTTAGTGAGCCAACGATGCTGCGCACTGCTCTCGTTGTTGTTGGCGTGGCGCTGGTGGCGTTGTGCACCGCTGTCAACGCGCATGACATCCAGCTGCCCGCTGCGATTTACGACTACGCTGCGGGTGAGTGGGGGGTGGAGGTGCTGTCGCCGTGCAGGTCGCCGGCCTACGGCGCTGTCCACTTCCAGAACACAACGGCCCGCATCGAGTGGGAGGAGGAGGGAGCGGCGGACGTGGTGGTCAGCGGCGAGTCTGCCGAGGCGGCGCTGAGCCTTGCGGCGCTCGCGGCCTTCATGTCGAAAGACGGCAGGGAGTACTCCTACACGACGTGCGAACACCAAGAGAACTATCTTGCCACCCCGCAGCGTCCCGGCGGTGCGTCGCCGATGACCTCGACGCACATGGCGATGTATACGGGTGTTCTCAGCACCGCCGGCGCCGCGAAGAGCTGCACCGAGGACTTGAGGCGCAACGTGATGGTCCACGCGCTCGGCGCTCCGGCGAAGGCGACGAAGGGGGGACAGTGGCGCATGCAGGAGGCGCTGTACATGATCGAGATGGTCATCGACACAAAAGACCTCGAGGCGACCTGCGCACACACCCGCTCCGCCGACGTCGCTGAGGCGGTGCCTGACGGGCGGCGGAGGTCGCGCAAGCATCGCGGCGGCCGCGGGTTCGGTGCTCCCGGTGCCGCCTCACAGGCGGACGAGGCGCTGACGGAGAGCGGCACGGTGACTGTCCGCTTTATCCGTCGCAGTGCCGCGGCGCCGTCGTGGGCCGTGCGGTACTACACGCCTATTCTGTTTGCGACTATTGTTATCATCTATCGCGTGGTGCACTCCTTCGTGGCGACCAAAACGGCGAAGAGCGGTGTGTAAGTTCTCGACGCTGCTGGCGTAGGATACACGTTTATCGACCGTTAAAAGCTAAAAAAAAAGAAAAAAAGAGGCGATCAACCCAGACAAACGACCATCTAATGACTACCAAAAGGAAATATATGTTTATGCCGCTTCCCGCATCCTTCACGTGGCAGCGGCCTCGAGTTGTGGAGCGAGCAGCCTTGTAATGCGGGCTTTGTATCACGCCGTGTAAAGTACGCAAGGCTTTGGTGAGGAGGAAAGCCTGTGAGTCGGGTTGCGAGATTTGTGCAGCCATCGGAGAAAGCGCAAGCGTCGCAGGTGTCTCCCTGCCTTCCTTCCTCTCACCTTGACAGCACACACACACACACACACTCTCTCTATTTTTTTTCTCTTTCTGGGATGAGGACCATGCGTCGCTTGGCATCGCAGTAAAATTTTGCGGTGGTCTTGCATGCCACCGGCACCCTCCGTCAGCATCGCAGCAGCTTTTTTTTCATGTGCTCCTTACTTCCGCCTCTGGATTATTTTCTTTCCTTCTCTCTCTTTCCCTCCACTACGCTCCCACACTGTAAAGCAATCAATCAGACGACGCACCGGCACTGCACGGTGTAGCTTCATTCCCACGACGGTGCCTCTCGGTGCTTGCGATGCCACGTGCTCATCGGAAAGTCGAGACGGACACCTCCCTCTTCTCCCGTGTGGTGGAGCAGGGCTGGCTGGCTTTTCTCCTTCTCGGCGTGTTCATGATCGGGTTGCGCCTCTACAACGTGAAGCAGCGCCGTGATCAGCGGAAGCTCCTGCGGGAGGGTCTGATAGCGGAGATGGGATACCGCGGAAAGGCAGCCAAAAAGCAGGATTAGCTGCGCCGTTGCATCACCAAGCGGCCAGAAGCTGTTCACTGGACATCCGACGCACAATTCGCTAGAGTGGTGCGCGTGAAGATGATACTCATTTTTTCTCCTGCGATTTGCAGTCGCATGTGTGCTCATTTGCTCTTCTGCGCGTGTGGCGGAGTGGTCTGAGTGCGCAGCATACTGCGAAGAAGACGGTCAACTCGACGTTGATGTCAGCGCGACGCGTGCGGTGTGCTTTTGCTTGAAGGCTAGCTTCGTTGAGTGGTTCACAGCTCAGTTGTTTGTTGTTGTTTTTCTTATGTGTTGTCTTGCACTGTGCTCACCTAAAGCAATAAAGAGATGCACCGTAGAAGGGAAACGGTCAAAGCGCGATACCACAAGCGCACTGACCAGCTCTTCTTGAGGGCAACGGCGATGTGAATTGCGGCGCTTTATTCTGGTCGTTTCGCGTTGCAGCCTTATCGCACCAACTGGTGCACGTTGACGCAACTTTTAGCCTTTCCTCTCGGCCTCTTTGCTTTCTGCTTTTTTTTTTTTCATCCGCCTGCCTTTTTGCTCGAAACAAGCAGTTTCCCCAATCCCGTAAAAAGACAAAAAGAGGAGATGAGAGATGAAATCCATTAAACTTGTTGAACTGTTCACTTGAGCGCACCGTTACTTTTCTCTTACCCCCCATCGCTTTCTTTTCTTCTTTCTTCCATCGTCGCACGCACGAAGATACAACGAGGAGACGCTGTGGCTAAGGTAGAAGGATAGAAGAACTCAACTCCATTACACTGTTAGCTCTGTAATCGTCTTCTTTGCGTCCTCATTGAGCGGCCCACCCGAGTCTCTCTCTCTTTCCATACACACACACACAACTTGTGCCCTATTGTTTGTGTCTGTCTGCTAGCATGTCGTATATGAACGTGTCGGGGCTGTCCTCAAGCAGCGAGGATGACGCGCTGCAGCGCCTTCTGTCGTCATCGGGCGGAAGCAGTGGTACGTCGAATGCACTCCTGGACGCGATGCGAAAGATCCAGGCGGAGAACGTCTACGAAGATGAGGGGAGAGGCGACGGCGCAACCACCGCGTCAGCGTCAAGCACTCGCCAGCGAGCCTCTGCAACGGATACCTCGGCGACACCCGCAGCTCCCGCCGTCAAGGCGAAGACGAACGCTGTGTCCTTCCGGGAGCCACAAAAAACCACCGCTGCTGCGACTCCGCTGCCCCCCGCCCAGCTGGCACTGACGGGCGGACAGGCGTCGAGTTTCAAGGCGAACAACCCCACCGATGCAGATGCCCTTGCCCCCCTCGCCGAGCTCATCCACCCAAAGCTGCGCCGCCCGTTGATGGGCATCATGAAGATCGAGTCGCTGACCCGCATCCAACGCCTTTGCTGGGCCGCCATGCTGGACCGCAGCAGCGACGTTCTCGTGCGCAGCGAGACCGGCAGCGGCAAAACACTCGCCTATGCTCTGCCCACCCTCCACCAGCTGCTCACGCAGTGCGACGCGACCCCGATCGGGCGGGACGTGGGCACGCTCGTCATCATTATGTGCCCCACCCGTGAGCTGGTGCTGCAGGTGACGGAAACGGTCACGACGCTGGCACGCTGTGCCCAGTTCATCACCGTCGGCGGCATTCACGGCGGCGAGAACCGGCACAAGGAGAAGGCGCGGCTGCGCAAAGGCATGCCGATTCTCGTGACGACGCCAGGCCGGCTGCTCGACCACCTCAAGACGACAGCGTCCTTTGACGTGGCCAATGCGCAGACGGTCATCATGGACGAGGCGGACCGGCTGCTCGATATGGGCTTTGAAAAAGCTCTGCGGGAGATAATGCAGCTGCTGGAGCGGAAATGCAAGCATGCAGCGTCGATGAAGCGCATCCTTGTCTCCGCCACCATCACGGACGGGGTGGAGCGGCTGTCGCACTTCGCCCTGCGCAAGAGCGTCGCACGCATTGGTGAGACGCAGGACACCTTTTCCATCCCCACCACCCTCAACCAGCACTACGTTATGGTGCCCGTCAAGCACCGCCTTGCGGTGCTTCTCAGCTTTCTGCGCTCCCAGCTCGACGCTGGTGCAAACAAGATCATCGTCTTCCTGTCCACCGCCGATACTGCCGAGTTCCTCTACCTGCTCGCATCGCGACTGGAGTCTCCGTTCCACAAGCGGTCCTACGAAGGCAAGGTTGTCACCCGGTCCCGCAGTGCGCCGATGAGCACGAAGAAGATGGTGGCTGCCGCCAATCGCCATCTTGGCGGTGAGACGGACGAGGTGGTCACCTTCGAGGAGGTCAGCGACGAGGAGTTGGAGAAGGACGGCGGCCCAATGGACAGCGCCTCCGCGACGCGGCGCGCTTTTTTGGACGCCAACGTCTTCAAGCTGCACGGCAACATGTCTCAGGTGGACCGGGCGGCTGTCTTCCACGCTTTCAAGTTCGGCACAGGCGGCGCCGCGAGCGACAAAGGCGTTCTGTTCTGCACCGACGTTGCCGCCCGCGGACTCGATATGCCAAAGATCGACTGGATCGTGCACTACGACCCTCCCACCGACCCCACCAGCTACGTTCATCGGATCGGCCGCACGGCGCGTATTGGCAACAGCGGTGACTCTATTCTCTTTCTGGCGCCGGACGAGCTCGGCTACGCGTCGTACTTGACCCACTTCATTCATTCCCAACTCACAGGCGGCGACGTGGAGACGACGACGGCAATGTCGGAGCGCAAGCACGAGACGTTTCTCTTCTATCTCACGAAGCTGGACCCGAAGTCCAACCACATGTGGATGCAGAGCACCGCGGAGCTGGAGCGGGCCGTGGCAAGGCTCGTGATGCAGAACAGCCGCGACCGCGGGGCGGACGCGAAGGACAGCCTGTACCGCGTGGCGCTCTTCGCCTATCAGTCCTACGTGCGCGCCTACGCCGGGCTGCCGAAGCAGATCAAGTCGCTCTTCTTCTCCACCACGCTCCACCTTGGCCACGTTGTGCAGAGCTTCGGAATTGACAAGAGCCCGTCCGACGTACAGCGCGAGTTGCAGTCCTTCATCCGCGAGGACCGCCTGCTCGCTCGCGACAACCGCAAGGGCACCGTGGTCAACTCCGGCGACGACGACGGTGCGAAGAAGAAGCGGCAGCGCGTGGAGCTGGACCACGAGGACCGCTACCACAGCATGCTGGCACAGAAGCAGCGTAAGCTCACCCGTGACTGGGCAGAAAAGCGGCGTGAGGAGAGCACCAAGATCCGCCCACTTCAGTTCTCGGAGTTTGATGCGTAGGAGCGCACTTTCCAGCTTGAAGTGCAAGCATTTCTGCCGCCTTCTCTCCCCTTCGTGCTCTGCTGTGATGGTGCCATCTTTACGTTGTCTACAGGAGTCCCACCACGTCGCGTAAGCAACAGGAGAGGGAGAAGAGACTTTTCATTTCTTTTTTGACGAGTAATGAGCTACAATAATGCGTTTTTGCTTTACTTTAAAGCTCTTAAGCAGCGAAGCTGTACACTATTGCCGCCGGAAGCTGCGATAACGAATCGACACCAAAAAAAGAAGAAGAAGAGGAGAATGAATAGAGAGGCGCGGCATGACGCGCTAGGGAAATGCGAGTACGCTAGCACACGACAAGGTGAAGAGTACTTGCTAAATATTTTTCGTTTGTTCTTCTCCTCTGCCTCGCCTTACTGAGTCTCAAAGGGTCCCATGATGCACGGCACTTTCGCTGCCTTCGTTTTTTGTTTTGTGGGTATTGCAAATATTGTAGGAGCTCCGTAGAGAAAGACGGATGCAGTAGCTGCGCTATTGAGCGCGCCACTCGTCAAACCAAGCGAGCGTTCATAAAATCACAACAACATTGAGTATAGGCTGACGGCCGGGTTGTGGGGTGGTGGGCGATGTGGAATAACTGGTACGCTTCTATTGAACTCTCTCTTTCTTTTTCCCCTTTCTCGTTTCTCATTTCACTTTCTTTCGATGAAAAGCAGTTCGGTGAGCTTAGTCTATCGCACCCACAACATTTCTTTCTTCGTTGCTCTTTTTCTTGCTCTTTCTTGCTACAAGTGTCTTAAAACCCTTCTCTTCCCGCACCTTTTCTTCTCAT
This sequence comes from Crithidia fasciculata, assembly GCA_000331325.2. Taxonomy (NCBI): domain Eukaryota; phylum Euglenozoa; class Kinetoplastea; order Trypanosomatida; family Trypanosomatidae; genus Crithidia; species Crithidia fasciculata. The sequence goes on from AODS02000150.1 coordinate 34,693, forward strand.
CAAAGATACACGCACTCCGACAAACTTCTCATCCCACTGCGTTCTCTCAGCTGAAACAAAATGTCAACAACCATTCCGTTCCTCCAGGCCGCGGCGATATCGATGAATGTGATAGGGCTGTGGGACGCCTATCTGCTTTTCCGTCAGCGCCGCTCCTTCGGCACCAAGACAATCCCCTCCTACTTTGCAGGGCGAATTGACGAGACAGACTTCGCCAAATCGCAGGCCTACGGGCACGACACGACGTCCTTCAGCCTGCTGGAGCATGTCAAGGACCTCTTCCTGGGGAACGCAATGCTGCTGCTGAAGGTGCCGGCACGCCTCTACTACTACGTGGCGAGCCGCACGGGCCTCTCGGTGGGGTCTTTTGCGCACAACTATGCCACCAGTATCGCGTCCGATGTCATCTCCACCGTCCTCGAGATTCCCTTCTCTTACTACAATACCTTCTACCTAGAGGAGCGCCACGACTTCAACAAGACCACAAAGGCGGAGTTTTTCAAGGACATCGTCAAGTCCTTCTTGCTCCGCGCGACGCTGCTGTACCCCGTTCAGATCGCCCTCGTTCAGTTTGTGGTCCGCCGCTTTGGCGAGCGCTTCCCGATTTACTTCTTCGGCGGGATGTCTGTGGTGCTGTTCGTCTTCCTGCTGATCTTCCCGACCCTCATCCAGCCGCTGTTCAACACCTTCACCCCGCTCGACTCGCAGTCGCCGCTGTACAAAAAGATCGAGGCCCTCAGCGCGTCGGTACACTTTCCCTTCAAGAAGGTGCTGGTGGTCGACGGCAGTCGGCGGTCGCACCACAGCAACGCGTACTTCACCGGCTTCGGCAAAAACAAGCGCATTGTCCTCTACGACACCATGCTGGAGCAGATGAAGGACGACGACGACCAGATCCTCGCTGTGCTGTGCCATGAGATGGGCCACTGGAGCCACGGCCACATGTACATCAACATTGGGATTGGCTTGTTGCAGCTCTTCGGCATCTCCTACGGTGCCGGCGCTGTCGTCTTTAACCGCGGCATCTATGAGGCCTTCGGCTTCCACAACACCGACCCAGTCATCGGTATTAACCTCTTTCTTGAGGTGTTCTACCGCCCTCTCTCGACGCTAGTGGGCTACGCCTTCTGCTATTTGTCTCGCCGGAACGAGTTCGAGGCGGACCGCTTTGCCATCAGCAAGGGGTACGGGGAGCAGATGAAGAAGGCGTTGCTGGTGATGACGAAGGAGAACAAGGGCAGCATCACGCCCGACCCGCTCTACTCCGCCACGACCTACACTCATCCACCGATGCTGGAGCGCCTGCAGGCCATCGATGCCGCGATGAAGAAGCAGCAGTAGACGGCAAGCAAACAAGCAAATAGCCGGCACAGGGTCGAACACGCAGACAAACTTTATCTTCTCCTGCGAACGAAAATATATATGTGTGTGTGTGTGTGTGCCTGTGTGCAGGCACAGTGTAGCGTGTGTAGTGCTTTTTGCTTCAGTTTAAAAATTCCTATTCTATCGTCTCACTTCTAGCTTTTTGTAGTTTGGTCGCGACGCTGTGGTGACCACACTGGGAAGCGTGCTCTCTTATCCGCTCGCGCGCGGGGTAAAACTCCGCTTTTCTCCCTCCTTTCTGTGACGTATTGGACGCTGTCACGGCGTGCTCGTCTCTCTGACCCGGTCGTTGCCGCACATGTTACTCCCACTTCATTCTTTCTATCCTCCGCTGCCTCCTCCTTTTTCGTCTGCGCCGCTGCGTACTCGCAACTGCTCATCACACCTTTTTTTTTTTCTTTGATGGTTTCACGTCTCCACGATTGAGAAGCAGCGCACTTGGGCTGTTTCCCTCTTCTCCCCGCTAATCCGCCTGTTATCTCCGCCCACTACTATCCCCTCAGCAGGGTACCGACCGATGAGGGGGAAAGGACCGTACGTGGTGATTCCGACGAAGCGCGGCGCCGTTCCCACGCTGACGCCGGCACAGGCAAATGCGATTTTGAAGCCGGACGAGCGCATTGTGGCGACGAGCGTGTTTGATGCCGTCGATTTTGTACGCCCATGCACCGAGTCGGGGATGCCGATGAAGGAGTTCTGCGGGCTGGCAGGCTATTGCGTGGTGCTGACGCTGCGCTCTTCCTTCCAAGGTGGGCATGCAAGTGCGTCCTCGACGGACACAGCCGTGGCCGGCGACAGCGAGAAGGGCCGTTCGAGCGTGTCCGTTGAGAGGTGGTGCGAGGTGGTGCGGGCAACCAAGCCGGATATCGCCGTCATGCTGCACGAGCCGATGGCTCTCTCCGAGCCGATGGGCAGGCGGCGGCGCATTGCTGCGACCCGGTCGGAGGCGTGGCAGGCGAAGATGGCTGCGCTCAGCGGGGTGGACTGTGCGGTGATGCCATCCGTCTCGGTTGGCAGCACGCACACCGCTGGATTCATCGACGCCGTGCCACGGAATGAGAATGCGCTCGAGTTTTACCGCACGCTGCGGGCCCTGCAGTTGCCGGAGGCGAGTCAAAGTATGTGCGTCGCGCACAGCGTCGCCGCTCTCGTTGCTGCGATGCTCAGCCACGTCACCTACATTGAGTGCCCGCTCCCTTGGGTGCTGGCGGAGAAGGGCCTCGCCATCACGTTTCCCGGCAGCAGCGGTGCCGCGACGCCGGCGACGCCGTTGCTCGACTTGAACGACAACGCCTTTGCGCTCGACATCGGCCCCATTTCGAAGGGATGCCCTTGCTACACATGCACGCGACACAACCGCGCGTACCTGCATCACCTGCTGACGGTGCAGGAGATGAATAGCGACATCTTGCTCTCCACGCATAATTTGTTCCAGGTGGTGCAGCTTGTACGCGCGTTCCGCAACGCATCCGTCGTGGAGCGGGAGGCACTCGTGCAGAGTGTGATGCGCGCCTTCTGACGTTGCAGCACGACCTTAAGGGTTGACTCACTGGCGGGTGTCCGGACGTTGTGTTGAGCACCACCGCCACGTACTTCTCGCCAGATAGAAGCAAGAGCAGCATCTGTTGCTCTCTTTTTCTCTCGGGAAGTGTTCACCGGAGAGCGAGTTGGGACGCGAGTGTTCTTTGTGTGTCTGAGTGCGTGGACTCTAGGAAAATGGTACCTCGATTTTAGTCGCCGCATTTATTGTGGGAGACGTCACAAATTGTCTGATGCTCTCGGGAAGCCTCATCGACGCCGCGGACAACTCAACGGCGCGTCGCTACTCGAAGTGTTCGCAATGCTGCGTGCTGCCTTTTTGTTTTCGTCGCTGCATCGAAGACCAGGAGGGCTGAAAGGTGGAGAGCAGAAAAAAAAAAGAAATCGCCTTCTTGACACACAAAAGAGGGGAAAACAAAATCCGCAACACAGAAAGATGCGTGGGAGGCACTCCTTCTTTCTATCTCCTTCTTAACGTGCACTGATGCATGCAGAAAGGCGAACTCCAGGCGCATTTTCTGGTGCGCTGAGGCAAGTGGAGTGTTGCTCCGGCTGCGATACTTACATTTGGCGCACAATGTTTGTCGCTCCTCTCGTCTTACACGTTTACTGCGTTCCACCTATATTTATCAATGTATTCTTCACACCTCGCTTCTTTCTCTCTTAACTGTTCATATTTGTTATCTTTTCTATAAATTTCCGTTGGGAAGCACTGGCGGAGCTCAATGCCGAGAGATCTGCACGAATAGACGCGGGTGTCAACTTTAACAGCCCAACGCACTACTGCGACTTTCTCTTCCTCTTTATTTCACTCAAGTTACCATAGACACTAATAGAAGAAGAATACATTTACATTTACGCTATAGACTGCATTGACGATGACCGCCGCTCCGTTTAATGCGTCGGCACCGCGCCGTAGCACGCGCTTTCGCTATGTGGCGGTGCTGTTCGCCATGGCCCTGCTGTGCACTGCTGCCTTGATGGCCGCCGCTCAGACAACTTCCTGGTGCAACGGTGGCAGCTTCGTATTTGACACCGCGGACCAGATGTGCGGCCCCTGCCCGGCGAACGCGGAGAGGACGCAGGACCGGTGTGTATGTAGTGCTGGCTACGCACATCAGGTGAATGCCGCCAGCGGTGCTGAGTCGTGCGTAGACTGCGCCGCAGCTGGCATGATGGTAAGCGCGTTGGGCTCCCTCAACGCCTCCGACTACTGCCTGCCGTGTGGAGGGGACCGACAGCTCAGCTGCCTCGCAGACTCGATCTTCAACGCAGCAACAAAGACGTGCACGTGTCCGGGCGGGAGCGTCTTGGTGCGTCAAGTGGGAGCGCTGGTGCTGTCTGGTGCAATGTGCGCCACGTGCGGCACGACCGCGTGCGTGACGTGCGTGCCGCCGTATGCGTTGGACGAGGCATCAGGCACGTGCATGTGCGCCAGCGGGTACACGGCGCTGTACGACGCGTCGTGTGTACCTACGGCGGACTACCAGGCCATGGTCGCAGTCGCGGCGGCGTCGTCGGCCGTGCTGTCTCCGCCGAACATCGACAACGGCGGTGCGTCGGGTGCGGCGACGACGGTGGCCGTTGTGCAAACGTACTCCGTCGGTGCGGCCGTGCTGTGCTCGCGTGGAAACCACACCGCGTGCGAGCTTTTGGCGAATTTGTGTGTCTTGATGGACTACCAAGCAGCATCGACACCGTGTGTGTTGTATCAGACAGTGAAGCAGTCGCGGACGTGCGCCGACCCGTGGTGTGAGACGGTGAGTGGGTTCCCGTGGCTGTCGTACACGCGGAGCAACGCTGTCGTGCTCAGCGACCCGGCGGCGGAGGTTCGTGTGGAGTCGCGCGAGCAGCTGGAGTTCGTGGTCTCCGTCTATGACATGTACGGCACCTGGCTGGGGTACGAGGCGGTAGTGGACCAGCTGAACCCCTGCTTTCTGAGCAACACACAGCTCGAGTCGTTCACCGCTGCAGGTGGGACGCGGGTGGCGGGGTGCAACGTGAACTGGCGCTGGTTCCTGCACGCCGACGACACAGTGTTCTACGAGATCTTCCTCCGTGACCCGTCAAACGCCACGCGCCTCCGCCCTGTGCCGGTCTTGGTCGACTACTCTGACGACGCCTTCGCCCCCGAGACGTTCAACGACGCGTGGCTCTACCGCGGAGAGGGCACCGCGGACGGGACGATGCCGGCACACGCCTTCCGCCGTCGCTTCTACGCCTACGACAACGTCGGCGGCCGGGAGGCTGGTCTGGCGGCTGCCAACACCACGTACATCACGGCGCTGCGGAGCGCGAGCGTGGTGCTCGGCCTCTCCGCCCGCGGTCAGAGTCGCGGCGTCACACCGCTTCTGGTGCTGCGGTACGCATCGAAGATGGTGTCCGCCATGCCACACGCAGCCGACGGCGACGCTCTTCGCCTCGTGCGCCAGTCGCCGCTGAACACGAGCAGCCGCTCTGACTACGCCCTGCGGTGCGAGATGCGCTCCTTCTTCCTGGCGCGCAGCGACAGCGTGTCTAGTGGGATGCGAATTGCCCTGATTGTCGTCTCTGCCCTCTGCTTCGTTACTGCGTGGTTGCGCGTGTACGGGTGGATGCGGCGGCGACAGTACCTCGTCCTCGACTGGTTGGCGCTGCTGCGCTTCGTGGTGTACCTGTGCAACCACATCAGTAACATGTACTTTGTCGTCGTCGCTGTTGCGTCGTGGTACATCTTCATAGCATACAAGGATCAGTCGTCGCTGTCTCGAGCGGTAATGCGGGCGGACACGTACATCAACGCGATGCTGTACTGCGCGGTTGTCACGAAGGCGGTCACGGTTCTTTACCGCCTGGTTGAGCAGTGCAACGCCGATTACTTCGTGATTGACTGGGAGCGTTCCAAGGGTCAGCTCTTACGGGAAAACAAGGTGGTGCCGGTGAGCATGTGGCGCTCGACGTTTGTGGCGAATGAGCTGAACGAGTTGCAGGCACTGCGGTACTGGCACCCGCTGCTGACCATGGCCATCATTCTCCTCTTTCTCGTCGGCCTCGACTACCTCAACATGTCCGCCAGCGTGCCGCAGGGATCGCGTTACGTTGGCGGGATGGCCGAATCCGTCGACACGCTCCGCATCGCTGTCGACACGTTTTTCTGGATTGCGGTGACGTTAGTCATGTACCTGCTCGAGTACCAAATCTACTACCGCTTTGTTGTCGTGCACCCTCTTCAGGCTTTCATCGACCTCTGCTCGGTGTCCAACGTCTCCATCATGATTCTGCTGGAGCAGCAGTGGGGCTTCTACATCCACGGCGAGTCGATCCACGCACACGCCGACGTCAGCATGCAGGAGTTTCAGAACAACCTCTTTCTTGAGGCACAGGGCAACTTGCCGGTGCGTGGACTGGGTGGTCTGAGCAAGTATCAGGCCTTCGAGGTGTACCTTGGCCCGTACACGCGCCAGTACCTCTACATGTGTTACATGGAGCTGCAGCTGGAGCACCTGCGCTCGCTTGGAAAGCGGGAGAGGCTCGTCAACCCGGCGCAGTGGCACTACCTCGCGTTTCTCTTCGGCTTCTCGCGGAAGCCGCGGGTGTACTCGCAGGCCGCGCTCGCTCTCAAGGAGCGCATCAACAACGCATTTCAGCAAAGCGTGCGGCGGGCAGAAAGTACACTACTGGTCAAGTTTGTCTTGCAAAAGTGGCTCGATTTCCCGCCGAACGTCATATACATGAATGGCCCACAGCGGGGCGATCGCGGCGGCAAGGATCTGTTCTTCATTGACAGCGCAGAATCGTACGGTAGGGCATTTTTGTGTGGTCTAGACCTCGACCTCTTTGTGCTCTACGCTGCTCTCTTTGCGGCAATCGATGCCTCGCTGAGGAACCCGTACGCGGCGATGGTGCTGACATTCGCAGTGGAAGTCGTTCTTCGCTTTTACCGCGTGCATGAGGGCCTCGTCAACCTCAGCCACAAAACGATGATTGATGACCGCTTTTTCATTTGAGATAGACTGTTGAGAAAAAAAAAATACATAATTGTATGTTTAAATACCTGCAGGTCGCGCAAACGTGAAGTTCATCGTATGGAGAGCATCCGTGAAATGGGAGTGGCGCAAGCGCTTTCACACACTCATTTTTATGGGCCAAGAATCGTTTGTGTTGCTTGTTTCTCACTGAAAGTCAGCATCGCAGGAGGAGAGACGTAGAGTGCGTCTCGGCTCGACTTTTTTTTTCTTTTGCTCGCATTTACCCCGAATCCATTTTTCCGTAGTGTGTGAGTGCGTGCGGGCTGCCTTCCAACTTGAGGTGGTGACTGCAGCAAGCCAGCGCCTCCATCGTCTTTTTCTTTTGTAGCCAGCTGCGTTTGTGCCAGAGCGTGCGGTAGCGGTGGTAAATACACTGTCTTCAACTCCCTCTCCTCTTTTCTCCTCTCTCCTCTGGTCGCCGAGCCGCGGCTGTCGTACCAGCAGCCAGCACAGCATTCACAACGCAACGGAAAAACGAAAAGAAAAAAGAAAACAAGCGCTTGACGCCAAATGAAGCGCTTTTGCAGCACGGCCCTGAGTTCGGCGCTGCGCTGCACGGGTGCGCGATACTGTGTCGGCGGCTTCAGCGGTGGTCTGTGTCTCTCGCGGTGCGGTGGCGCATCGGTGGTGGCTCCCATGTGCGAGCCGCGTCGTGCAGTCTCTGGCACTCAGGATCCGCCCTCTCAGAAACCGAGCACCGGCAGCTCCGGCTCACAGACGTCGTCAGGCGCTCGTGAGTCTCTCCTTGGTGTGGTTCACGTGACGTCCAAGAACATTAACGCCGAAATGGACACCAAGGTGCCCCTGTTCCTCTACTTTATGGTGACCAACCACCCCGATGTGCGGCAGTACACGGAGCTCCTGGTGCACCAGGTCGACCAGGCGAATCGCCGGTTGAGGAACGAGAATTACGGCGAGCTGTATCAAGAGTTTGGCAAGGACGCCGGTCTTGCGATCAAACTCGGTTTGGTGGACTGCCTTGTGGAGACCGGTCTCATGGCGAAGTTCCACATCGACCCGCATATGTTCCCCATCATTTACTTTGTGCGTCACCGGGCGTTTTGTGACAAGCTGGTCGGCATTGTTGCCGAGTCGCAGGTGAAGGAGGCGGTGGAGGCGTTTATCGACTACGCCACGACGCAGTCAAAGAGTGAAGCGGAGGGCAACACGCTGCTGAACAAAATAAAGCGCCAGGACAACGACGACGAGAACGCCATGACGCTCATCGCCGCTGCACACAAGAAGGTGCAGTCAAATGAGCTCAGCAAGGCCAAGGAGCTCTACGAGAAAGCGCTGCGCCTCTCCATGGAGGAGCTTGAAGTTGTGAACAAACAGTACGGCGTGGCCAACAAGAAAATGACCCCCGAGTTGTGGGCAACGCTCAAGCGCGAGCCGTGCTACAACAGCGCTCCGGAGGCTCTCTGCGGCCTTGCGATGTCCGCCATGGCTGCCAAGAAGACGGAGGAGTCGCTCCAGCTGGTGAAACGTGTCCGCAACGAGTTTCCCTACGCGGTGAAGGATATGCGCGGCGTTGCCGAAGCCGTGGTGCGGATCGAGCTCATGGATCTCGTGGGCTTCGACCTCGAGAGGGACAACTACTTGAGTCTTCTCAAGTACGACGAGCTCGTGAGTGACCCCGTTGCGTTTTACACACAGCACCTGAAGAAGGTGGTCGGCTTTTACGTTGAGAGCTTTCCGGGGCAGGCGATTGAAGAGTGTCTGCGGCTAATCCGCGCGGAGCCGAAGCTGCTACCGGCTCTGAAGGAAGGCGGGGTGGTTGCGAAGGATTTGCGCCTTGGCCCGACTACCGACACCCCAGCTCGTCAAGTTATCCGCCTCATCTTCGAAGCTCTTGGGCCGACAAACGAGCATGTCGAAAAAGGGCGAAAGGTGCTGCAGCTCTACTTGTAAGCTGCTCCGTCTAGCGTGTAGCACAGCCGCCATATGTGCTTCAATGACGCGTCGCCTTACTGTGTTGGTTGAAGAAAGGAATCGTTGAGCTGTTGCGCGTTCGTTACCCACACCTGGGAGCATCAAAGCAAAAGTAAACTAAAAAAGAAGCTATTCACAGTGTCAACAACACATTCCACTGGAGGCAGGAAACGACACGAATTCCGACGGAGCAGAGATGCAAATTTTTTTCTCCCCATTTAGCCACATTTACTGCCGTACGGCAAAAAAAAAAAAAGCAAATCGCGGAAAAAGAGACGAAAACGGGAAGCATGCGCAGATACCGCTCGCTTTACGAAAATAAAAAAGAGCACAACTACTGGTACAAGCCGCCCGATGAATGCTACTTCCATCGCAGGGAGAACAAAACTAAGTTTTCTTTTCGAGATCTAGCACCAAGTAACTGTGTGTTGAGAACAGAAAACAGATGTTACGCCAAATACACATGTCTTTTTTCTTCTCTCCTTACCACCTTCTTCCACTTCAATGACAGAGGCATCAGCAGAAATCACCTATACAAGCACACCCACGCAAACCAAGCACACACACCAAAGTTTGTGTGCTCGTCGAGTCATTGTGGTTGTCGTGCGAGGAGGCTGCTCCACCATGTCATTCTCTCTGAGAAGCGGCCTTTATGAGTGTTGACGACATCCTTTTCTGCATGCTCAAAAATTCTCTTTTGGGTTGCCTTCTTCATTCCTTTTTTGTATGTTGTGCCTTACCTCCGCCAGAGTCCTGCGTTGCCGGCAATAGACGCTAATCCGTTCTCTGTTCTGTCTTCCTCCTGTATCTCGCTCTCCTCTCTCGTCTTTCGTCTGTGGAGAGGCAGCTTTTGCACATTTTCTTGCCTGCTCCTCCGTATCTGAGCGACGCTGATGGCGTAAAAGAGGCCGACATGGTGGGCGGAGCGGTGCGGGATGGACTTGAGGATGAACATGAGGAGGCTGGTTGTGAGGGGGCCGATACATGACAGCATTGGTCACGCAGCGAATGCAGTGGGTGAAGCCCTTCGCGCGGCGGCAGGGAATGAAATCGAAGAGGTGTCACTTGCGGACGTTGCGCTCCTCAGCGACTTGTCTTCCCTTGCTGGGTACCAGCACCTCCGTACTGTGCGTGCTCATCACTGCGGTCTACTAAGCGTTGGCAACCTGCAAAAGCATCCGTGGATTACGGTCCTGGAAGTGTTGAAGAGGGCGAATGTGAGAGGTCTCGAGGCCTTCGCAGGAGCACCGAATTTACAGAGGCTGATCGCCAAGGGCACGAGATTGATGGAATTGAATGGTTGCAGCAGCTGCCCGTTCTTTGAAGAAGTGCGCTTTTCAGACAGTGATCGTCTGACCAGCCTTTCCAGTCTGCGAGGGTTGCTGTGCCTCCGACTCCTTTAGACGAGCAAGTGTGACTTGTGCCATCTCAGCGGCTTGGATGAGTGTCCTTCACTCGAGTGTGTGATTGTGCGTAGCAACCCTTGCCTGCAAAGCCTTAGTGATTTGGCTGGCGCGCGATCTCTCGAAGCTCTGGATGTGACAGATTGTCATGTGCGGGGCCTCGACGCACTGCGCCACTGCCTGAAACTGCGCGACGTCTCTGTGAACCTGCGTGATGAGTTTCGGAGGCGCGTCCGCCCTCAGCGTGGCAGAGTTCGACACGACGGGACAACAATCGAGTGTACAAACTCAAGCCCGTGACCATTCCGCCTGCCTTCTCTTCAGCCTTTTTCAGGAGCCTTTGCATGAGCTGTACAGCAACGCTGCCGCGTACGACGAGGGAATCGAACGCAGTATCCGCGGCGCCGTTGGTCGCGGCCAGGACGTCCTCGTCGCCGTGAAGACAGTGGCAGAGGCTGGCCAGCTGATGGAGAAAGTGAAGGCGCTATTTGTGCGACGCATCGCCGCTGCTGTCGGCCGGCGTGCGCCACGTGCTCTTCATGACCTTTCTCGGCGGCCGCGGCCTCGGTGTGACGCCGCACGACAAGCAGCCAAACGGCATTCACGTGGTTCTGTGCCGCGCTCAACGCGAGCGGGCGACTCACCCGGTTCTTCGCCGCGCTGCCCGCCAGTACCACCTCGGTAACGCTCAGACTGTCTGCCTGCTCGACGCTCAGACCGCCACTGCAGCAGACTTCACAACAGACCTCATGACGCGCAATGGCTTTTTCAAGCGCCAGAACAAGGCAGTGGAGTCGGAGAGACATCGTCTGCAGGTGCTGATCACAAGCGGAATCCCTCAAGCGCCGTTGCGTCAGGAGCTTCAGACCGCGGTGCAGGGACTGCGTGCGCCAACTGCAAATTAAGACAGGACTCTACCTATGTGTGCAAGCTTTGTGGTGCCGCACGGCTTCGCGACGTGGCTGTCGACGAAGAGGGACGCGATCACTCAGGAGGGAGGGAATGCGGCGTGCCGTGCCCGGTTGGCGACGGGCCTGAAACGAGACGTCACTGGCCGCTTCCTCAACGCCGCGATTGACGACGTGGTGGCACTCGCGCGTCTCCTGCGCACGACGGGTGAGCGCGTGGTGGTGGCCACCGCACTGCAAGGCACCCAGCTGGACCTCCCGCGGTGCGCGCCGAGTGTGTACGAGCTCTTTGCCGGGTGCCATAGCGGTGTTAGCCCGTGCCCAATACCGGAGCTCATCCACGCACTGGAGGCCGCCTCGCGCGGCAACATCGACGACGTTCGAGTGCACGCGCTGGCCTTCAACGATGGCCTTAGCCGGTGGATCGCTGCGCAGAAGCAGCTTGCGGACGACTTGAACACCATGCACCGCGAGGCGGGCGACGGTGGCGATGCGGAGCCTGGCGGCGATCTGTCAAGCGCGCACGCCACCACGGCCTCCCTCAAAGCACTGCGGCAGGATCACTCTCTACGGCTTGTTGGCTAGAACGGTGTCTTGCTCCCCTCTGTTATTTAAGGACAACGGTCTCAGCTTTGCAGACGCCGTGGCGATGCAGAAGGCGCTCGTGCCGCACGGCTTTGTGAAGGATTCGCTGTGTGCGGTGGAAAAGAGCTCGCAGTGGGCGGCGAAATACGAGGCGTTTCAGCAGGCAGCGCCTGAGCTGAGGGGCAAGCCGTGCGCCGCACCACCAAGAAGCTCGCTCGACTTCCCGCGAATGTGTGTTTGAGGAACGGGATCGCCGTGGACGGTTTGGACGCTGTGTTTGTTGGCGCCGCTCCTCTGTGCTGCTGCCTTTGAGGGTAGCCGACGCGATACCCTACGAGCACGTCCAGACGTACTTCGAGAAGCTGGAGGAGAAGAGCGACATTCCGCACGTGGGATGGCGGTGGTGATTCTGGTTGGCTGCCTTGTGGTTGTGTGTGGCTGTTTGATGTGGAGTTGGTGTGCGGGCTGTGGCTGTGGTTGTGCTAAAACGTTGGCTGTCGGCTGGGTTGAACCGGTGCAAAACGCGGTTTTTTCAGCTAGGGGTTTAGGAGGGGCGGGGCCGGTTGGGTTAGGGGTTAGGGTTAGGG
>AODS02000152.1:0-31408 GCA_000331325.2 Crithidia fasciculata
AGCCACTGCTGCTGCTGCTGCTATGAAATAGAACGGATATGTCTCTGAGGTTTTTGAAGAAAGAAAAAGTTAAGTAAGTGTTATTTTGTATTGCAGGTCTCTCGCAATGATGAATTGGACCTTTTAATGGTTCTAATTTGGTCGATTGTGTCTTGGTGGTTTTTTTTTCTATTCTTTCTGCGAGGACACGCAAAAGTGTATGCTATGTTGTTTTTCCTACCAGTGATATTAAGTCTTCTATCCTGGTCTTGCCTTTAATTTTCGCTTTTGCTCTATTCTATTTGACTGTGCCTGTTGCCACCTTCTCTATAAGTATTCTTGACTGTCAGCAATACATTCACTCATCGAATCAATTCCCTTTCCGGGAAGGATGCTAGAATAGACCTGCACAAGCATTCATTACACTGTTGCCGCTGCGAGCATACGCTGTGGAACAGCTTATATTATTGGGCTGCTGCACGGCGGCGTACTAGACTTACATAAAGGTGCTGACACCATAGACTTTATTCATCTGCGAATGCCGCCGAAGAAGGCGACACACGCAACGGCGCCGGTGCAGCGCGCCACAAAGATCACCCGCAGACCGCTCGTCGTCACAGCTTCGAAGCCGTCTCGCAACACAAATGCTGCGACACACGCATCCACTTTATCTTCTACAAGTACTACCGTGCGGGCGGCACCGCAGCGCCGAAATAATTCGAAGAAAGCGTTGACGACCTCGGGAAACGCACAAGCACCACGCTGCTTCCACCACAGCAGCATCAGCAGCAGCAGCAGCCAAAGCGAAGGAGAGTAGCGGCACGCGCACCACAAAGCGTTCACGCACGGCCACTGCCGCTCCACAGCGGGTAGAGCCAGCAAAGAAGGCGGTACGGAAAGATGCGGCGTCTACGCAGCAGGCTGATAATGAACAGCATGTAGGACCTTCCACAGCCTCAACATTGCACGACGAGACGCCTGCGCAGGCTAGCCGTACCACGTCTCTCCTTCAACGGTATCTTCCCTCGCCGTCTGCCGCTAACGCATCACTCGCCACCCAGCCTTGGAATGTGCGCGATGCCGTCGTCTTCTCCACTTTTCTCGCCACGCTGCAGCTCCACTTTGTTCGCAGCTGCTGTCGGCTGCTGGCGCGATTGACCACCGCGACGAGCCCCGCTTTTCTGCACGCTGCCGCGCTCGGGGAGGCTGCACTGCGGCCAGTGAACGATGCACCTGCGCATTCCGGAAGGGATGGGGGTGTCTCCTCAGACGTGGACCAGCTCGTGGATCGCCAGGAACTCGCGTACCGTACGATTCGCGCCACGATCGCCGCGTCCTGCACTCTTGGTCACCGCTCTTGTCAGGTGTTGTGGGGGCCTCGCGGCAGCGGCAAGCACCGAATTCTCCGCCTACTCGCGCAGGATGTACGACGAACTCCCAAAACCTTCGTGGTGGAGCTGCACGGTGCACTGCTGCGGGACGACGAGGCCGCACTCGGGGTGATCGCCCAACAGCTGCTGACTTTCTTGCTCAGCCCACAGTCGCAGTCGCTGCGGCAGGGGCACTACCTACTCCGCACCGGCAGCTTTGGCTTTGGACAGCTGTTCCACTTTGAGCGACGCATGCAAGAAGCCTCCGCCGCATCAGGCGGAGGAGCAGCAGCATCGGGGCCTGGAGCTGCGAAGTCGTCGCACAAGACTGGCGCACGGCCTGGTATGCACACTACACGTAACAATGAGGCAAGCGCAGACTCTGATGCAGACGAAGACGCAGATGAGGAGGGCGACGACGATGACGACGCGGGCATGATGGTCACCTCGACCACCACCTACCTCACCGGCGGTGCTGCGAGTGCGCTGCCGCACCTCCAGCGTGCCCTCCTGCTGCTTAAGAGTCAAGGCTGCAACATCGTGGTCTGCATTCGCGACATCGACGTGTTTGGCATCCGCTGCGATCAGCTCCTCTACGTGCTTTCTGGACTGATGCACGACAGCGATGGCAGCCATGGCGGGAGCAGCGCCGCCAGCAGCGGTGGTGGTTTGTCCCTTGTGTTGGCCTCCGCTGCCCCGGATATTCGGCAGCTGGAGAAGCGCCTCTCTAGCCGGCTGACGTGCGAGACCCGCTACGTGCCCTTACTGCCCTGGTCGCTGCCTGGACTTATGGCAGCCACGCTCCACGTTGCACAACTGGACGCCGCGTCGCAGCTGCAAATAAGAGAGTTGATGCGGCAGCGAACAGATCTGCTGATGCACCTGCGGGATGGCGCAACGCGTCTGCGTCGTGTGTGTGAAGCACCTGCTGCTGATGCTGCGGCTGAAGAGGGAAAGAGAAATGGTCGCGGTGGCGGTGCGGCAACGTCCGCTGCTGCAGCGAGAAAGGCGAAAGAGAAGGCGATAGCAGAGGTGCAGACATTGATGGCGGCGTTAGAGGCGCGATTGCACGCAACGGAAGCGAGTTTGCGTGATGTGCGTGCGCAGCGCCGCCACGAACTTGGTTCACTTGATCTCGATGCTGGCGTTAGCGGTGGGGGAAATGTGCAGGAGGGCGGCGGTAGCAGTAGCGGCAGCTTCAACAGCACTATGAGCAGCATCGTGTGGAGTGGCACCAGTGGTGCGGCTCTCCGAGACGCGGCCGCATCTGGATGGCGGTGGCAGCCCACAGAAAGCAACAAAATTACTGCTGCTGCTGCTCCTACCGCTTCCCAGCAGTCCGCCACCTCGTCCCCAGTCTCGTGCTGCCCGTCGTGGACGCTGGACACACTGCTCAGCCACTCTTCTCTACCGCTGGAGACGCAGTGTGTGCTCTGCGAAGAGCTCCTGCGCCAGCTGCGGCGTGGCTGCAAGGAAAATAGCAGCCGCAGCAGCAGCAGCAGAATCGAAAGCGGGGAAGCACCAGACTCGCTGGCACGCCGCATCGTGTTCCTCAGCGATGCAGTCGAGAACGAGAGCGCCACGAGTGCAACTGTTCTGACCGTCTTGACAAGTGTGCTGTGCAAGACGGCGAGCGGTGCGGTGGATTTGTTGGGTGATGCGGGGCGACGTGTGCTACTGGTGTGGATGCGTGGGCGGCTGCAGCACGAAGCCATCCCGCTGCCGCCACCGCCACCACCGTCTCCATCCACACCCACAGCAACAGCAGCAGCACCGGCAGCAGCAGCCGTGGAGAAGGCGGTGGACTGCTCTGCGTGTCCGCCGGGGCTGCCAGAGAAGGTGTTGACGCAGTGGAGAGGAGCAGCACAAGCCTTGGCGCCCCCACCGCTGCCAACAGAGGCTGGCGGCATTCTTGAAAGCAAAGGCACAGAACTGCGTGGTGCCTTCCGTCTTAACAGCTCGAGCGACGCAGACGCACCGGCTAATGCTGCGGCCACCGCAGCAGCAACGACGCCTTCCCTGCCTCTGCTCTCTCTCCTCCCCCCGCACGTATTCGATCTCTTCGCTGACGGTCAACTCGTCGGCATGGGCTACGGCAGCCGGGAGATGGTGCTCGTGCTCATCTACATGCACCTTCACCACACCACAGGGCTGCGGCAGCGCACCGTAGCCGACTTGCTCGAAGACGTGTCCTCCTCTCTCGGCACGCGTGCGGCAGCCGCGCTGGACAGGGAAGCCTTCCGCGACGCCAATTCGCCTCGCTGTGTCGGTGGCGGCTGTTGACGGTGGTGGAGGGTCCGTCGCAGGTGGTGCAGCTCTGCGGCAGCGACGCGCGGCTGCGGGAGTTCCTGTTGACGGTGTTGGCGAAGCAGACGGGTTGGTGTGAAGCGGAGTTGGGGCTGGATGCACGCGAAATCATGCGCTTTCGAAATTTGGTCTGAGAGAAAAGAGAGTGAAGGACAGAGGAACAGCGTGGTGGTGAGAAGCTGGTCCGCTGCTCCTTCTCGCCCTTTAAAAAAGGAAAAAGGAAAAAGAAAAATATGTATACTGCGACCCTTACCGCGTAGATGCGCTGACTATGAGTGTTTATTTACAACAAGAATGTGACCAACAAAAAGAAAATGAACAATTTGTCTTTCTAAAAGCGGTTTGTGGCTGCTGTACGCCAAGTTGATGCTGCTGCCCTTTGGCGTGGCATGTTGGCGGCAGTTTTTTCGACTAATACGCTGTCGTGTGCTTCTTGTTCCACTAACGGTGCTCTTATCACCCTTATTCCATCTTTCCGTCTTACGTCTCTCTTATGGTTGTTTACTCTTATTTCTCTTTCCCTGCTTCCCACCAGCACACGAGCACACAAACACGCACCTTCCTTCCTGGCACACCACAAGGGAGAGCCATTCAAGTCGTGCAACAGCCGCAGCCCACCTCACAAACACACACTCTCTCTCTCTCTCGCTCTCATTGATCCTTTAGAATGTCTGACAGCAAAGCGGGCGAAGCAGCAGCGGCCACCTCCCCGCACGCCACGCCTGATGTCTCCACTGCAGCAGCAACAGCAGCAGCAGCAGCAGCGGCAGAAGACGACGTGGCCGGCGCAAAGCCTGACGACGCACTCGCCGACTCGGGCAGCAAGAACGCAACCGCGAAGGATGCCGCGGCGGCCTCGTTTCTCGACGACGACGCTGCTGAGCGCAACGATGTCACCCAAGGCGAGGAGGACGAGGACGAGGGCGACAGCGCGGAGCTCGATACCGTGGCGGCCAACGACGTGAAGAACATCATCTTGCAGGTGCTGAGTCCCTACTTTGATGACGACGTGGGGACGGCGGCGGAGGTGGCCGGGGTCGATGCCTTGGGCGGTGCTGCGAGTGGAGCTGGCTCGCCGAATATGGCGAACCGCGACGTCAGCGGTCTGCCTCACCCGTCCACCTCACCGTCCTCTCCGGTCGGGCAGGAGGAGGATGCCGGCGAGGACGTCGCGCAGCGCTACGACCATGTCAAGGCCGAGATGTGGATTGCGCGGATATGCGACGGCATCATGGAGCGTCTCGTGGGGCTGGGCAAGCCGTTCAAGTTTGTCGTGCACACGATGATTATGCGCAAGTGCGGGGCGGGCTTGCACGTCTGCTCCAGCTGCTACTACGCGCCGACGGACGGGTGGCTTAGTCACTCGCATGACCTGTCGGCGCACTTGTACGCTGTTGTGACCGTCTACTGGTGTGCGATGTAGAAGGAGAGAGGCGTACGTGCGTGTGCACATGTGTGTGCGGTTCAATAGAAGGAAAGAAAGAGAAAAAAATTTTGGAGTCTCTCTCGGTGTTGATGCATTTTATGTAAACTAGCCTGAACGCCATCTAGATATGCTTTGTTGTGCGTGTGTGGGTGTTTGTTTGTATAGCTACCGTCTGCGCAAAGCAATTTAAAAGAAAATGAACTGCGTGGCTCAAACGTGGTGGCTCAAGCGTGAGCGAGTCTCCGCACGCGTCAAGAGGTATTTCTGTGCTGCTGAGAGCGTGGCCTTTGACTCGCTGAAATCAACCTGGCTACACATCTGGCGCCGCTTCCCTGTCTACCCACAGCGATTGCCTTCGCCCTCTTTCTCCACGCTGCAGGGCTGCGTGAGGTATAACGAAGCAGGTGTATCACCCAAAAGTGATGAATGCAAACCTTTACGTCTCCTCAATTGGCGCTCTTCTCGTGCGTCCCATGCAACGTCTCCAGCGCAACTCTCTGTCCTCGTCTGCCCTCATCTCCCAATCGTCACCTCTCCGCCTCTAGCAAAAAGCACCAGCAGCTACAACAACAACAACAATCGCACACACACACAACAAGAAGAAGGCAGCTCTTCCACTTTCACTGTTAAGCAGGCAACGAACCCGACACACGCCATGTTCCGCTCCTCTGCGCAGATTCTCGCCCCCAAGGCGAAGGAGGCCTTCGTGCGTGGCAAGCCCCACCTGATCATCGGCACCATCGGCCACGTCGATCACGGCAAGACGACGCTGACGTCCGCCATCACCACCGTTCTTGCCAAGTCTGGCCGTGCACAGGCGCTCGACTACTTCGCAATTGACAAGTCGCCCGAGGAGAAGAGCCGCAAGATCACCATCAACGCCACCCACGTCGAGTACGAGTCTGACAAGCGCCACTACGGCCACATCGACTGCCCTGGTCACATGGACTTCGTGAAGAACATGATCACCGGCGCCGCGCAGATGGACGGTGGCATCATCGTGGTGGCAGCCACTGACGGCGTCATGCCGCAGACCCGTGAGCACCTGCTCATCTGCTCGCAGATCGGTCTGCCCGCGCTGGTAGGCTTCATCAACAAGGTGGACATGACGGACGACGAGACGTGCGACCTGGTGGACATGGAAGTGCGGGAGCAGCTGGAGAAGTACAAGTTCCCTGCCGAGGAAACGCCGATCGTGCGCGGCTCGGCCCTCAAGGCGCTCGAGGGGGATGCCAAGTACGAGGCTGCGATTCTGGAGCTCGTGAAGAAGTGCGACGAGTGGATCCCCGACCCGCCGCGCAACACCGACAAGCCCTTCCTCATGGCCATCGAGCACGTGTACGAGATCGGCAAGGACAAGAAGAGCGTCATCGTGACGGGCCGCGTTGACCAGGGCGTGCTGAAGCTCAACACGGAGGCTGAGCTTGCCGGCTTCAGCGCCAAGAAGTCCACCGTGAAGGTGACCGGCATCGAGATGTACCACAAGACGCTCGATGAGTGCATGCCGGGTGACTCGGTCGGCGTCAGCATCGTTGGCGCCGGCGACACGACAAGCCTGTCGAAGGACAACGTGGAGCGTGGTATGGTGATGGCTGCCCCAGGCAGCACGAACCTGTACAACAAGGTGAAGGCGCAGGTGTACGTGCTGACCAAGGACGAGGGCGGCCGCCACACGGGCTTCAGCCCTCACTACCGCCCGCAGCTCTTCTTCCATTGCGCTGATGTGACAGCCGATATGAGCTTTTCGGAGGCGGAGAAGCAGCGTGAGGAGCTGAACAAGAAGTACGGCCGCGGTGCCGAGGAGGACAAGAAGAAGGAGGCTGAGCTGAAGGAGTTCGAGAGCAAGCTGGTCTGCATGCCGGGTGACAACCGTGAGCTGCTGCTGACGCTGGCCTACCCGATGCCCGTGTCGAAGGGTCTGAAGTTTACGATTCGTGAGGGCAAGATCACCGTCGGCTGGGGTGCGGTGGTCGAGACGCAAGGCCTGGACAACAAGGTCAACATTGAGGGCAAGCGCATCGCTGCCAAGCCGGTGACGGGCAAGAAGAAGAAGTAAGGCAGTACGGGTAGGCTTGTGTGTGTGTGAGTGGGTGGGTGTGTAGGTGCGAGTACGCACAGCCGGTGCTGCTGCTGCTGCCTTCTCTTCCCCCCTCTCTCGCGCGTTGCCCCCGAGCCCCTGCATGACGTTCGGTTTGTGATTCACAGATTTCTTTTTCCTTTCTCTTTTTTCTTATCTCATGATGGACGAACGCCAATTGTGCACAATTGCAGACTCGAGGCGCGAGAAGTTCTTCGTGTGTGTACGTGTGGGTGAGTTTGCCTCTCCTGTGTGGTGCCTCTTGCGCGCGTCCTCGAACTTCTTCTTTTTTTTTTCTCATGTTGTTTTGTTTGTTTGTGATTGGTTTTAAATTTACAAAATTATTGAAGATAATTGCTAACCGTGTTACTTTGTCCTTGGTATCTTTTTCTTTTTTTTTTTTTTCATTTTAGCTCGTACTCTTTTTTAGGAAGCAAGCGTGTGGCCTCGTCTTTTATGCTCACGCACACACACTCACTCTCTCCTCCTCCTCCTCCTTCGTTTGCTGGTCGGCTCACTGCGCTTCCCTTCCCCTCCTCTTTGTTCGGTCTTTCACCTCATGCATTGTTGTTTACCGGCAGTCTGCACCATTGTTTTTTTTTTTGTCAGTGTCATGCAAGGGACACCTTGCTAAGAGGAAAAGACAAAAAAAAAAGAAGTCGACGCGATGCATCTTGTTCAAGTCAAGGAGCAAGAGAAAGGGGAAGAGAAGCACTGCAGGCAGGGAACGGGGGAACGAGGTGCGAGGAAGCATTATTTGGCACAGGCACACACACCCACAGTGTATGGCTTGCGTTGTGGTATCGCTGGTACACGGTAAAGCACGTGGTAGGATCGACTCTTCTTTTCTCTTGTTGTTCTTGTCCTGAGGGTCCGTGCTGCAGCGCCGTCCACACTCGCAGCCGTCGTGATTGTCTTCGCCGATGAAGTGTTCTTACTGTCGTGTGTGTGTTATGTGTGTAAGGCATCAACTGGCGGTGCATGACGAAGGTTTTTTTTCAGCTTTTCGTTGTTGTTGTTGTTTTTGTTGTTTAGGCCTTTTCTGTTATCAATAGCTGTGCTTGCTGTCACGCATTTATTGGTGCTTTTTAAAACTTTATTTGTTTTGCGTGGGCGGAGAGCAATGGGGGGAAAAAAAAACAGAAGAAGGCGGTTGCTGAGAGATGTGCTTTTCACTTGTTGCTGTTGCTGTTGTTGTTGCGCGAGTCCTTTGTTCTCTCTCTTCTTCTATTGGTAGTCACGTAAACCGAAACAACAACAAGCAAAGCTGTATTGCAGTTGTTGAGTGGACTCGCCGCCGTGGCGTTTATGATAACACACACACATAAACACACACAAACACTTACAAGTACAAGAGGGGGAGAAAGCAAGAAGTAGATGAGCAGCCTGAGCAGCCTTGTGTGAGCAATGATGCAGCTCTGTGCTTATGTTATGTGCTGTGTATTGTGTGTCAGCGGAGGTGGCGACGAGGAAACGGTGTGGCGGCTTCTCGTACTGCATCGCCGATGTGCACTTCGTCATCTTTCTTTCGCACACACACATACAAGCTGAAGAGCGACAGGCGCGCAGCAGGTGGCCAGGTTGAGACGGAACATACACGCTGGCCGCCAGAGGAGCGTCAGCTGGGAGGCAATAGCCGCTGTGACTCTGTGACTTCCAAGTAGCACCCATTTTTCTTGTTTACTTTGCTGATGGGACTTGTTGTCTGCAAAAAGCAAAATTTACGTGTCCTTCTCGCCATCATCGACTCCCTCTCTTACCTCTTCTACCTTCTCTATTATTTCCGTTGCTCGGCCACCACGTACAGCGCTGTCATAACTCCGGGCGAACACCCTGAAGAATTACCGCCGCAGCAGACAAGGCGTTAACCCTTCATTTGCGGCTCTGCTAGGCTCTAAGCGTCCGTTGCGTCACACACACAGACACACATACACACACAGCATTCAAGCACGCCAACTACTGACTTTGTTCTTGAGCAGCATAAAAGGGAACAAGAAGACTGACAAGATGCCGTCGAGCTCAACTCGCTCCTCACACGATGATTCCACAGCAGAGTCAACTCTGTCTCTCTCCCTTCTCCTCGCCTCTCCGACCCTCCACGACGACCCTCCGCTGCTCTATTGGCTCGTAGCAGCAGAGGAGAGATCACTGAGGCACGTAATACGCACTCAAGAAGCCGAGGAGAGACGAGAGGCCAGCGATGGCTTCCATCACGCACTCATAACACATCTGCTGAACACACGAGGGGCAGCAGACAAACAGGAGACAGCGGCCACGATGCGGCCGACGAGCCCGCTGTCGTTGCTGGAGCGCCTTGCTGCTGTGAGTGCCGTCGATGAAGGTTGCGAGAACAGCACTTCTCCGGTAACTACTGAAAATGCAGCAGGAACGGTGAGGAGCATTGATGGCCAGACCCAAGCGGAGAGAACAAATACCCGTCAGCAGCACCTGCAAAATATCAAGCAAACAGTGGCGCAAAGGTTCTGCTTTTCTTCTCCTTTGCGGACCTCCCACTTATGCCACTCACCGACAGCACAGGCTCTGGCAGAAGCAATTCAACATGGCAGCTGCGTGAACGACACAAAAGAAGAGAGCCGTATGCGCCTTGACACGTGCGTCGCGATCCTTGATAAGGTTCTCGACTGTCGCAGCTCTCTCTCCATACAGCAGCAGCAGCAGTCATCGTGCGCGGTGCATCCCTACGGTGACACAGATACGCACGCCTTGTTGGATGCTTCGCGACGGCGCCATGTCTTGGCCGTCCTCGCCGAGCTGCGCGATGCCCTGCGCAGTCTCCAGGCAGTATACGCCTCTGCCACGCACGACACCACACCACCCCTTGTTTCCCTCGACACACTCTTGCAGCTTCCACCGGACACCCTCCCTTTACTCACGACAGCAGTCCACAGCAGCCGCAGGGAGCTGCCACGCTGGTGCACGCTCTTCGCCTCTGTCTCGCTTTACACGCTGTGGACGGCATTAATAGACGGAGCGGAGATGTATGCTGTGCTGCGCCGACCAGTCGTGGACGCGCTGTGGGCGGCAGTGCTGTGGATGCACGCGAACACACCACCACCGTCATCACCACGTACTGTTCAGCCAGAAAAGCCTTTGCATCGGCCTCCTCCTCCTTCTTCCTTCGCGCGAAGCTCACGTCTTGGCATTTCGCCAGATGGAGTAAAGAGCAGCAGCACGCCACAGAAAAGTCGTGTCGCTTCCCCATGCTCTCCTCCGCGCACCCCTAATCATCCTTCTTTGTTCCACCACAGCAGCAGCGTCAACGTCATGTTTTCTTCTCCCCGCCGGCAGCCGATGCATGTTGCCGCGGAGGGGGAGGAAGAGCGGTGGGCCTACCGTGAGTTGCCGGTGCGGCGGGCGTACACCGCCCCCACCGCGTACGACGCCCTCTTTCCCTTGCCGTCGGCCACTTCGGCTTTTACGCAGCCCGGCCCGCTGTCCCGCCGTGGCCACGAGGGCGAGCAAGCGCGGTCAGTGAGACGGACATGGAAAGAAGATGATGATGATGGGTCGGCGCCGTGGCGGAACTTTGGGGTGGACTTCTACACGGGGCCTTCCCGCCGTCCGCAGCCACTGTCGTAGGTGTTGAAATTGAGGGTGTGCTGTGATTGCTGCTTTCATTGATTTTCTCCTTCTCTGCTCTGCAAGCCTTGCTGGAAACAAAAGAAAAAAAAACATATATAACTTGTATTACCGCACATTTTGGTGCCTGTCAAATTCCGCCATACCGTCTTCATCATCTTCTGTTCTGCTATTATATGAAGCACACTCCATGAAACATGTCCGAGCTTCCCAATCCTCTCTCTTTCCCTCTCTCTTCATCTCTCTTCTTCATCTTGGCAATACTCGCAAAGGGCTTTAAAGCATCGTGAAATTTGTATTTATCTGTTCGTCTGCTTCTTCTCTCTTTCCACCGCTTCGATGTCTGACTCTGCGCAACAAGGGCCGTCGCACTCCCCCGCTGCCGCCCGTGCACCACACCGCTCTCCGTTCTACTGCTCCGTCTGCGACGTTGCCTTCTCCGACTCGCACGCCGCTGAGGCGCACAAGGCCAGCCTAAAGCACAAGAAGAAGAGCGGTGAGTTGGAGTGGGAGGAGCGGCATTACAAGAAGGACGCCGAGGTGACGGCTGAGGATGTGTGGGCGCTCGTGCGGCGCAAGCAGGCAGAGTTGGAGCTGCAGCCGTGGGCAGAGCTCAGGTGGAGCGAAGGGCAGCACGGAGGTTCGGAAAGAGAAGGGGAGACAACGGTAGCGAGTCCTCCTCTTTCTAATTCTTCTTTGGGGGTTTGATGCGAAGGGTTAGGGAAGGTTGTCTTCTCCACGCTCCCGTTCTTTCTTCGGCGTCTACGCAGATGTGCGTGTGTATGGATAAAAATACTAATCTGGTGTAAGTCGGTGGAACGCGGCACTACTCACATTTTTGCTGATATGGAATACGCCGAAAATAATACTCAAAAAGGAAAACTAAATCTGCTCTCTCCCTTTCTCACTGACTCATGCAGCCGCCTCTTCATCGATGCGGTGCTTCTCGCTCTGGGCAGAAAAGTGCGTGTGCGTCCCTGACAGCGTCTGGCTTAATGCAGAAGGTAAGAGCACGAAGAGCAGTTGCTGCAATGCATAGCTATTCGTGAAAGGACCACTCTCCCTCGTACTCCTCTCACCGTACTTCTTCTTCTCCTTGTCTCGCCTCGCAGGTGCCCTTAGCGGTCACTCTGCATCTTCCCCCTTCTGTTCCGCCCAAGTACGCGAGGAGGAGAGGAAGAACAAATACTGTCATCGAGAACCATACTCACACAACCATCAGCAGGCGAGGAGAAATTTGCACAGGCAGGCGCGTTGCTGCTGCTGTTCACATTCACGACAGTCCTACTCCACTTCAACGCTTACTCGTATTATTATTATTAACAAATTTCTCTCCCTTTACCGACAAAAAATATATATATATATATCCGTAGGTTGTGGTGGTTGTGATTGTTGTTTGCTCGTCGCACACGCTCATGCGTTGACCAATTCTCTCTTTTTGGGTTGTTGTTGCTGCTTTTTTCCTACGAGTGTTGGAGCTGCTCTCACTTCCTCAGCTCTTTTGAACCTTGTGTGTGTGTGTTGGATAGTAGGCCGCGGTGTCCGCGATTCGGTAAGTCCTTTGTTTTCCTTTATATATTTTTTGTGAATTATTCCTCCATTGCTTTCTCATTTTTTGAACCCTTCTTTGTGTTTCACATTTTTTTTTTGTTTGACCCTATCACAATCGACGCTTCCTTTTTTTTTCTCCTCATCTCGCTCTCCCACCTTTCATTTTTCTCGTGCTCTCTGAGTTTCTGCTTGAAGGTTGGTTCCTCCCGCAGCGGCGTTGTAGCGCAGCGCTCTCACTCAACAGGGTTATCAATCTCGGTGCTTGCAGGAGAGGCAGAACATCGTACACACACGCACACACTCTGACCAATTTACACAACACGTCGACGACGGAGAGAAAGAGTGGCAGGTTCTATCTTTTCGTCTATCAGACATGAGCTATCGAGACGCAGACATCTATGGCGACGTGGTTGACGTCCTCGACAGCCTTCGCGACAACGTTGATGCCTACCTCACTGCGATGCACGACGATGACGACGCACCGAGCAGCAGCAGCGGCAACAACGACGACCGCCAACCACGCACGCCGCTGCCTACCCTCTCTGTTACCGCCCCATGCCGCACCTACATCAAAGAAAACGGTCCGCTTGTCATGCGGCTCAGCGAGTCGGTGCAGTCGGTGCTGCGCTGCGTAGTCGAACGCCAACGCAACGCGCTCACCTCACCAACCGGCGGAAGCCCTTCATCGCGCGGCCCAACACCCGAGGCGGCACGCAGCGACGCCGTCCGCGCTCTCGTCACGCGCAAGCTCGGCGAGGTGATGGAGAACGCGCACGCGATGCGCAGCATCGTAAAGCAGCAGCAGCAGCTTCTCCGCTCCAAGCGCTTCGCACAGGCGCCACGGACGGCGTCCGCCACGACTGACGCTGCTGCCTCGGGCAGTGATCTACGCATGAAGCAGCTCCTGCGTGTCGTCGCACATGATCTTGAAGACACGGAGCGGCTGCTGCGGATCGCCTTTCCCGAGGCGGTGCGTGGCCCCGCGTTGTCGTCGTCTCCTGTAGATGAGGAGCCCGACGCGCTGTTGCCGACCTTCGCGCTCAGCGGGAGCAGCTACAGTCCAGATCGTCCGAGTGTGAACACGACCGGCATCTTCTCTCCGTCTGAAACGCCGCGGCATTCAACGAGTACGGCTCCATATGTGCGGCGGAGCGAGTCGATGGAGACGCCGCGGCTGCCACGTCAACCATCTCCGTCCGGCCCTGTGGCACGCGAAGGGAACCACAGCAGAAATGGCGGCAACGGTGGTGGGCAAAATGCCAACCCCACCACCACTACTTCTGCTGTCTCTGCAGCTGCTGGAGCAGAGGACGACTCGGTGCTGCACAGTCTCGAGGCCTCCGTCTCGTCTTCGCTCTCTGGCCGGCCCACCTCCCCGCGCGTCCGCTTCGCGATGGAGAGTGATGAGGAGGGCGGCAGCAGCTCAGCCGACCACAGCGCGCACTCGTTGCTACGCGACGCGATGGAGCACAATGATCTGATTCGCACCGGCGGACTCGCGTCGAATCCTGTTCACTTCCGACACAACTCTGTGAGCAGCAGCAGCAACGAAAACAACGCGAGCCGCACGCACAGCAACAACGCATCGACAACGGCAAATGGCGACAGCAATTCGAGTGGCGGCAGTGCCGTCAATAGAGCTGCCGCGACGGTGGGGCGATCGTTTAACAGTGTTCTCGGCAACGTAATGCAGTTGGCTCCCTTTACGCATCGCCGGCCGTCACTGACAGCGGACCCTGCGGACTCCTCCACCACGGGCACCACTTCTCACGATCCGGACGGTGACCACGCCGGTGAAGATGTTTCGGGCGAGCGACGGAGCAGCGAGGCAAGCGGTACTGGCGGCTCTTCGAGTTCAGCTGCGACGCTGGTGGCAGCGACGGAGACGAAGGCCTACGACGACGCGTTGCACATCATCGCCAGCGCCGAGAAGCCGCGTGGCATTCTCAAGACGTCCTCCTCGCGTCTCGCTGCAGCTGCATCGGGTGTCGCAGGAGGACGTAGTGGCGAGGGGAATAGCAACAACAACAACAACAATGACAACAGCAGCACCTCGCGGCTGAGCGGGGCGTCGTCGCCTGGTGCGAGTCGCCCATTTGTTCAATTTGTAGACGACGTCCTCCCGCCGAGTCACGCACGCAGCTCCTCTGGTGGAACGGGCAACAACACCACCACGAGCTACAACGACAGCAGCGTGACGGCCAGCGAGGTTGACCTATTCTGCGGTGGGGCGAGTGCCGCGAGTAGCTTCAGCATGAACCACAGCAGCACAAGCATCGGCAGCGGGCGGCTGCGTGGGCTGCCGCCTGGCCTGCCGCCGCGCTCACCACGAAACCCGGAGGCGCTCTCCGCGTCGGTCAGCCAGCCGGGAGGGCAGCGGCCACCGCTGGCGCCGTCTGCGTCCGCCTCTCTCACCTCCTTCGCCCCGCCGGCACGCAACGTGTGGGTCACGTCGACGCACTCGCAACGGCTGCCCGGGGAGCTGTGGGCGAACATTCTGGCTGCGAAGCGCCGCGTGATAGAAGAGGTGCTGCGCGACGACGTGGTGGACCTTTTCAACTACGGCGAGGAGGAAATTGTGCTGCACCGCGACGACGTCACCGACATCCGCTTCAACGTCATCGACGCGTACCTGTACGTCCGATTTGAGCTGGAGCACCGTCGCTCGCTGACCGAGTCCGAGATCAACCTCCGTCTGGGATTATGCTCCTACCCCCTCATGACCGGGCTGTATGAGGAGTACTTCCAGGAGTACCAGGCGCACGAGTTCGAGCCCATCGAGGAAAGCCTGAGCACGCTGAGCAACCTCACCACCCCGAAGCATGGCGGCAGCACCCGGCTCAGCCTCAGCTCGACGTCGCCGTCCTACCATGCCGAGCATCGTCTCGCCAGCACCGTCTCGCTCTCGGTCGCCACCCCGCAGCCGCTGAGCCCACCGGTGAAGGCCGCCCACACAGAGGAAGAGGAAGACCACGCACCAATTGTGTCACCGCTGTCCATCGCCACGGACAACAGCAGCTCACACACGGCGTCGATGATTGGCGACTTGGCGACGTCGTTCCCGTCCACGCCGCACGGCAGCGGTCCGGCCGCCTTGCCGCCTTCAATTGGCAGACCTCCCGCAGCAGCAGCAGCAGCGCCAGCAGCAACGACGTCTGTGCCCTCCATCGCAGCATCGCCAACAGCAGCGACAGTGGGAAAAGCAGTTGGCACCGGTGGCGTAAGGCGACCTCCTGTGGCCCTCACGACTGCCTCTCTCACCACCACAGCCGCGACACCGCCGCCCTCCCAACCTCAGCGGCAGAAGCATCAGGACGCGCAGCACCCGCTCTCCCCGCCCCACCCCGCGCCGTTGACCACGAGTGGAACCATAAACCCCTCCACCGTCGACACGCCTCGCCCCGCAGCAGCGTCGCGACGCAACGCACGACGTCTGCCGGAGCGCGACAGCACCTCCCTCGCCGGCGCCACCACGGCGTCGTTCGCTGTTGCGGCCCGTCAGCGCGACAGCCCTGCCGCCACCTCTGCCAGCCCCTCCGCCTCCTCCGGCTCCACCACCCCTTCCTCCTCCGCCAACGCCACGAACGCCAGCAGCAGTGACAGCAGCAGCGCAACCCGACGTGCACACGCCCACACGGTGCGTCTGCCAGGCCAACACTGGGAGGCCGTGACGCTGCGTGTTCCGGAAGGGGACTTGGCCGACGCCTTTGTGAGCGATGTGGGGACAGCGCTGGGCGTGCTGCCGTCGGAGGCGCGTGCCTCGTGTCAGCACCCCCGCTTCTACCTCGGCAGTCTCGTTGTGAAGTTCCGGTGGAGCAACGCGGAGCTGTACCCGGGTGCCGCGCCACTGTCAGCAGCTGAGGTGGATGCGAAGCTGGCTGACTACGCGTTTCCCGCGTTGCACCGCATTTATGGCCTTTCCTGCGCTGCGCTGCACCTCGCGGATGATTTGAACGCAGAAGAGCGAAGGCCGACAGCGGTAGCATCAGCGGCTTCTCCGTCGCCAGCGCCGGTGGCGCAGTTGGTGCTGCCAGACAAGACGTCTCTCGATGAACGCGGCATGGACGAAGCCGCCGCGTGTGAAAGTAGCACCATATCTGACGAACGAGACATGCAGCATCGTGGTGAAGGGGCGCCGAGTCGCAGCCCCTCCACCTCCTTCAATACGCCAAGACTGGTCCATAACACGCGAGCGGAGAAGGCGGTAAAGGGTGGTGCGCGTGGGCGGCAGTCGACGCCGACACGCACACCCAACACAGAGGCCAACGTTGTGCAGGAGGTGGAAGCATCCGCGACCGCGGCAGCACCCGCAGCAGCTGTACCGGAGGCAGCGGTGCCACGTGAAGCCTCACCAGACCCCGTCGCCGCAACCCACCACGTCACCGTCCGCCGAGACGGTCGCCACCCTGACGCTGAAGCGGAGCCGCGGGTCACAACGCCGCTGCCGACGCAGCCGTCGCGCTCCCGCAGCTCGCAGCGTCACTCACACTCGCCCGTGCCGGCAGCGCGTGTGCTGACCAGCGGCAGAGGCGGTGATGCTGCCAAGCCTGCGGCGGATGCTGCACGTGTGAAGGGTGCGAGCCGCAGCCGGAGTAAGGACGGCGCACGTGGTGCAACCGCCCCGCCTCGACGCACGCCATCCACGAGCGACACTCGGCCCGCACCCACGCCAGCAACGACAACAACAACAACGACAACAACGCTGACGAAACTCGCGCGGCAGCACAACACGTCGCTGAAGGCGCTGCTGCAGTGGAATCCCACGCTGGCCCACATCGACCCAGAGAAGGCAATTGCGGTGCCAGCGTCGTTGATCATTCCCAAAGTGACACCGACGTCGACACCTCCTCCTCCGCCAGCGCTGGCATCGCAGCCGACCACACAGAGCGCGGCAGCAAGCGGCAACGCGGACACAACAACGATGGCCGATATCACCGCAACCGCACAGACGGGAGTCAGTCCCCGGTCTCTCAGCGCACGGCGGCAGATGGAAGGCGGCATCGTTGCCTCTTTGCGCTCCCGCCCTCGCCTCACACCACGCGAACCTCCATCCACAACTTTCACGTCTGCACCTGCACTTCAGCCACCATCTTCTGGAGAAACAGCAGCACCGACACCAGTAGCAGTAGCAGAGCCACAGCGCAGTGCTTCGTCTATCTATGCTCGCAGCCCACCCCCACCGCCGCTCTCCGTGGCAGATGTCGCAGCACGACGCGCCTCGCACACGTCAAGTGCACGCGCAGTGCCAACAACCGCTGTCACTACCACTACCGCAGCGCCCCCTGTTGTTGCTGCTGCTGCACCCCAAACCAGGCAGCTACCGAGCCGCAGCAACAAGGACGCTCCAGACGCGCTGGAGCACTCCGCCCTCTCTCACAAATCTGTCGCCACCTCACACGCCAGCGCCGACCCGGCCCCACAACTGGAGAGGTCGACAGGGAGCCGGCAGCCTACCTCGGTGCAGCGCCTCCGCGAGGCATCACCGCGTTCGGCACAGGCAGCCGCCGTCGCAGCAACAGCAGCAGCAGCAGAGCCACCGGACCACCTCGTCTACCACCTCCAACCAGGTGCCACGGCGGCTGTCGACCCGTTGCTGCTGCTGCCAAGCGACAAGCAGCGCACCGCACCAGCAGCAACAGCAACAGCCGAGCACCTCTCGACCGCGCGCAGCGCACGCCGCACGCAGCGGCAGCCGCTCTCCAACCTCGCAGCTGAGGCATCACCAGCCATTGCAACAGCTGGCCGTGGTAGTGCATCCAAGGAGAGTGCGACCACCGAGAGCGAGAGCGGGGACCGGGAGAGTGCCATCAGTGTGCTGACAGAGCAGGAAGTGGGCCTGCGCGTGTGCGGCCTCGTGGTCGAAGGTGTACGCCGGCGCTCTGCTGCCGCTGACGCTGGTCTGCAGGTCGGCGACACCCTCCGCACCCTCGACGGTGCACCGCTGATCTCAGCCAGCGACCTGCAACGGGGTCTGCTGATGCGTCGACTCGCTGGTGAGCATACCGCGTTTCTCACCGCAGTGAGTGCGCAGGGGAGCCCGGTGACGTACCGCCTGCGCATCGAGAGCGCCGGAGCAGCCGTGGGTGCGGTTGGACTGCGCCTACCTCAACAAGGAGGCAGCACTGCTCGTAAGCCGGCAGGATCGGTTGCGTCGAGTGCGAGTGGGACTTTTAGTCCACCGTCGCTGCAGGCGGCAGCAGTGCAGCAGCGCGGCTCAAATGCACTTGGTGGTGGCGGCGGCGGCTTCACGGCGCGCCACGCCGCCCTGCTGTCTCCCCCAGCGCGGCAGGCGGTGACCTCGCAGACCGCCCGCTCGTTCAGTGGAGCTCGTCGGCCACAGACAGCTGCTACGGCGACGAGCAGCAGCACCGGTACCGCGGCGGGAATTTTGCGTGGGGAGGCGGTGCAGGCCACGCCAGCGGCGCGCACGCGGGTCAGCAGCATTGGAGCCGCGACGCGCGAAGCTCCGCCGCAGCGGAGCCACTCGAACAAGGTGCTGCGGGAGACGGCTGCCCCGGAGACGGTGCACGTAAATACGACGGCGGCGGGTGGTGCGTCGAGACCGCTCTCAGCGCGGCGGACAGGGCGTGATCAGCTCTCCGCCGCACGTGTGCGACCCGCTCCACAGTAAGAGGCACACTCAAGAAGGAATAAATTCATGCTGCGTGAGCTGCTTGTGTGTGTCTGTAAAGCATGGAACCGCGACAAGGGCCACTGCTGTTCATCTCTTCGCGGCTTTCTCTCTCACACACACGCTCTGTGGTCAGCGGTGTGCGTACTGTTGCAGCAACGTCTTCTAATTCGTGTACTCTCTCATTTTAAAACAAGGCGTCTTTTCTTTCTCTTTTCCTTTTTTTTTCCTAGTGGTGGTCTGGGAACGACGAACAAGAGTATCGAAGTCGCTCCTCCTTTCTTTTTTTTTTTCTTTGGAGCTCTTCTCTCTTAAACTTAATCTGAAATGCCGTTGTCTTTTTCTGTTTGTTTGATTGTTCTCTCCCCATCAGTGTGTTCTCGTCTTTACCCCCTCCCTCTACTCGATCGCCGTGGCTCTGTGTTTGCCCTCGTTCTCCTCCTCTATCGGGTCTCTCGTGCAGTGCGTGTGTGTCGCGTCTCTGCACAATCATTGTTGCCTTCTTTTTTTTTTTCAATCTTTCTCCGTTCTCCGCCGCGAGGGAGGTAGGGAGAGAGATAGAGACGCAGGCACGTGTGCACACACGGCTTGAAAGGCACACCCTCCCGCAAACTTCACACGTGTAGCTGAACTCTTTTTTCTCTTTTTCCGGGGGTTTGCTTCTCCACTTTACACTCCATTCTTTCTTTTACCCTGTTCATTGCGCACCCGTCTCCTCAATGCTTCGGGTAAAAATAAACTTTGCCAACGCGGTCTCGTATACAGCAGTCTTTTAATAAAAGGTTGTAGAATCTAGAAACCAAAAAAAAAATGAGAAACTAAAAGCACCACTACGCTCTTTCCGTTTTGATTCTTCTCGCTCAGTGTAGAGGAAAGCGCATCTGAAGCAAAGCAGCAGCGTACAGCTTCTCTGCGGCTTCAGTAAACAGTGTTGTTGTTGTTGTCTTTGGAAATTGTGCTCATTTTTTGAAGCGTGTCTTAATGCTGTCCTCAATGCGTTGACCGTCACAGGTGGAGGTTGCGGGTATCACAGAGGGGAAGCTCATTGCTCTCATCTCAGAGAATGTCCTGCTCTTTTTCTCTCCTTCTCTCTATCTCTACCTATCTCTCTCTCTCTCTCTCTCACTTCCTGATCGCTATCTCATCATCACCCCTTTTGTTTAGTAGAGGAGAAGTGAAGGAAAGCATTGGGCGTTGCAGCAATCAGATTTTCTCTCTCACTTTCTTGTTGTTCTCGAAGCGCCTCATACAAGATTAGCTGCGCGTACACGTCGTCAATTTCACCCGTGCGTCTCTCGAGACGACTACGTGATCTTATTAGCCGTTGATATATTTTTTGTTGTAACTTTTCTCCTTGTCTCCTAGCTCGTCATCATGCCCGCCATTGGTCAAGAAAAGTTGGAGCTGCACAAGTGCTATTGCATTCTGCGCACCTCTGCAGAGATGATGTCGGACCGCAAGTACAAGGTGGCCCAGAACGTCGTGCCAAACTCGCTCGATGACTTTAAGGCGCGCTACGTGAAGGACGTGCTGGTGCGCGACGACGCGAATGACTTGGGCGACGCTGCGAATGCTGGTGCTGCGGGTGCGGGTGCGGAGAAGATGAAGCAAGTCATCTGCCGCGACAAGATGACACTTGCCTGCGAGCGTGTGGTGGGCGAGGGCAGCGTGCAGAAGGCGGTGGTCTACTTCTGCCCGCCGAACCACCTCTCTTCCGAGGTGGTGAAGAAGATCGCGGAGGACGCGCTGAAGGAGGAGTACCAGCGGGTGATCTTCGTCAGCCCAACGAAGCCGAACCCGATTGTCCGCAAGACGATGGACACGTACAACCGCGGCGAGCAGGACTTGCGCTTTGAGCTTTTCGAGGAGGACGAGTTGTCGGTGAACATCACACACCACGAGCTCGTGCCAAAGCACACGCCGCTGTCTGATGAGGAGGTGAAGGAGGTGCTGCACGCCCACGCGCTCGAGCTGACGCAGCTGCCACGCATTTTGTCTTCCGACCCGGTTGCGCGCTACTACGGCCTGGAGCGGGGCCATGTGGTGCGGATTGAGCGGAAGAGCATGTCGGCGGGTCTTTACGTCACCTACAGGCACGTTGTGTAGGGCGAACGCAGAAAAAAAAAAAAGAAGAGGTATACGTCTCTTTAACAGTGAGGCTTGGTTTTTGGCGCGAGGGGCTGGGTTTTTGTACTTTGTGTTGATGCATCTCTTTTAGACTCGAGTAACAGGTGGAAGGTGATGGAAGGAGTCAGTATGTCAGAAGATATGGTTTTCTCTCAAAAAAAGACTAGAATTTACTGCGGCTTTGTTGTTGTTGTTGTTGTCCACTGTGTTTATTAAGGGCAGTGACGGCGCTCGCTCTCCGTCTTTTGCCTCCCTGTTGCAGTGCCAATGTGTTGCCTGGTTCATACCCTTGTCAACCTCCTCCGCATCCGAGATTGAGGAGGGAGCTTGATATCGGTAACGCATTGTGTGTGTGTGTGTGTGTGTGTGCGTCTGTTTAACGCAGATGTGCTCAGAGACGACAACGCGTAGAAAGGCTGAGGCAGCGTGTGCTCTCGCTCTCTCTCTCATCTTACTGACGCATGCAGCGCTGTGCCCTCTCCACTGCTACAAACTTCTTTTTCATCCTCCTCTCTCTCTCCCTCTCCCCCTACCAACCGCTCTGTCGGACAAACCGCAATTTATTCCCATCAGCCTCTTTTTTTTCTTTTCCAAGAAGATCCACAGAGCTACAAAACCCCGTAGGGTGTGCTTCCCCTGACGTATCACACAGCGCGATGACCTCCATCCAGGAGCTGAAGGTGGTGCGGGTATTTCGTGCCCTCAACACGATGATCCAGCTGTGCCACGACCGCGGCTACGTCATTCGTCACCCCTCCGCCATCGCTGACGCCGTCCAGGACCCCACCCTCTACGACCCCGAGGAGGGCCTCGACTACGACTGGTTTCTCCGCCATTTCGTTGTCTCACCGGACCGCGCCGCCGGCCTGCAGGGAAAGAAGTCAAAAACGAACACGAATGCAGCTGCCGGTGCGGAGGAGGGCGGGGAAGGGGAGGAGACGCTGGCCGAGGAGGCGGAGATGCTGCGACGGGCTACAAGCGGGGAGTGGATATGCATGCGCAACGCGATGCGTCTGTCCTGCTCGGTCGATCCGGCCAGGGCGAGTCACTCGCCTGCTCTCGCACAGCAGAAGCAGCATCTCCCTACGGCCCCCGCCACTACCGTAAGTGGAGTGAAGAAGGAAGAGGCAGACGATGAAGGCGAGGCGCCAGCGGCGGCGGCACGTGCGGCGGCCAAGGCAGCCAAGAACGCACTGATGGTCTTTTTCTCTGGCGAGTCGAAGCTGACGGTGAAGGAGGTGCAGGCGTGCCGCGAGAAGGCCATGAAGAAGAGGGCCGCGTCGATGATTATCGTGACGAACAAGGTCGACCCCGGCGTGCGCATGGACGTGCAGGAGTTGAGTGGTCGCATGGACGAAGCCACCGGTGAGCCGCTGCTGTCTATTCAGGTTTTTGAGGAGGAGGCGCTGGCCTTCAATGTTGTGCGTCATGAAACGGTGCCGAGGCACGTGGCGATGACCCGAGCCGAGGCAGAAGCTTTTCTCGCAGCACACAAGCTGAGCATCTCGCAGCTGCCGCGTATGCTGGAGAGCGACCCGCTGGTGCAGTACTTGGGTTTGCAGCGCGGCAGCATCGTGCACATCACTCGAGAGGGGAAGCAGAGTGGACCCTACAGCATGTACCGACACGTGATTTGAGGGGAGGATGATGCTGTCGGACGCGCTGCTCTTCTCTCTCTTTCCCTCTTGGTGTAGTGAACACTGCTGTTCTTGAAAAAAAAAATGTCGTTTTCGCGTAAATTGAACGTCTTCGACTTAACGGGAACCGCACGTATGCGCTTTGCCCCGAACACCACTCTTGGTTGTCGTTGCTGTTATTGTTCTCTCTCGCTCCTCATAAAGTTGAGCTCACACAACGCGAAGGCTTTTTCTTTTTTCCTGCGGCAGGCCCGTGTGGGTATTTTACATTTTTCTTTTACCAAAGTAATTCGCTTGCGCATGTGTCGCTGGACTCGTATAAAAGAAGTAAGGGGCCTGTAATGGCTTTGTAAAGAAGACAAAAGGAAACTGCATGAGGGAAATAAAAAAAGAAATGTAGCACTTCGAGGCTCTTGGTGTAGTGTTGCTGCAAGTATGCAGCCGGAAATAAGTCTGGGATGCGGACCTTACTGTTTCTAAGTGCGAATGAACAGGTGAAGGGAATCGGGCGTAGGTGGTCTGATTCCCGTTGGCCCGGCAACACTTTGAGAACAGGCGAATGCTCAATCTGATAATACAGTGAAGGTATGAAGGAAAGTGGGCGAAAAAAAAAACCATCATTGCCCCTGCCTCTTCTGCAGGGAGCCGAATGGCCAGTGAAAGCCGAAGACCCGCACCTACTGACCAACGTCTCTCTTCACCTTTCGCTCTGTCTTAACCGTTTGTTGTTTCCAACGTTCCTCACAACATTTGGAATTGCATCAAGTACAACCAAGTACAAGCAAACACACACACCCGCGCATTCGGGCACGGAGCTGCAGTACGTCAACGATGCTTTTTCGCAGTCTTCCGCAGCTGGCCCGCGTCTACGGCGGTGGCGCCACGTCTTCCTTTGTCCCCGGCAGCAGCAGTGCCACAGCAGCAGCAGCAGCCACGGCAGCCTACCCCGTACACCCTGCTGGCCGTCCCATCGGCGCTAAAGCACTCCTCGGTCGAAAAGCACGTCAGGGTAGCCTCTTCGCGGTGGCCAACGATGTCCAGCTCGGCGAGACGCGTGTGCGGCAGCAGCTCAACGCGTTGCTGGCCGACGAGCGCGATCCCTTCGCGGAGGGCCGTCAGCAGCGCGCCGCCACTCGTGGTGGTCAGGAGGCCCCACGCCCCTTTCCACAGCGGAAGTTGGTGAACTTGCCTGGTGTGGAGCGGGTACGAGATCTCCCCGCCGACCCGATCACGCGGCTCTTCTTCCAGCACCAAGGCGATCACGCGCTGTACTACGGCACGTATGACCGGCCAAGCGCGCAGGACGAGGACCGCGTGCAGCTAGAGAAGCGCGAGCCGAAGGATTGGACCTTCAACGTCTTCACCCCTGTGTACGACTTCTGCCACCGCCTGCGGGAGGGTTCGGAGCAGCGGAAGCGCTTCGTGATTGTCCCCTCAACAATTGAAACGCGTGGGTGCGCGCAGGTGCTGCTCGATCACGGCCTCGTTGCCGGCTTTCGCGACTTCCACAACGATCGCGCCTTCGCTGTGGAGTTGAAGTACTTCCAGAATGAACCGACGATCAATGTGATTGAGCCGTGCAGCTTCGACGGCAAGACGGAGTTCGAGTGGTCGCCGAAGATGATGCGGCGCCTGCTCAACACGCACGGCATTCACAACCGTCTTGTTGTGTATGTGTGCCGAACAGCAGATAACAGGATCATTGACCACATCCAAGCCGTGAAGGAATGCATCGGTGGGCGTGGGTTGATGATGGTGCATTGAGAGAGTATTTGGGAACTTTAAAAAAGCAGTGTTCTTCTCCTTCTCTTTCTCTTTCTCTTTCCTCTTGCTGTTGAGCCACGCGGTGCAATCTGCGTGTTGAGCAGCTGATGGTGCACGGCTGTGGTGCTTATCTTCTCGTTGCGCTCCTTGCTGCGTGGCAAAGGACGTACACGAGGCTGAATTTTTTTGGGGGGATGGTAAGCGGCGTGTGTGTGTGGGTGAGGGTGGTGGGTTTCTGATTGTTGCTGGTCCGCGTGCGTCGACCTTTTCGTTGTTCTTCACGATTTCAATCCAACGCATGTCAGAAAAGATGAGCAGAAAGAAAAAAGAGTTTGGAAAGCTGTAGCGTTTTCTCCGCTTAGTGTGAAGTGGTACGTGACGGATTGCACGCAGCTGCCGTATTTTTTTTTTCTGATATTGTGTTTATGTGTTCAGTCGTGCACTCGTCTGCGGCACTCTCGCGAAACCACCGTTGCCTTCGTCGTCACAAAGAGAGCTGAATTGTTCTCCGACGTGAAGGTGATGGTACTCCTTCGAGTAATAAAGTACACTCACGTGCTGAGACGCATTTTGGAGTGCATGAAGCTCATCGAGTGCTTAATTGTCCTATCATTACTATCAAGAAGAACTCACTTACCATCACCATCATCTCTCTCTCTCTCTCTCTTCTTTTTTTTTCCGTCAGAATTCTCATACTCTTGAGCACGTCGACAACGGCACACGGCAGCGCAGCGACTACAGTGCGTGTGTGTTTTGCCAACCCTCTTGCGTCTGCCTGTTGACCGCAGCTCTTTGTTTTGTTTTCTTCTCCTTTACCCCCTGTACACAGTCTTCCTATATCCTCTTAGATACCCCCTTTCTTCATCGTCGCGCCGTCTAATACCCCGCAGCGTCGCCTCGAAGCCTTTGTTGTTCTGTTCTTGTTTGTGTCCCCCCTTCCAACGACGCCGCGTTTCGCATACACCCGAGACGCGCTGCAACGTGAAGACATACAACACATACACACACAAAAAAAAGCAGTGTATATAAACACACTGTCTCCTGCAGCACCCTACTCGTCGATCCTCTTCTACTCTCTTAGACAATACTACTTATTTTTTTTCCATCTCTTTCTCCCCCTCTCTTTTTTTTAAATTCTGAAACGATCAAGAGGCAGCATAACAGGCAATGTCCAGCGCCGTCGAGTCGCTCTTCTCGCCCGCTGCCCCGCCCGGGACGCCGAGCGTGTCCGCGGAGCCAAGCTTTCTGGCCGAGCACATCTACTTCCCTTTTTACGACTACCTCGTGCGCTTCGTGCCGTCGTCGTGGACGCCGAACAAGGTCACCATCTCCGGCATCTTTCTCACTCTCTCCGCCTCGCTGATGCTGCTCTCCTCGATGCCCGCAGGATCGCAGTTCGTCCCGGGGAAGGTGGTGGTGCTGCCCGCCTCGCTCGCCGTTGACGACCCCTCGCTGCCCCGCGTGCCTCCCCTCGACCCATCGCAGATGACACCCGTCTTTGGCTTTTTCTCCCCTGCCGCGCTTCTCACGATTTGTGGCGTGCTGAACCTGCTGTACTGTGTTGCCGACAACACGGATGGCCGTCTTGCCCGTCGCGACAAGAAAACGAGTGTGATTGGCGAGTACCTTGATCATGGACTGGACTGCGTGACGTCGCTCCTGTCCGCGAGTTGCGCCTTCGCACTGCTCGCCTCACTCACCAACATGACCATCTCAGCGTGCCTCATCGCGTTCGTGACGGTGCTCTCCCACACGCTGCACTACGAGGCGAACATCTTCATCTGGGGCAACCGCATCGCCTCTGTCGACGAGGCGATGATCTTCTTCGGCGTCTGCATGTGGATTCCGCTCGCGATCCCGACCGCCGGTACGGCGGTGGTGCCGGAGGCGTATCTCAAGACCGCCTTCGGAGCTGGCAGCAGCTGGGTCGCGACGCTGCGCCCGCTGCGCTACATCGAGCTGGTGTATATCTTCTACAGCGTGGCACAGGCGCACACGATTGTCAGCGTGGCGGCGCGTCGCCTTCGCATGCTCCTTCGCGTCCACGTCATCTTCAGCGTCGTGAACAGCGTCGTGCTGCTGGCGCTGATGAGCGAGCACAGCGCGTATCTGGCGCGGCTGCCTGCGTCCGTGACGTCGGTGCCTGGCTACACCCTCGGTCCCTTCAGCTACCCCGCTGTGTGGATCATAACGTGCGCCTGCACGTCGAGCACAATCATTCACATCCCGATTTTGGCCAAGTGTGCCCACCTGCCGCACACGGAGCCGCTGCCGCTGGCCGGGGTGATGCTGGTGTGGTTCCTTTTCATTTCGTGTCCGGTGGCCGGAGCCGTGGCGTCGATTGTAATTCACGTGGCGCAGCTGCTGCTGAACGTGCAGCTCATCCAGCGCCGCGCCGCCTTGCGGGTGAAGTGAACAGAAAAAGAAAAAGATATTGACCTTTCTCCTCTAGCCAACGCAGTCACACAACAACACTTTTTAGCCCGCACTGTTGCTTCGGGATTTGCGAGGGGTTCCGAGGAGATGATGTGGAGGGGAAGAATAATAGTCGAAGTGGTTGAGTCGGAGGACGCGGAAGAAAGGAGCTGCGTTGTATTTCCACACATACACACATACTGAAAAAAAAGCTGTTAAATATTACGAAATGAGATAGAATCAAAACGATGAATGATCCGAGACTTTGCGTCAACTGTTCCTCTTCTCTTCCCCTTTTTCCCTTTTGTCTCTCCTAAAGCTGCCTCAGGACTTCACTTCTGACGGTAAATCTTAAAAGTAAAAAAAAAAAAAATATCATTCGATTATATACATAAAAGACATTTATACACACAACTCTATAAACAAATACGAACACAAATGTCTATCAGCTCACACCACGCTATCATCCTCTACGGAGCGGTGGCCTTGATCAGCGGCTCCGGTCCCATGCCCATTTCAGTTTTTTCAGCCACCGAAGAGCGGTACGATGGGGTTGCGGTCCTCACCACGACGAACATCCAATTCTATCCGTTCTCGGACGACTACTCTACGCTTGGGGCAGTGGTGGACCTCACCGCCGCCACGTGGGGCACGATGGGTATTCCCAGCCGCGTCGAAATTCTGTTGCCAAATGAGGCAATTCTGAACTGCATCACAAGTACGCTTCAAGCGACGCCGGAGCATCTTGCGAACCTTCGGGACGCCACGACCATGATATTGGCCAACAGTATCTTGACAGACTTTGTCACATCGTGCACGGCAACGTTCACTGACCCCACCCACCCTCCGTCGTGGGAAGCCATTGCCGCTCTCTGGCGCTCCGAGGGACATGTTGCGCGTAAACACCTCCGCGAAAAGCTTCAGGCAGACGAGGCGCAATACGCCAATTTCGCAACCGCCATTGGCAGCGCAGTTCGCGAGCTACAGGAGGGCGCCGCATCGCGAGCTATGATCGATACCCTTCAAGCCGAACTGGATCAGGTCCGCGCAGAGCTGCAAGAAAACCAAAAGCTGTTGGCCTCGGTG
Source organism: Crithidia fasciculata (assembly GCA_000331325.2). NCBI lineage: Eukaryota > Euglenozoa > Kinetoplastea > Trypanosomatida > Trypanosomatidae > Crithidia > Crithidia fasciculata. Next base: position 27,971 of record AODS02000152.1, read on the forward strand.
CAAGCAAGCGCGGCGTCGGCGACTACGCAAGATACCGCTGCGCGGGCAGCAGTGACTCAGCTGCAGAGGGACCTGAACTCCACCCAGTCGCAGTCGGCGTCCCAGCAGCAACAGCTGGCTGAACAGCTGGCTGCCTTGCAGCACAGCTTGGCTGCGGGTGCCCCGCCGGCGAGTGGACCTGGTGAGGCCCCGCTAAACTCCGCCGCCATTCTGGCGTTGGCCCAGGCTCTCAACAATAATCGAACAGCCGCTGAAGCTACGGAGTTCACCATCGACATTCGCACCTGGGGACCTCTACGAGCTCGTTACGGATCTTGGCCGGACGTCAAGGATCGCTTGTACCGCGCGTTGCACATTGTCCCAAACGCGGTAAAGCACGGCGTCCTTGAACAGGCGTTCACATCGTTCGATGCGTGGTACGACATCGTGTTCGCGCGTTGGGAGGCAATTGAGGACCTGGCGACTGCCGCCAATCTGGACATCGTCGAGGCCCTCAATGAAAACCTGCGCCGCCTCATTATTGCCTCAAAGCAACAGCAGGGACTCCACCTCAAAGCTGATGTCGCCCGCACCAACGTCGCCGCAGACCCCTTTGACATTGCTCTTCAGCGCTCGCTAGAGACAACTTACAAAACCACATTCGTGCCAAACCGAGGAATGCCTCAGCGAAACGTCAACCGCTTCCAGCGCGGCGGTGGCGGCAACAGCAGGCGTGGGGGAAACGCCAACGGCGGTCGCGGCACAGGCGCCGCCACGGCCGCCCAGTGAAGCGAGACGCCGAGCGTGCTGATGACGCTCCTAAACCGACCACCAAAAGTACGCAACCCGCCGGTGTCGGTGTCGATCGAAGACGTGGAACGCGACGTCGTCGAGTTCATGGGAAACATGTGGAGCAACACAACGTGGATGCAGATGCGGAGCCTGTGGGCTCGGCTAAACCTCTTTTGCGACGAATACAACCTAGCACGAAACGAAATGAGCTGCATTCTGTTCGTGCACTCCCTGTCAGTGACCCCGTCGACAAAACACACGTACGTACGCTATCTCATCAACATATACCGCAAGATGGGATGGTCGTACAGTCAGTTGGCTCTCTACGACTCCGCTCTCCGATCCACCGGTGCCCTCTTCCCATCGACGCAGGCAGTACCGCTAACGCGAGCCGATGTGGAAAATATCAGCGCGACTCAGCCCCAAGTTACTGGGATTGCCCTAAAGTTAGCATGGAAAACCGCGAGCCGCTGGAACGACATCAGCAGGCTCACATCCGCCAGCGTACTCCTAAACACACCCACCGAAGTCATCCTCTACTTTGGCTCCGCAACGAAAACAAGCCGGCAGAACCCATTCCGGCCGGATTTGTTTGTGGTCATCCAAGGAAGATGGACGGAGGAGATATCTTTATACCTGCGACAACGCCTGCCTACGGTGGGGAAGGGGCTACCGCTATTTCCGATCAGCACCGAAGCCATGACCGATGTCCTTCGCCCATTCGGCTTTCGCGCGCACAGTATAAAGCGCGGCGCGATAGAGCATCTGTTTCAAGTGCTGCCGACAGGAGACCAACGGATGAGTCTAATTCCCTTGCTGGCAAAGCATGGCCCCGCGTTCGGACCGCTGCGCGAACTGACAATTCGATATGTCAGCGACCAGGTAGCGATGGCACGGCACTTGGGCACCGGTCTTCTGACCTCGATGCTCTAGTCGCGAACGATTGGGCCGCTACACTGGTAGAGCAGCAGCTACCCCCGTCATTTCATAGCATTGTCTGCCGCCGTGCGCACGCACGCTTGCCTACCACAGCAGCCGAACGCGCCGCCCCTTTGCACGTGTCGCGCGTGGAGTGTATGGACATGGAAGGAGTCATTTCGCAGATGAAACCAGAACGACAAAGCCGCATCCAGGAAATATGGGATCTCGTGGGACGCTGCCCACACAAATTTCGCAAGACGCCACAGACGCCCGGCATCTCCACGGATGATGCGCGCAACCTACTCGAGGCCAAAATTGTTGAAAAACAGGATGGAAACTGTTCGCACGCGGTGTACGGATCTGCATTTTCCGTAGTTGAGGAAAAACACGGTGTGCTACGACGACGCTTCATCCTGTGGCCCAAACAGATTAACGAGTGGTTAGACGAACAGGGCTATCGCGCTAACGTAGACCTCGACACGACGCCATTCTCACACGTTCTACAAGAGTGGGGCGGGATTACGGACCTAACCACTTCATTCTTCCAGGTCGAGATCCCGCCGGCCTGGCGTCCGTTGTTTAGCTTTCGCGCAGCAGACGGGTCGTGCTACCAAATGCGTGTGTTGCCTATGGGGCTTAGCGTCAGCCCCGAAATAATGCACGCGATTACATCCACCGTTGCGGGTCATCCCACGTTCGCACGAAAACCGCAAGAGAACGTTGGGGTAAACGTGTGGATAGATAATATACAAGTCTCCGGGCCTAAACGCCACGTTGAGCACGCGCTCGAGCGCGTAAAGCAAGCAGCAACGCGGTTTCGCATCACCCTCAACCGCGACGAGACCCAGGTGTCGCAAGATTACATCTTTGCAGGTGTCCGCTTCAATCATGCGCGACATGAGGTCTCTGTTGGCCGCAAGGCACACCAAAAGCTGCTAGACGAATCGCTAGAGGACTTGACCCTAGAGAAGCTGGAGAGGCTTATGGGCAAACTCTGGTTTGCGACGCGAGTACTGTCCCTGCCGGTACACCACTATTGGTGGTGCATGAAGGCAACGCGTCGTTTGTTCTCGCGATGGTCACGAGGGATGCTAGAGGGTGACCACCCCTTAAAACTGCCACCCAGCGCAGACCGTCAACTTCGTGTCTGGTACGCTGAAGCAGCCGCCAATACGCCACGCACGATTACTGCTCTGCCGCATACGTCGCAACAGTGCGATGTCTTTACAGACGCCACTCTTGACGGCTGGGGAGCAGTGTGCGTTGACCGCCACACGAAGCGTGCGGTCATCGCGGGCAGCCGCTGGGCCGCTAAGGCCAACAACATCAACGCGGCAGAAACCCGTGCGGTGGACTGTGCGTTCGAGGCCTTCCGGGAGTTCATCGATAAAGGTGCCAGTGTGGACCTTCACATCGACAACACCTCGGCGCTATCGGCGATGACACGGGAAATTTTCGCGCAGTCACGCCGTCAACGCCGAACTCACTGACCGCTTGGTGACGTTGCCGTTCCACGTAACGGCTTCCTACATCCGGTCAGCAGAGAACCCGGCGGACGTCCCCAGCCGTACCGCTCCCTACCAAACGATAAGGGGAACTAGGCGACACGGGAGCTGGCACGAGATGAGGGTGTGGAGGTCCTAGCACCTCGCAAGTAAATGACCATCAAAAAATATATATATAAATAGAGTAGGCAGGTTTAGAAGTGAAGATCGGGACAGCCAACAGGAAGACATAGAGCTGAAG
>AODS02000153.1:0-16054 GCA_000331325.2 Crithidia fasciculata
GGCTTCGAGGTGCATGTGGTGCAGCTGCATGAGGGAAGAATGAGCAACGCTGGATGCAGAGTCGGGTATACCACGGTAGCTGTACTTAATGATGGGCTTGGCGTCGTCTTTGGCCACGTGTCGGTTGACGGTGCTGCGAAAGCGTCAGCCAGAGAGGACACACGCGAGCAAATCATAGAAAAAAAAATAATTAAAGGATTCGTTCCTTGTCTTCCCGTCCGTGTTTTATGCAACGTTGTAATAATAATAAGAAATGCAGGTCCCTCAAATGCTCGCATCTTTTTTCTACTCCGCCTTTCTGACCTTTTTTTTTTTAATTCTGAACTATTGTTTGTTGACGGCGGTGCGAGTTTCAGTAGCACCGCTTTCCCTACTGTCGTGTGCAACGCCACCCGTCTTCTTCGAGGACGCAGCGGTGATGCTTCGCTCAGGCAAAACAGTGCCGCACCTCGTGCCGATCGCAAGTCCGCTGAAGTACGGCCAGGCGAGAGCGGCCACAACTGTGTCGACGCCGACGTGTAGTTGGCACGGCAGCTCCTCGGATTCGTGGCGGGAGGCGCTGACGGTGGAGGCGCTGCAGCGTATTGACACCCTCACCTACCTTCTCGGCCGCTACCCACGGGTAGAGGCGACGGACACCGCAGTCGTGGCGGACAAAAAGGAAGATGCGCCAACAAGCAAAACGGGAGTGGCGAAGGTGCGCAGCGGCAGCGGTTGCACCGAATCAACGCACAAGACACCGCTGCGCTCGAAGAAGACACAGCTGGCGGCACTCAACGCGCGGGCGTTACCGGCAAGAAGGATCAAGACTCCCGTTGAGGCACACAAAGCTTCCCTTGCCACTCCAAGCACTCAGGGGTCTTCGTTGCCGTCGTCGCGCAGGCTGTGGGCACGTCAACCGCCAGCCTCATCCACAACACCAGCAGCAGAAAAAGGCCCGCTCACTCCTGTGGACGTGGTGGAGCGTCTTGCTCAGGAGTGGCTGCGCAAGGAGCAGCGTGTGCACGCACGAGCCGCAAAGGCGAACGCCGCCGCTGAGGCAGCCTGGCAGGCGTTACTGCAGCACCCGCCCCACCTATTCGCCGATGACGCCGCCGTCTATGCGCGTTTTGGCATGGGTGGCTACGTCAGCCCTTCTTTGCCGGGCTTCACCGGCCTCTTTCGGCAGCGCTGGCAGGACTTCCATGTGACGGAGATGTTCACCGCAGCAGAGTCGTCCACTGCCGTGCCGGTGTCGCGCAACTTGGATTTCACGATTCCGTCGCTACCGAGCGAGATGATGCTGGAGGCGAATGTAGCGCGAGAAAGCAGCGAAGCAGATGAACCGGACCTTTCCTTCTTTGCCGTCGACGTGAAGCAGCGGATCCAGGAGCTGAGGGCCGAGGCAGTTGAGGAAAAGCATCTGGCAGCGGCTGCCGAGGTGCTCTCGCGCGAAAGGCTCAGCTCTGGGCAGCAAGATATTGAAGCCGTTCTTAGTCCACCGCACTCCGCGGATGGCGCTACAGTGTCGGGTAGTCAAACAAACGTTTTGCCGGTCGCGACTGATGCGGATGCTGATGACAACGCCGCGGCAGCCGGAGGAGGCCAGCGGCACTTCCTGCAATGCACTCTGCACAAGCAGCACATCGCACACGGCAACGCGCTGGCCACCATCGCCCAGACACTGCGCATCCACCCGCGCAGCATCAGCGTTGCCGGCATCAAGGACTACATCGGCGACACGGTGCAGCGCATTCGGCTCGAGCACGTCTCTCCCGCAGCCGCCCTCGCCGCCAACCGCCGCTTTCGCCAGAAGCGGCTGCACATGACCCTGTCCGACTTCTCCTACGAAAGCGGTCCCCTCTCTCCGGGTGACCTGTTCGGCAACCACTTCAAGGTCGTCCTGCGCGACGTCGACGTGCCCGCAAACCTTCTCGCCGACGCCATCACGTCCTTTGCGGAGAAGGGCTTCCCCAACTACTACGGCTGTCAGCGCTTCTCCTGGTTTGCTGGGCGGCAAGACGCCGCCTTCGCCTTGCTGCGCCACAACTGGCTCGCCTTCGCCTTTCTCTTTCTCAACTACACCGGCAAGGATCGCAGTCTGCGCGAGTTGCTGCAGCGGCCGAAAAAGTATCCCCACCCGTCACAGGACGAGTACCGCCGCGCCGTCGTGCGGCGCCTCCGGCAGATTTCCATCGAGCCCACCGACTTGGACGTGGCTCCGTTTCTCTCCTGCCCCACGCTCAACGCCCCGCTGACCCACGGCGACGGTCGCCCGTTCGGCGCAGTTGAGGAGCTCATCTGCACGCAGCTGCGAGAGGCCTACTTTGACTTGAACGTGCAGAGCCGCCGCCTCACGGCGCAGCGCCTGTCGAGCTACCTGTGGAATCAAGCCCTGACCCTGCGGCTGCACCACGTGGGCGGCGAAGCGGTGCTCGATGGGGATCTCGTTGCCCCCGCCTCTGTGCGGCAGCTCGCCAAGGACGTCGATGACCGGCAGGATTGGTTCCACACCTTTGGCGATCGCGTTTCCAGCGAGAACCGCACCCGCTACACCATCGAGGACGTCGTGCACCCCGGCTTCTCCTTCGACGCCATCACGCTGCCGGACAACATCGTCGGCGCCTACTACGAGCAGATTTGTGGCAAGTACGCGCTCGACTGGATGGCGCAGCACTCCCGCAGCGGTCTGCGCGACTTCCGCGAACCGCCGCGGCCGATCATTCGCAAGCCGCTGAACCTGTCCTACGACTACGACGCATCCGGCAAAGTGCTGACGTTGCGCTTCGCGCTCGAGCGCGGCTGCTACGCTAACGTGGCACTATCGGAGCTCATGAAGTCGGTGCGCTGTCTCGGGTCGGAGCAGGTGACAGTGCTGCCGCTGCCCGAGGCGCTGTGGAGCCAGCTCGGCGACGCCGACCCGGGCTACGTGACGACGCAGCAGGACATCTACGAAGGCTACGAGGACGGCGTGGGTTTCATGAACGACGAGGCGCTGGTGGAGCTGGCGACGGGCTCGGAGACAAAGGTGTGGGACCACAGCGGGCCGCTGTTCCGCAACCCGTCCGAGGACCCGTTCCGGAAAGCACACGACTGGGGTAGTCAGCACCTTCTGCGCAACTCGGAGCGGCGCGCGAAGGAGGCGGAGGACATGAAGCAGATGCTCTTCGACTACCCGCTGGCGAAGCAGATGCGGGAGGGCGAGGTGGACACCTACGCGGGTCACATCGTTCCACTGCCACCCAACGCGTCGGCGAAGCAAATCTACGCGAAGGTGATGCAGCGGAAGCGGCGCTACGCCGGGTCGCCGCGGGTGGTGCCACGAATGCAGCGCAGCACCTCGCCGTCGTCGCACCGCCGTGGCGGTCAGGGCGGACAGAAGCTGCCGTCCTTCCAGTCACTCAACAAGAACTCCTGGAACTTTACTTGGTGAGTGAGGGAATGCTGAGAGAATTTGGGTGGGGCTTCTCGAGAGCAGGCGGAGCAGATAAGTCCTGCTTCTGCCTCAGTGACTTTAAGTGAAGGAGCAGAAAGCAGAACGAACGCTGTTGTCACCGCGGGTCGCATCAAGGGCTTCGTCGCCGTCACCCTCGTTCACAGACATAATGGCATGCGCAAACAGAACACATACAATTTTGTAAGCAACCACTAATAGAAAAAAAAAGTACAGATGTGAGAGTCAGAAGCCCTCTTTTGATTTCATTGTTGCGTAGCTTACACAGGCTCTGAAAGTCTTGTCCGAGCTGCCGGTTCGAGCTCTGCCGTTTCTTTTCGCATCCGTAAATTACGTTCTACGACGACAGCCGGACATAAAATAACAACAACACGGAGTATCGTCTCACGCAGCTCCCGCCTCACCTCCTCGTGATTCACAGTCTTCTCTCTTCAATTTTTCCTCCTTCCTCTTTTTTTTTTTCCGCCTTAGATTTTAAGGCGATAGCCTTTCACAACTTTATAGAAAACGTTCTCTGCTGTCTCTCTCACGCGTGACGCACGTAGCCATTCGACAACTTTTCGATGTTCAGCTCAGCCTACCGCGACGAGCCGCAGCAGGCATGGGGAGCGGCGACCTCGCCCTCGCCGGCAGCCGCCGTGGGCCGCCACCGCACGCCGCGCGACGACGCCCCGACCTACGACCCGCTGTTGTGGAAGGGCACCGACAACGCCTACATCACAAGCCTCGCCGCCTACACCATGACGCACCAGCCACCAACAGCGAGTGCACCGGCGAAGCCCCCTCTGCAGAAGTTCTTGGCTTCGTCGTGGAACTCAACGCCAGAGGAGGAGGCTGCGGCGCGTCTCAGCAAGTTCCATGCCGTGTATGACCGCCGCCCCTCCACCGTGCTTGGTCGGCTGCTGCAATTTCTATCCTCGCGCTTCTTTCCTCGCTGGCACGAGGGCGTGCAGCCGGCGGACGTCATGGCGCTGCCGACAAGCGACTTGATTCAACTTATGCAGCTGGCGCTGGCGGCCGGCGAGGCGGACCGGTCGGCGATGCTCGCGCGTGAGCTGTCACGGCGCAAGCTGGCGCTGCAGATGGAGACCGTTCCATCATCATCCGCCGCTGCCAGTCCAGGTGGGGACAGCAGGCGTGGCAGTGTCTTTCGTGATGCATCACCGCCGCTGCACCACCACCAGCAGCAACAGTCGCCGGCTTCTCCGCTGCCGCGTCCTGTGGGGCTTTCGGGTTACAGTGCCGTGCTTCCGCCGTCCCACCAGCCCCAGCAGCAGCAGCAGCAAGCACCACCACCACCGCAGGTGAATTCGTGGGTTCCACAGGCTGCCGATGTAGCGGGGCGTGCGTCGTGGTCCGCTACGCCACCGATGACGCGCAACGCCTACACAACTGGCGACTACGCGCGCGCGAGCCGGCCCGTGAGTGTGGAGCGCACCGCGCTGTGGAATGAGGAGGCGGTGCCGCGTCCACCGTCGCAGGCGTCCACCGAGCAAGGCGCGCCATCCTTTGGGAGCGACCTGAATCTGAGCTCGGTGCACGCCTCTGAGACCCACTCGCCGTGGCTCAGTAGCCCCAGGTGGAGCACACCATGGGCCACATCCGGCCCACAGACACCTTTTTGAGCAAGAGATGAGGGCAAGTCGGTAAGGAGCACCTGGTGGTTAGCTGCTGTGCGAGGGACGCTTTGTGTTGCGTTGTTGTTAACATTAGATCGCGTAAGCTTGTGTCCGGCAGGTTACGCTCGTATGTGTGCATGTGTGTCTGTTGGTAGCAGATAGAATCCACTCATGCCTTATTCCTTTTTTTATTAAGCTCGCTAAATTTAACTCCATTGTGTTCATCACCAGTTTTGCCACCTTTTGTAATTATCTAGGTGCGGCGGCGGTGTAGCAGCCACAACGAAGTAGCTGTGTGCCTCTGGATTTCAGCGATGTCGTCGCCTCTTTCTCTCTTTCCGCTGTATGCTGTGGTGTGTCCAACGCTGGTTCAATGAGCGCTGAACGTAAACTCTGCTCGCCACGATCGACAGCAACAGCTAATGTTTTCTTTTTGTTTTTCCTCCGCTTTTTAGAACCTATCACCGATTTTTCGTCGCTCTTGCCTAATTCCCTCTGCTGTTTCGAGCGCGATTTCCGCGGGCCAGAATTGATTCACACAGTCGCAGTCGCAAGAGCGGCCCAGCATACACATACACAAAGGGTCACAAAGTGGTTCCCACTTATACATCCTATTGACCTTAAAACACATTCACACTCTCTCTCAATCAAGAGAACGCCGCTTTAGTTCCTTCGCACCCCCACGCACACTTCCTCATAGATCCAAACAAGTGCCCGCACAGCGCATTTTTTCCATAATACAAAAAGTAGATCTTGTTCACTCTGCACTTTCTCATTGACCTTCGACTTTTTCTTGAGGAATTAAAAAAAAGCTGCTGTATTTACACAAAGCACAGTTGCTGGTTAGGCCATTTTTTCTTTCTTTCGTTGTCGTTGTCGAAGCAGTACTCCTTCTTTTTTTTTTTCCTTTTCTGATGCTTGAATAATGGGCTCTCTCTTGAAGGAGATTCTCCTGCGCCACCAGCAGTGGGAGGCGGACGAGAAAGGTCAGGAAAATGCGCACGCTCCAGCGGCGGCTGCCACCGTCAGTGCTGCCGCGCCATCGTCCAAATTCGACAGCACTCCTCAATCCAGTGCAGAGGCGACGAAAGAAGAAGAGGGTGCCCAGCAGAAGCATCGCGTTGGTGTGCAAAAGGCACGCTACCGCACCCGCCCGCCGGGCCTCCGCTCCGCAGCCTGCGTCAACGAGGCATCCACAAGCTCACTCACGCTGTCCTCTACCGCGACGCGAACTGCCGCTGTTGCTGCTTCTCCCTCAGACAGCGCAGAAACCCACACGTCCTTGCCCGCGACTGCTTTGAGCAGCGAACAAAGCGCTGCATTGTCTTCTTCTTCCATTGCTTCACCGGTGCATCAACCCGCAACCCCCTCGCTGACCGTCTCGCTAGCGATGCCCTTTACCCCTTACCCAGTCCAGCAAGAGATGGGCTCGGCCATCGCCAGCGTGCTCACATCAAGCAAGCCGCACGTCGTGCCGATTGCCGTCGCAGAGGTGCCTACAGGCTGTGGCAAGACGATGGCGCTCCTTTCAGAGGTGCTGCGCTACCAGCAGCAGTTGAAGCGCATGACACCGAAGGAGGCTGAAGTGTACCTCCGGGCACGACAACCACCTTGGCAGCAGCGGCCGGCAACGCCAGCTGACAAAAAGAAAAGCAAAGCCGCGCGCCGCGTTCCGACTCGTGGGGCTGTGAACCAGGCGGTATCCAGTAGCGCCGAAACCGATGCGGCGGCTGAGAGCGACGACAACGATGCCGAGGACGGCACAGAGGCGGCCTGGACCGTGCCACGCACCTTCTTCAAGCACTTCCGCGTCGACTCGCAGCGAAAGATACGTGCCGAGTTGGACGTGACGGGCTCGCAGGAGCTGCGCCGCCGCTTTCTGTCGCCGCCGTGTACCATCTACTACGTCACCCGCACCCACGCCCAGCTGCGACAAGCCGTGCGGGAGCTGCGCCGCTTGGAAGGCGCGTCGACCGCCATTCGGATGAACATTCTCGGCAGCCGCAGCCACTACTGCATCCACCCGAAGGTGGTGCAGGCGAAGGGGAACCACACGCTGCCGGTAAAGGGCAACAACCTTGGCGAGGTGTGCGACAAGCTCGTCTCCGTGGGGCTGTGCGAGATGGTGGACAAGTACGATGAGCTGTCCTGCAGCGCTATCGGCGGCCCGATCGGCCACCAGCGCGGCATGATTTGGGACATGGAGGACCTCGTGCTGGAGGGCTCCAGCCACAGCATGTGCCCCTACTACGCCGCCCGCGACCTCGTCTTCTTCGCCGACATCAACTTCTGCACCTACCCCTACCTCCTCGACCCGCTGATCCGGCACGAGACGAAGATGGAGGCTGCGTTGAAGAACAACGCCGTCGTGGTCTTCGATGAGGCGCACAACATCGCTGCTGTGTGTCAGGACGCGCTCTCGTTGGAGTGTCCGCAGGGCGTCATCGCGGTCATCTTGTCCGAGCTGGCGCCACTGGTGGCGAATCATCACACCCTCGCTCGCCAGCCGACCGCTGCGGGCCCAAGGGCAATTTCGGCGACGGGTTCGCCACGCTGCAGTACCCGCGCGAGCTGTACCTCGGCTCCTACACCCTGGTCGAGATCTTCTCCTTCCTGCACGCTGTGTTCCACTCCCTCGACGCGTTTATAGAGCAATCGCTGAGCAGCGCGGCAGGGACCAACTCAGCCACCGCTTCCCGTCCTCGCGGTGACAAGCGCTCGAGGGACGGTGGCACAGAAAGAGAGGGGGAGGAGGGAGAGGGCGGTTGCATTTCCGGCGCAGCGCTGGAGGACCACCTTCGCCGCGACATGGAGAGCTTTGTGCGCAGCACCACCGCAAAGAGCCTGAGCGCTGGGCAACGTCCCCGTTCTGGCGCGAGGGCAGCTCCTGCGCTTGCCTCCCTCGATCTTTTCCAGCGCGCCTACAGCGTCATCATGTCCCTCGGCGTCACCTTCAACCCCTTTCTCTTTTCCGTCTTTGGCCTGTCGATGCTGAAGCGGTGGCTGCTGCTGCTCCGCTTTCTCTTCCAACGCTCCAAATCTTTTGTGCTGTCGGTGCGCCTCGTGACGACGGCGGTGGGAGAGGACGCTGGCGTCTCCGCTGGCCCTCCTCCTCTAATGCCTTCCTCAGCCACCGCAAGTCGTGAAGGGCAAAGGGCTGGTGCCGCCGCCGCAGCAGCAACGAGCTTTCCACAACGCGGCCACACAACAGCCGGCAGCTTTGGAGGAAACGGCAGTGGGACGGCGACGTCGGCTTCGCGTGCGGTGGTCGAGTTCCGCTGCCTCGACGGCAGCCTCGCCTTCAACCACCTGCTGCACTCCGTCCACCGCGTGGTGCTAGCCTCTGGCACGCTTGCGCCGTTCACACAACTCGCGCGCGACCTTGGTGTGACAGCGGCGCTGTGGCGGACGGTGGAGGGGCTGCACGTCGTTCCCACGTCGCACTACCGCCTCGCCGCCCTCACTGCGTTGCCGGCGTCGACGTCCACCGTATCGCCCAGCGCCGCCACGCCACTGCGGTGCACCTACGCATCCCTGTCCAACCCGGCTTTTCTCAAGGCAGTGGCTCGCTGTGTGGTGCAGCTGGCGCGCACGGTGCAGCACGGCAGCGGTGGCGGCGTGCTCTTCTTCGCTCCCAACTACGCGGCGCTCCACAGCCTCGCCAAGATGGCGCGCGAGGTGCTCCTCGCACAGGCACAAAACAACGCCGGGAACACCACTGCGTCGCCGATTCAGCTCTTCCTCGAGCCACGCAAGGCCGAGGCGCTGACGCAGGTGCTTCACGAGTTTCAGTGCTGCACGCAGGGCTCGCGCGGCGGCACGGCCCTCTTCTTCTGCGTCTACCGCGGCAAGGTGAGTGAGGGCATCGACTTCACCGACGACATGGCGCGACTTGTCATCTGCCTCGGCGTCCCGCTGCAGCCCCTCAAGTCGTGGAAGGTGGTGGCGCAGCGCTCGTACAGCGGGCCCGACTGGTACACGACGGACGCGGTGCGGGCGGTGAACCAGGCACTCGGCCGCTGCCTCCGCCACGCGCGGGACTACGGGGCGGTCGTGCTGCTGGACGAGCGCTACGCGCAGGCGGAGTACCAACAGCGGCTGTCGCGGTGGTGCCGCACGTCACTGCAGGTGGAGACCTCTCTTCCCAGCCTCTGCGATGATTTGCAGAGCGCCTTTGCGAGATGGCGCCGCGAGCTGGGCGGCGGGTCACCAGCTTTAACGTCGTCAACCAGCGGCAGCGCACCGCATGCGACGCTGCCAGCGCCGCCGCACTCCTCCAGCTTGCCGGCGCCGGCGGGTGACGCAGTGCGCGGCCGCTTAGGGACGGACCAGCAGCCCTTTCAGCGCGTGCGCCGCACCGCCCACACGACCGCCACTGTCTTAAAGGCTGAGGGGGTGAGTGGCGTAGCGCCACCGTCCGGCGAAGCTGCCTCGCTGCTGCAGTCGCCCTTTGCGTGCACCGCCGTGAAGCTGCTCTACGAAACGTGCCGCTCAACGGGTGATGTGCTGCGGCAGGACCTGCACGCCGCCATTGCACTGCTCGCGGAGACCTTCGGCGAGGACGAGACGGAGAGCAGCCGAGAGTAGCAGTGGTTGTTTGACTGGCTTAAGCGTCAGTGGGCGGGTGGCGAAAATAGCGCGAATTCAGAGAGTACATCTTCACACTAAAGCAGAATAAAACTGCGCAGAACGATCTTTTAACCGGGCAGCCTACGCATGCTAACGAAAATGCCGATCCGACTTCTTTAACTATTATTCTTCAGAAAAGGTTGATATGTGTGCTGGTTCTCGACTTCGCTATCAGTGCTGTGCCGCTTCATCTCCATCTCCTTCTCTCTCTCTTTTCTCCTCTCTACCGTGCACCAAACAGAGCCCGCTGATAACACACAAGCGCTAGCCCAAAGGCAAGACAACTTTGTTTTGCCGCTCGACACCCACACACAGCTCACCTCTGCTGCTCGCTTCACTGTTGGCGTTGAGGTGCGGAGCGGTGAAAGCACCAACATGGAGTCGGTTCCGATGCGGTGGGTGGAGTGTCCCTTGCTGGACGATGGCGGCGCTACTCTGCACCCGCCCTCCTGCAGCGACGACGAGGACGAGGACGCCGTCGTGGACCTCCTGAACCGCCGCGAGGGGCACTGCGCCGCCGTCCTGTGTGAGGCCGACACAACCGATGCAGGTGCGTCGTGGGTGGTGGTGTGCGGAGGCTACACCAAGGGCATCGTTGCCGCCGCCCCGCTTGTCGCACCCGTCGCGCTGCTGCCGGCGCTGCAGTGGCGTGAGTTGCCGGTCGTGGCGGAGTTCGAGTGTGACGGTGCCTCCCTCACCACCGTGGACGCGGAGGAGACAAGTGGCGTGCCGTCTGCGCCTACTGTGTACCACAGCGGCGCGGCGTCAGTGGCGTACCTGTTCGGCGGCTTCGACTGCGAGGTGGAATTGCGCAACACGCTCTACGCCGTCACTCTCACTGGCGAGAAGAGTGGCGGAAACGAGCTTTTGCGCATCCCGTCGCTGGTCAGCGTGACGGCGTTGGCAACCACCGGCACTGTGCCGCTGCCACGCGCTCGACATGGTGCAGGTGGCAGCCGTGGGCGGCTGTACATCTTTGGCGGTGAGACGGCAACGCAGGAGCAGACGAGCGACCTCTACGTGTGTGATGTGCGCAGTGGGGTGTGGCGGTTGGTGGGGACGTCCGCGTCGTGTCCGGCACCGCGGCTGCTGTCGCTAAGCCTTGTCTTCGTTACGCCGACGACGTTTGTCTTCTATGGTGGCTCGCACTTTGTGCAGGGAGCGGTGCAGAGCTTCCGGGACGCCTGGAGTTTTGACGTCGACTCCGAGGTCTGGACGCAGGTCGCGGCAGATGCAGAGGACAGCGGGCTGCCGCGGTCCAACGGGCACGTCGGCGGTGCCGTGCTTTTGCCGCGGAGCGCGACGGAGACTGGTTGCTCGTCTGGCAGTAATGCTCCTTTGCCTTTTCCATGTGCGGTGTTCGTGGGCGGCAAGAATATCTCGGAGGGCGATGACCGCGTAAAGCTGATTCGCTTTTGCCCTGCAACGCGGGCCTTTGAGATACGTGTGGAGGACGCGCTGCCCGCCGTCAACACCGCCAGCGTCCCGCACTGGCGCTACACTCCGGCCCTCGTCGCCACAGAGAAGGGCCTGCTGCTCCTCGCAGGACAGTGCCGCCACGCGCAGGTGCCCTCCAGCTTCCTCCTCAGCTTTGAGTAGAAGAAGATCATAACATGAGAAAGAGCAAGAATTGCACTACACGCAAACAAGTAGGTGGAAAGACGAGGTTTTCTCAACCGTGTGAAGGTGTATTCTCAAACTAATCCGATTCGAGCAGTGTGTGTTGGTGCCACTGCAGAGTGGTTGTTCCCAAGCAAAAAGACACGCTGTAGATGAATTTATTTGTCAGATGTGTGCTTCTGCAAAAGAGGATAAAGAGATGCTAAGCTACGCTGAGAGGATTGCATATTAATTGCCATGCTGCCGTGCAGCTTCGTTGAGCCGCGCAATCTCCGCATTCATTTCATCTTCATCCTTCCTCGTCCTCTGAGATGTGTTTTTCTCTTTTTAAACAAGGTCGACACACACGTTGTGTGCTCACTCTGCGCCATGCTGCGCTTCACTAGCTGCCGGCTCCAGCCAAACAAGAAGCTCGCACCGCAGACCATCGTCAGCTCCCTCAAGCAGCGCGGCACCCGGGCCTTCTTCGGCTGCCCCGATTTCTATCTGCGCCACTTGACAGCCTACCTCGCCGATCACACCAACGCCGGCGAGTTTGTGGCCGCAACGAGCGGTGGCAACGCGATGGCGATGGCTGCCGGGAGCTACGTGTCCACCCTGCGCACCCCCTGCGTGCTCCTGCCCAATAGCAGCCTTGGCGACGCCATGAACCCCATCCTCACGCTCTTTTCGCAGGACGCCTACCGGATGCCCTGCCTCATGTTGGTGAGCTGGCGCGGGAAGCCAGAAACAGCGGACGAGATCGCGATGTCCGGGCTGGCGGCGCAGGGGCGGATGACGGAGCACTGCCTGACGGCGGTGGGCATCCCGTACTCAATCATCGGCGACAGTCTCGACATCGACATGAACTGGGACGTCGTGGTCGACAAGGCCTACTTTCACCTGAGCACGGCCAAGACGCCCTTCGCGATCCTCGTCGAGCCTGACACGCTGGAGGCCTACGCGCAGCACCGACCCGACGCCGACGCGCTGCCGCCCGCGCCGCTGGACCTCGACACAGTGACGGACCAGGTGTGCCGGCAGTTCAACGCGACGGACGCCTTTGTGTGCAGTGGCGGCAGTGTGCAGGACTCGCTGCGCCGTGCGCGGGCCAAGCACGCGAGCCCCGGCATCACAGGAGCGACGGCAGCGCAGGACTGGCTGCTCGCCGACTCCATCGGTCACGCCTGCGGAGTGGCGACTGGTGTGGCTGTCGCGCAGCCGACGCAGCAAGTGGTGTGCCTAGAGGGCGATGGCGCGGCCCTGCTGCACCTCAACGGGATGGCGACCGTCGGTGGGCTGAGCGCGCTGAAAGACGCGGGCACCGGCGCCGGGCTGCTGCGCAACCTGAAGCACGTCGTGGTGAATGACGGCGTGTACTCTTCGGCTGGTGGGCAGTCCACCGCCGCCTTCGACCTCTCTCTCACCGGAGTGGCCAAGTCGTGCAGCTACTTTGCAGTGCGGGAGGAGCCGGTGGTGGAGCTGGGCGATCTTGTTGCTGCCCTCGCGGAGCTGCGCCAGTGCGACGGTCCTGCGTTTCTGGAGGTGGTTGTGCACAGAACGCCTGCGGTGCCACCGGCGGCGGGCGAGAGTCGCGACTTGCCGCTGGAGAAGCAGTCGTTTGCTGACTTCATGACGAAAAACAACACGTCGAGCCGCTAGCGACGGTGTCGTCTGGTTGTGATGCTACTCTGCGCGAAAAAGAGGTCGGTGATGCTGGAGAGAGCAAGAAGAGATCAAAAATAAAATACAGATGTGGAGGCGGATAGAGGGTTGGGAAGGTGTGCTGGGCAGCGGTGCGATGGTGCCCTCCGGAATTACGGCTGTGTTTCTCGATGTTATGCTTTCGCCTAAGTTTCATGAATGAGCTGGGGAAAGTATTGAACAGGGGCTTGTCGTGGGCCTAGTGACTGCTGCACGGTGCCCCGTGAGTGAATCTGACAGGAAGTCAGGTGACTAGTTTAGGGCCGTCTGCAAACACAAGCACACAAACGTGCCGGCTTCCGTTGGGATGGAGACCTTACTGCAGTCTCTCTTTCAATTTCTTCTCTGCTGTCCTGTCGCAACAATGCAAGCCAAGAAAGCACGTCTTTTTTGTTTTCTTCTCCTTCTGCTAAGTGCCGGTGCTCACCGGACTCTCTATGGAGGCACCATCAAAAACAAAAAAAAAGGAACAAGGAAAAAAAGGAAGCGTTGGCGTCGGTGTTGTGAGTGTGCATGTGCTAAAGAGAGAGCATATTCACCACATCACCTTATTCCTTTACGGCGTGTGCTCTGATAGCCCTACAAGGAAGCTGCGATATCTCAGCTTTTTTCTTTCCTTTTCTTCTCCTCGTGTGTGGGTGCTTTGTCATGCGTTTCACTACTCGAATCCACGGCACTGTGCTTTTCACATCATCTGTGCCCCATCAATTTAACAGTCCTATCTTCTGACTCCTCTGTTTTTGCGTTTTGCTTTTCTCTCCGATAATGAAAGGGCTGTGAGCGGCGCTCGTTCACAACTTCGCGCCAACACACCCAGACACACACATGGCTGAGGATTTGCAAAGCTCCCAGAACGGACCGCCAGTTGGGGTTTGACGCTTTCCGGCAGCAAAGTGCGCTTTCGTCCGTTTTTGTGTGTTTTTGTCTTCTGGGATGTTAGAATGCACTTGCCCTCTTGGAGAAGGAGAGCCAAGTCGGCATCCTTTTCTTCTTCTTTTTTTTCTCTCTTTCTCTCTGCGTCGCCTAAGGCGTCTGATAGTTTTTTTTTTTTGACCTTTCTGCTTTCTGTTCTCGCTCCTCACTTTGGATACACGCACCACAGACGCGGCGTCGCTTCTGTTTCCATCGAAGGGAAAGATACTTCTTGAAATCATTGCGGCGCGGTTGGGGGCCGCTGTTGAGTTTGTGCCGCGACGTTTGGTGGGCTGCCTGCTGTGGCGGTGCTGGTCGTTGTAGGGTTCTCTGGAGCGGCGCACTCGCCGTCACTGGCGCCGTCCTCGGACACGTTCTCCTCCTCCTCTTCCTCTTGCGCTTCACCGTGCAGGGGCGACGACGTGGCTGCTGGTGGCGGTGCTCCGGCCAACTGCTGTTCCCGCAGCGCCTGTGCACGCGCATCAGCACGCAGCGCCCGGCGTGCCCACCGCTTGATGCTCGTGTCCGTCGGCTCGGGGTAGCGCACTCCCCACGACTGCATGCTGAGGATCACGTCGCGGAAGGAGCGGAAGGTGGGCTGCAGGTCGTTGTCGTGCGTCGGCCGCGGCAGGGGCATGGAGGTGTTGTACGGGTCGAGGTCCTCCCTGCGCGGGATGCCGCCGTACGGGTCGTACACGAAAGGAAGCGTCTCGATGGGGACCTTTTCGGGTTTGATGTAGAGGTGGTAGTCCGGCACCGGCGGCGGTGGTGGCGGCGGTGGTGGTGGTAGCGGTGGCCGCGCAGAGGGCGAGGCGAACGGTGGCGGTGGTGGGCGTGCGAAGGCCGGCGGCGCCTCGCTGTAGTAGTAGCCGCCCCTCCCCGCCGAACGCTGCCCGCTGCTGTTGTTGTTGTTCTGGCCGCCGCCCCTCCTCATTGCTTGCGAGAGAGGCGTATTGTGAAGTGAAGCTACGTGTTGTCGTGGAGAGAAGAGCACGACCGAAAAGTGGCAAACACAGAAACGACACCTGGAGAGAAGAAAAAAAAAAAGGAAAATGGAACGCGAAACACAAAAGCTCGTGCCCCTCGCGTGCGGCGGACACCAAAAAAAAAACAAGCAAAAGAAGACCTAATCGGGACGATATTTTTGTGACACACACACGCTCAGAAAATAGACGAAGAGTCGAAAAAGAGGGAAAGAGGGAATAAAAGGGCAACGTGAAAGGAGGTACAGGACAGGGAAAATGGCCGAGTTGAAGACTGTCGACAAAAGAGGGAAAACACAAAGGCGGAGAGGGCTCGCAGTGTAGCCGAGAACTGAACTTCGACGACAAACTCCTCGCAACTGCGGGTTTGCTCTACACGTATTAAAGTAAAGAGATAATTGTGATAATGGGTAATAGCAAAGCTTAGGAACACAGTAAAAAGAGAAAAGAAAAGTAAGACAACTTTAACGACGAGTGTCAGTCACGACAGAACGTCTAGCAAGCAAACGGATGAGAAAGGGAAACCAAATCGGGACACACAAGTAGGAATGGAAGAGGGAGAAGTAAAGATACGGTTTGACGAAAGAAAAGAAAACCAAAGAAAAAATGATCTAAGCAAAGGGGGATAGAGAAAAGAGAAAAGCACTGGGAGAGAAATAAAAGAAGAAGGCGTCTTGTTACGTTTTCTAGACCGCAAACTCGGAAGAAAACGTGCGACAAGTCTGTGAAGAGAAAGAAGTAAATGAAAAGTCAAACAAAGAAAAAAAAAGTGAACACGATAGTCTGTGAGAACTGAGACGGTAGGGAGACCGTACGTCTTGTTCAGCCTTGTCGGTGTGCGGCGAGGGCAACTTGGTACGCGTGTTCAGATGATAAGATACAAACGCGCAGTACGCCGTTGCCTCTACCTGTAGCCTAAAATGATTGGTGGGGTGTCTTTGGCAGCGCGCGATAGGTGTATCGACAGCTTTCTTACTAGCACTGTGAATTCCGAGAAATTGTTCAAAGAGCAGAGGGGGGGGGTTCAGAGACGAGGCAGTAGAGCGAATCATTTACTCTTAACTTAAGAAAACGGAGTAACACCATCCGTGCCACGGCCGTTCAAAGAGCAAAACGGCACCATCACAAGGGCGTTAAAGGACAACTACAAACAGCACGTACTTTTCCACGCGCTC
>AODS02000154.1:0-22902 GCA_000331325.2 Crithidia fasciculata
CCGGTCTGCGCCAGTTTTTGACGCCGCACAGCACCGCCACGGCGCGCCAGACACGCTGGATCCCGACGCGGCAGACGGTGAACCCGATGTACAAGAAGTCGAGTGCAGCGTACGGAGTCGGGGTCGCCGAGGAGTGCCGGAAGATTCACCGCTGGAAGATCAACACGATGGAGGGGAAGCAGTACGGCAACCAGTATCACGGTCTTTGTGGCAAGTACTTCGCCAAGTCGACGGGGCCGGTGAAGTCGAGCGCCGCGACTGGGATGAATATGTGAAGACGATGTACATGAGCACTTCAGCTTTTTTTTCTCTTATTCCATATGTACGGTAGATCGTTGAGAATGGTTCGTTTATGGCTTTTTGGGGTAGGCGCCTCAAATTACTGTCTTGAAAAAAAAAAAGTTCATGAGCCAAAGGAGAAGGAGGCGAGAGTGTCCCGAGCACGTATCGAAGCGAAGAAAGGGAGTTTGGAAACGAAGGAGAGCGCGACCACGTCTCCCATTGCAGTCCCAATTGAACCTTATTCTATTTAGAGTTAAAGGATTTGCGCTTAGCTCTTGAAGCGGGTCCCTCTTTTTTTTTTTTTTTTGACAAGAGGCCAACACCTTTTTCCTTGTGGTATTGCCCACTGTTAGCGACGGTGTGAGCCGTTCTTCGCAACTCCACGAAGAAACCTGCGATGGCATTCACTCTTCCTCTTTCTTCACAATCTTCTCCGCCTACTTTCTTCTCTTTCCGTCTCCTTCGCTAAATCGGTGCCCTGTACTGACGGCTGATGCAACCCACAACAACAAAAAAAAAAACGCTCAGCTCTCACAGCGCTCGCTCTCCTCTATCGCCCTCTTTCATAATTACTCGTCTGGTTTTTCTTTCTCTCTCTTCCATCCACCACTCTCTCTCCCCCCGTTCATCATGTCCCAGGTTGTGAAGCCCCGCCGTGTCGGCATCATCGGCAACGGCCACGTCGGCTCCCACGTCGGCTACGCCCTCGCCATCCAGGGCATCGCGGATGAGATCTACTTTGCGGACTGCAACGAGGCCATCGCCCGCTCCCAGGCCCTCGACGTCCAAGACGCCGTCACCTACATGTCCCACCGCGTTCACATAGTGCCGTGCGGTGTTGCCGACCTCGCCGGGTGTGACGCCATCGTGCTCTCTGCCGGCCCGCTGCCCGAAGGCAACGAGAGCCGCCTCGCCACGCTGCCGCGCACCATGGCCGTCGTGGTGGACATTGTGGCGAAGCTGAAGGAGCACGTGATGCCCACCTTCACCGGTGTTCTTGTCTGCATCTCGAACCCGGCGGATGTCGTGGCGGCCTACATGCAGAAGGCGCTGAACCTGCCGCCGAAGCGCGTCATCTGCACGGGCACCTGCCTCGACTCCGCCCGCCTGCAGGCGCTGCTGCACCGCGAGCTGAAAGGTGCCGTCTCCCCCGCCTCGATGCAGTCGGCCATGATGCTCGGCGAGCACGGCGACAGCTGCATCGTGGCCTGGTCGCAGGTGCGTGTCGGCAACAAGTCGCTGGAGCAGCTGCAGAAGGAGAACCCGGCCCGCTACCCGAGCTTCGACCGCGACGCGATTCAGGATGAGGTGCACAAGCGCGGCTACCACGTCCTGCTCGGCAAGGGCTCGACGGAGTTTGGCATTGGCACGACGGCCGCTACCATTATCCACTCCGTCTTCCACAACGATCAGCGTGTGCTGCCCTGCTCCGTGTACCTCGATGGGGAGTATGGCGAGAAGGGCCTCTTTGCCTCTGTGCCGGTGGTGATTGGGGCGAACGGCGTCGAGGATATTCTGGAGCTGGAGCTGACGCCGGAGGAGAAGGCGGGCTTCCACCACTCGTGCGACGTCATCCGCTCCTTCATTCAGAAGGCGCTCGAGTCGCACCCGCTGTAAGTGCAGGAGAGGAAGTTGGGAGAAAGCGTGAAACAAAAAAAATACTTCTGATGAAGGCCAATGTGGGCACATGTGCCTCTTTTTCTCTCTCTCTCTCCCCGCTTCCCACGATGGCTCCCATAAGGGAGAAGGCAGTGGTGCCGTGCACACCCACACTCGTTGTTGTTGAGGGTTCTATTTCCTGTTGTTGTGTTGTGTCTTACTTCTTTCTTCTTCTTTTTCTTTTCCCTCTCCTATTGGTCTGTGTTCGAGCACAACTCCGTCAACTGTGCCGCCAGCCTGTTTTGTTTTCTGTTTGATTGTTTTTTGTTTTATCTCTCCTTACTTTACGCGTTGTGGTGTGCATGGCTCCGTTTGTCTCTTTAAGTGTGTGTCTCCGTCGTGTGTGCGTGTGTGCGTGCGCTTCTCATTCTCACATTTTCTTTGTTTTCCTTGCGCGCATCTTTGCACGACGGCCACACTTTTTGTTTTCTTCTCGCCCATCCGCACATACCACATGTGTTCTATTTTTATTCCTTTTTTTTTCTCCTCCTGTTAGGATGCGGCGAGCGGCGCACCGTTAATGAAAACAGCAATTTTTTTGCTCTCTTCTCTCCTCACCGTACTTCTTTTTTTTTTTCATCTTTTGCGCCTTACCCTTTCTGTTCTCCAAAGCGGTTCGTTGTCTGTTGTACACCGATGCCTTTAACGACACTGGCAAAAAGGCTTCTCATTTTCTCGCTCTCTCTCGGAGTAAAGGCATGTGCCTTCCGCGTTTTCGTTTTCCTTTCTTTATCCTGTCGTTGGCAAAGTAGGTGTCTGCACACCGAATGCGAAGGCGGAACACGGCTGAGTTTTTTATGAAACGACGTGAGAGGAGCAGCGGCGCACAATCTGTACCTCCTCTCCAGCGTAGCGCTCTGATGTTACACGTTTCCTTCCTTCCCACTTTATGCTTCATGGCCCACGACGCACGCACACCGTTGTCTTTCTCTCTCACTATCTCATATACTCCTTTTTTCTCCTTTATCTCTCCCTTTCCCCCTCCGCCAACCACATAAGGTTGCTGCACTCACAGCCACCTCATTCTCTCCTTACGAGAGAGAACACAAAATTCTTTTTCTCCACACGCGTTTGTGTGCGTGTATGAAAGAAAGAGTCGCGGCACTTCCAAATCGTATAACAAAAAAAAAATCGCATTTCTTTCCATTTCCGCTAATTCTAGAAGAATAGAAAAACCTACAAACCAGCAGGAGAACATCATTTCTAAGAAAGATTTTTTGTTTGTCCCATGAGGCTGCAGCTTTCTCTCTCCGTTTTTTCCTCTTCTTCTCACCGTCTTTGCTCGCCTTAGCCTTCCTGCACACGCGCAAACCCGGCCATCGGCTAGAAAAAAACCGCTGACAGTGAAAAAGCTGACCTACACGCACGTGCAGGGACTTGTCAGATCCTCTTTCATTCCCCTCTTATTTTCAGCGTTTTCCATTCACTCGTTTTTTCACTTTACTTTTTTCTGTTTTTGTTTTTGTTATTTCGTTGCCTTGTTTGTTGCAGTTACTGGTATGACGGTCCCCTTGCGTGATCTTATTGAGGAGTGGGAGGCCGTCAACCGCGAGCTTTACTCCGCGTCCCTCGAGTCTCACCGTCGCTACCCTTTCCCCGCGCATCAGTTCAGTGCGGAGGGCAGCCAGCTTCTCTCCACCAGCAGCTCCGTCGCTGCGGGCTCCAGCACAGCCGCCTACACTCACGTCTACCGCTTCGTCTCGCATCTGCGCTACGTGGCGGAGGACGCCCGCTACACCTCCTTTCACATTCTGCAGCAGCTGCTGTGGGTGACGATTGTGGCGTGGGCCAATCAGCTCGCGATCGCCTCGGGGGGTGTGGTTCGCCTCCCTGCCGCAGTGCGCCGACACAGCCCCTCCAGCTCAACCACTGCCACTGCAGGAGCAGTAGATCTTTCTACCGCTCAGGAGACTGCGACTGCGGATGGCGCGGCTGCTGCAACTGCGGGTGCGTCGCCGCGCACGTCGTTTGCCTGCTCCCTGCTGCCGCCGCTCTCCTTCTGGGACCCTAGTGTGCTGGCGGAGACGGCGGGCGGCGCGACGGCGTCTGCGCACGACAGCGGCGCTGACAGTCCAACAGCCTCGACCACCTCTATTCCACATCATGCGCCGAACCTGCCGGCTGTGTGGGCAGAGGCGGTGCAGCGTATCTTTGCGCTGTGGTGCACACCTCATACAGTGAGAACAACAGTGTCACCCGACACGGCAGCAGCTGCGCCTCTTTGTGATGATAGTGGTCGCAATGGTGTACCCAACTCCCACCTCAGTGACGTCTACGTGTGGGTTGTCTTCGCCCAGCACTACCACCGCTTTAAAGCCATCCTCTCGCTCTTCTTTCTCCGCTACGACGCGCATCTCGAGGAGCTGGAGGAGGAGCAGCGGCGGCGTGGGCAGCGTCCCCCACAGCAACAGCAACCGCAGACGGCGACAGCACGCACGGAGGCAGCAGAGACAAGCGCTACTGCGGCATTGCCCACCGCGCCACCGCTGCGTCGACGCGGGCCACACCTTCGCGTGGCGTCCGACGTGAGCGCTGCCTCTGCTGCCCCACCAGTCATTAGCAATACGAGATCATCCGCACTCGGCAATGCGAACGACACCAGCAGCACCAGCAATGGCAACAACAGCAACGGCAGCAATCCACACGTGGCTGAGGATGCAGCGCGCAACGAACCGCCTACGGCAACCACACGACGTCTCACGACGCCTCTCCCGACCACCGCCCGTCTCCTGGCGCTCATGGTGCGCAACATCGAGACGGACAACATTCACCCCCTCACCTCTGGCATTGGGGAGTCGCTGCTGGTGCTGCTGATGCCGCCGGTGCACCGCGCACGCCTCCGCGCCAAGGTGGTGCGGGCCCAGCAAGCACGAAGGGAAGGGAGTTCGAGCGCGGGGAACGGTGCGGAGGGGCCACTGACAGCGCCGGAGGAGATGGCGAGTGCATTTCTGGACACCGGTGGGGACGACGAAGCCGAAGACGACGACAACGATAAGGTGGTGTGGTCCGCCCCGCCCTCTCCCTTGCTGACCTTCAGCTCCGCGACGGCCGCTTCCCCCCTCAGCAGCAGCACGTCGTCTCCACCCGCTCTCGGCCGCGCACAGCAGGAGGAGTACGCTCTGCGCAACATCTTCAAGCTCCTGCTCATGTCCGAAGACTGTCGGGCCTACGCGCTGCAACACTGGCTGGTGGAGGCAGGGAAGCACGTCGCGGCGGTTTACGGCGCACAGCTGGCCTCCCTCTTCTTTGAAGAGCCATGTGATGCGCAGAAGAGCAGCAGCAGCAGTAGTGGCGGTGACGGCGCAGCTGTGACGCCTGCCTTGACCATACACACCCTTGCCGACGCCAACAGGGTGCTGCGCGAGACGCTGCAGTCCTACGTGCGACTGCGCACCCGACTCCTCTTCCTCAACGCCGGCACGACGCACTTCTTGGAGGCGCTGACACCGTGGGGCCGCACCCGAATGCTGGAGAATCTCAACGCCTTCCTCTGCGGCTTCTGTGGGCTTACCTTACCGTCATCTGCTGTGGCGGGCAGCACAGCGGCACCGTCAGAGGCGGCGGGAGACGCGGGTCAGTACTTCACGCCCACCAACGCTGCTGTTGCGGCCTTCACGCGGACGTGGGGCGTGCCGCTGTGGCTTGCCATGTGCGACGACACGCAGCAGCGCCTCAACGCCCTCCAGAAGCGCGGTGACCAGCGCCGTGCAGCCGACCACGCTGAGACACACGACCTGCCACTCGCGGTGCACCTACATGGTGAAGGAGAAGAAGAAGAAGAAGGAACGCAGGACATTGATGACAACGCAGCGAGTGGCGCAAACACGAGCGAGGGACACACGCAGTCGCCGCACCCCCGCTCCCCCTCTCTATCGGGCCGCTACAAGAAGGAGCCGGTGGACGCTGAGGCGGCGGAGCAGCGCAGCACGGCGGAGGGCCGCGCACAGTCCGTCGTCTCCGCCGACCTCGCCGACGCCGTCTCGCGGGCGCCGTCTGGAATGTGGCTGCTGCAGCCCGCGTCCCCCACCACACCAGTGGGGCGGGCCGCCACACACGCCTTGCTGCGTGGCCGCGAGCGGGGCCTGAATTTGAGGCGCGTCCTGGAGCAGCAGCAGCAGCAGCGTCGGCGGGCTTCGGCGGGCCCACCCAACGCGGTGCAACAGCCGAATAACAGGGCGGCTGCGCGGGGGCCACTCAGCAGCGAGGGCGGCGGTGGAGGCGATGGCCTGGACGGCAGCCTGTACTCTGCGGAGACGCTCTCGGCAGGTGGTTCGTCTTCGCACCGCGCTGACAGCAGCGCACAGCGCCACCGCATCGGCAGCGATCGGCTCCCTAGTGGCGGTGACGCGCAAGAAGGCAGGAGAGGCGACATCGTCGTCAGCAGTGTCGAGGCGGCCGTGGCAGCGGCACGTCAGCGGCGGCGTCGTGCGGCGGCCGCGGCGGCGGCGCAGACCCACCGCACTCTTCTCGCTGCCCCAGGCGTTCCACTGCGCTTCTCTCGCGCCGCGCAGCTCCACCAGGTTGCCACCCTTCCCGATGAGGGCTTTCCCAGCCTTCTCTACCTCGTCCCGCGCCGCAGTCGCTTCGTGGCGCAGGACAAGGCGGCCGCTGCCGTGCAGCAGGAGCTCTTCACGCGGTTCAGCAGCGACGTGCACAACTACCTCACCGCCTTTCTTGCGGAGTGTGAAGCGGCGGAGGGAGAGGCGAGTCGTGGCGCCGACGCAGCAACAGCAGCAGCAGCAACGAAGGGACAAGGAAAGAGTACGAAGCGCGGGAAAAAAGATGTCGCAGCGGAGGGCGAGGTGCGACCCCTGCCGCAGCCCGTCCTGGCTCGCATGATCTTTCTGCTGGATATGACGTATGCTGCTTTGCAGGGCACCGGCGCAGCGGAGGGCCAACGCGGCCACCTTGCCGGGCCGCTCATGGAAACCGGGCTCACCACCACCGGGCAGGAGCAGGGGGCCGCGATCCTGGAGCAGGTGAACGGCGAGTACGAGAGCGTCGTGTCCACCACGCTCTCCGCCCCCACCTCGCCTGCTGTGCTGACCATCGCAGCGGTGCGCAAGGGCTTCCAGGGCTTCCTCGGCGCACAGGAAAAGCGCGCGGTGCTGACCCTCGCGCAGGCCCTCCACGGCCTCATCCAGCACGGCGCGGCGCTGCAGCCGCCGTCTCTCCCTTTGGAAGCTGTCGACACGATTCTGAACATGGCCTCGCTGCTCAACTCCAAGGACATGTTCGTGTCGCTGC
Source organism: Crithidia fasciculata (assembly GCA_000331325.2). Taxonomy (NCBI): domain Eukaryota; phylum Euglenozoa; class Kinetoplastea; order Trypanosomatida; family Trypanosomatidae; genus Crithidia; species Crithidia fasciculata. The sequence continues at coordinate 7,189 of AODS02000154.1, forward strand.
TGAAAGGCTACCTCGCTCCTCGCGTGATGATGTGCCGGTCGGCGGATGATTTGTTGGTGGAGTCGCAGGTTGTGGCCCGTCTTGCCTACCGCCTGGGCTGTGCCGTGGCTGCGCCGTGTCTCACGCTGTTGCGAGACCTGCGGCTGGCCATGTCGGACCCTCTCAACCCCTCGAGTGGGCCCTTCACGCTCGCAGACGAGGCGGACTTCTCCCCTGAGTTCCCAGGCAGTGCGGCAACGCAGAGCGGCATGACAGCAGTAGGTGCCCAGCTGGTCGCGACACGCGACGCGCAGACGCTCGCTGCGGCCGGCCCGCTGCGACACGGCGCCTTCGGTCTTATTCACCACATGCGGATCCTTTGCCAAGCCTGGTGGCAGCCGCACACCGCCGCCCTCCTTCCGTCACGCAAGCTGCTGCGGCTGTGGGAGCGCTACCAGCTCTTGGATGAGCGCCTTGTCGAGGCGGTGTTGCGTGTGGAGTGGCGCTACGACGGCCACACGGAGCCGTTCTACGGCTACGGCCGCATTCCCGGCGACCAAGACGAAGGCGACCAAATTAAAGACGGGCGGCGCAGCGCACACACGCGCTCCAGCACCTTCGACAGCAATTTTAGCGGGGCCACACGCAGCACGTATCCGCAACAGCAGCAGCAGTATCCGCTACACCACCACGGCAGCTCCTACACACCGCACGGCAGCAGTCGGCGCAGCGCGGCATCGGCTGGCGGGCCGGCCAACGCACGACGCGCCGGTGCAGCCGCGGCGGTCATACAGGGCTTCTCCTCTGCGCTAAACAGTGCGGTGCGACGCACCGGGCACCACGCCGGTGCCTTCGGCAACAACGACTCTGACAACGAGTCCGAGGACTACAGCGAAGCCTACGGGGGCCTGCTGACGCTCAACACCCTGCAGCGCCACAGAGGCTCCTACGCCGCCTCCAACTCCTCGTACCGCGGCAGCAACGTATCCTCCATGGGCGGCGGAGGCACCGGGGACTACTGGGACGTCTCGGACGGCGGGCAGAGCACCGTGCCGGATGCGGCCACAACCACCACGGTGCCTCTCGACGGTGCGCGGGAGCGGCGGCAGCTGCGGTGGCCGCTCGGTGACGGTCAGCTCGTCTTCCTCCTCCACTCCAGAGGCGGGTCCGCGGTGGCGGATGCAGCACCGGTGCACCTCGTCGGTCCCCCGCTGACGCTGCTCGTGTGCCAGCTGCTGGACCGCGCCACGAAGGAGCCCTACACCTTTGACCGACTCCACAAGGCGTTGCCGGTGCAGACCCCGAAGCCGCTGCTGGCGCACCTCATGCATGAGCTCGTGAAGGCGGGTGTCGTGACGCGCAGCGTGCCGGCCGGCACCCGGCAGTACGCCTACGCCCTCTGCGATGATGTGCGGCACGTACACCAGCGCAAGGTGGTGATTGACGTCCGTGCGGCGGCGCAGGCAGCACTGGGTGACGCGGACGCTGACGGCGACCGAGTCGGAGACGGACGAAGCAAACCACGTGGAGCCAATGTCGCCGGCGAGTCCAATTGGTGCAAAGTCCTTTCTTTCCTCCCACCGAGGCGCGTGTGCGTCAGCTATCCACCCAGCATAACGAGAAGAGTGCCGCCGGTCGATGCAGGACAAGGTTGCCATGAAGGGCAAGGCGGACACACAACGACCAGCGCTGAGCCGAGCTCACACCGCCTACTCGGTGGAGCGGACGCACAAAGATAAAGGTGTGCATTGTGCGCATCATGAAGGCGGAACGGGTGCTGTCCCACCGTGAGTTGCTGGATCGCGTCGCAGCCGCCCTGGAGGATCAGTTCGTCGTGACATCGACCCAGCTGAAGCGCTGCGTGGCCCACCTCATCGAGAAGGAGTTTCTCCAGCGCAGCGAGGACGGGGAAGAGTACATGTACGTCTCGTGAGCGTCGGTGCCGAATCGAAGGACGCTTGAAATCAATCCATTGGACGAGAAGATGCGAAAAAAAAAAAACTTCCCTTGGTATTTGTGCGGGTTGCGTAGGGAAGAGCTAATGCTGTTCTGCTGCTGCTGCTGCTATTACGGTGGGCACACCATGAGTGCTGCCTCCGTGGATGCCTCGGTGCACTGTGCTGAATTCAAAAATAAGATCGACGACTCATGCTGCTATGATGCGGTGTGAACTAAAACTTTTTTCTCTGCGCCTCTGATGCACATTACTATATTCAGTCCATTTAAATGGAGCGGCGAGAACTACCTCGATGGCATAAGTCACCAAGGCTACGGGTGTGTTGCGTCACAACTGCTGATGGCTCGGCCTGACCTTTTGGCAGTACTTGTTCATCTGCCCTTGTGACTTAAATCTTTTCGTGCGACTCTGCAGAAAAATGCCTACCGTTGTTTTTTCTTTTTTTACTATTTACATCACCTTTATTCTCACCTTCTCCCCTCCCTGCTACGCCAACGGCATCACCTGAAACTCTCGAACGTCCATGAGAAGAACTCCTCTTGGGCCTCTGGCTCTTTCATTACTCTTTCGTCTTCCTCGCAGCACCTTCCACACCTCTTCTTCGCTTCACTCAGCCGCTGACGTTCTGCGGCACAAAAAGTATTACCGTCACTTCCTTTGTCACGATGCCCGCCACACCGCTGAAGAGCTACATGGCGGAGCTGTCCAAGTACATGGACGCCTTCGCCTCCGCCGCTGGCAAGCCGCAGCGCCTCGCCGTCGTGGGCGACCGCGTGTACTGGACACAGGGCAAGCAGCAGGAGCTCTTCTCCGCACCAGTGGACGCAGCCGCTGGCGAGGCGACCCGCGTCATCGCGTCGGAGGCGCCAAAGGACGACGGCGCGGAGGAGAAGCTGACCAAGGAGGAGGAGATGCTGCGCGAGCGCCTGCGCAGCCGCACCACCGGCATCTCCAGCTTCCGCGTCCGCGAGGCCGACGGCGCCGTCTTCTACACCAGCGGCGTCGACGTCTACGTGTACTACCAGAGCGGCCCGCGCGCCGGCCGCGCACCCCTCAAGATCTTCGACCACCTCTCCAGCGAGGACAAGGCGCACTTCCACGCGATGGGCGGCAAGCCGAACCTCTTCGTCGAGCCCGTCAAGTCGCACGACCCCGCCCGCCCCACCGACCACTCCGTCGTCACCTTCGTCAACAACAACAACGTGTTACCGCGCCACCATCACCGAGCACCCCGACAGCGGACACCGGCGCCGCTTGTCCCTCGCCGTGCAGCAGATCACCCACATCGGCGACGACTCCACCAGTGCGGCGTGGCTGACTACATCATCCAGGAAGAATTTGCCCGCTACACCGGCCACTAACGCCACCGACCGCTACGTCATCTTTTCTTACACGGACTCATCCCACATGCGCTCCGTCTCGCTGCTGAAGAGCCTTGGCTCGCCTGAGGTGCCAGCGGAGGGGCCCGCGAAGCCGTCCTACGAGAAGGACGTGGAGGAGATGCCGTACTCCCGCGTGGGCGACCCGAACGCGCGGACGGCGCTGGTGGTGTACGACACGGCTGCACAGCAGATGCGCCTGCTGCCCGACGCCGCGATCCGCAACGTGGCGCCGTGGACGGAGTACATCCTCCGCTTCGGCTTCAAAGACGCAGAGACCATCTATTTGTCGGTTATTGATCGCCCGCCAAGAGCAGTACGCGGTGCTGAGTTGTCCTATTGCATCCCTTCCTGTGATTGGAAAGGAGGAGGACCTGCGAGCGCTCTACCAGGGACGCGGACAGCAAGACGGTGGCCAACATCGTGGGAGACGCTGAAGTTCCGCAGCTGCACGTCGAGTGGCGGCAGCACGTAGACTTCGCGTGGGTCGAGTGCCAGCCCAACTGCCCCCATTCACTATGGAGAACACTACGACGTGCTGTGCCGCCACGCTGCGGAGACGGCGACGGCGCACTACCACCTCTACGCGCGGCCCTCGAAGGCCACCGGCGCCGACGCGTGGCAGCCGCTGACGGCGGGGGAGTGGAAACGTGCGGCCCGGGCAGCAGCAGGTGGACGGCGGCCGCGTCTACTTCCTCGCCAACGCGGAGGGCCGCCTCAAGCAGACCCTCTACGCCGCACCGCTCGACCTCGCGCAGGCACCCACACCGCCGCCACGCTGACACGCCTCACGCCGCTCGACGAGCACGTCTACGGCTACTGCGTCCGCGGCGACCACCTCCTCTATGTCTCCAGCACGCCCACCACCCCCGCGCGGCTCTACGCGGCCGCCGTGTCGGCGCCGGCGCAGCGCAGGGAGGTGTGCGTGCCGTCCTGGGTGCCGCCGGTGGACGGCGCAGACGCGGCCGCAGCGGCGACGGCGGACACGGCGCACCACTTCGCCGGCATGCCCATCGTCACGCCGCACGTCGTCACCGTCACCAGCCGCCGCGGTGTCCCGCTCAGCGCCGCCGTCTTCGTCTCCCCCACCGCCCCGAAGAACGCACCGGGGCCGCTCGCCGTGTTTATCTATGGCGGTCCGCACGTCCAGCTCGTGTACGATGACGACTACGACAGCATGTGCAAGGCGCCAGTGCAGGTGCTGCTGCGTCATGGCATCTCAGTCGCGGTGGTGGACAATCAAATGAGCAACGCTAACGGTCTGCGTGACATGGCGATCTGCAAGAAGAACATGGGTAGCTTCGAGACCGACGACTACGTGGACGTCACGCGCTATCTCTGCACTGCGACGCCATTCGAGAGCGGCTTGCCGGAGAGCTTCAAGGTGGATGCGAAGCGCGTTGCGATCTTTGGCTGGTCTTATGGTGGCTACGCGACGCTGTTGGCCATGTGCCAGGCTGCTGATGTGTTCAAGATTGGCTTTTCTGGCGCGCCTGTTTGGGGACTGGAAACTGTACGATACTGGCTATACGGGAGCGCTACATGGGCACCTTGTACGTGGACGATGCGGACGGGAAGCGCAAGGTGAACGAGGCGTACATGACGTCGACGATCGGGCACTACGCCGCTGGCTTCCCCGACGAGTGCAACCGCCTCTACATCGCCCACGGGCTGTTGGATGAGAACGTTCACTTTGCGAACAGCTGCCACGTCGCAAAGGCTCTCATTGAGCACGCTAAGCCCTACAATATGCTGATTTACCCCGGTGAGCGACACGGGCTGCGTCAGAACCGTCAATCTCGGCTGCACCACGATGCGCTGCTGGTGAAGACGCTTGAGGAGCAGTTGTAGCTGTCTACTAAGTGTTCGGCGTGATTTAAGTAAGAGACAGTAAGTACGGTCTTTGACTTCCCGCATCGAGTGCGGCTCACAGGGAGATGTTGTGCGTCGCTGCGGAGTGAAAGAAAGCAGTGGCGAAATTTTCTCTCCCGGCAACCGCGCTCTCGTACTTCTCTTGATTTTTTCTCCCTTTGTCGCCGTTACCGTACTCTTTTTTTCTGTTTTTCTTTATAGCTTTCTCTATTTTTGGTCCAATTGTTCCTCGTGCTCTTATTTACTCGTTGGTGTGTTTGCCTTATCGCCTCTTTGAATTTTATCGATGCCCTTTGAATGGCTTGTTCGCCGCGTTTTTTGGTCACTCTCTTTTCGCTGCGCAACACCAGATTCAGTTTCCTGATCGCCTGTCATGCACATGTGAGATGAATTGCGGTCAATAGCTGATCAATTTAGGAGTGCAAGTAAATTTATGCCGTTAATTTGCATTGTCACGTGTCAACTAGAAAACAAATGGTGCGCTGCACCGCACACACTTACATATAGCTGGAGAGCACACAACCTTTAGAACGCTGCCGTTTTTCCCCACTACTGCCTCTCGTCCGCCCCAACATCGCAGCTCTCTAACCGTCGTCTTCAAAGTGTTGCGAGCCATCCAGTTCAATGCGCTCCTCTCTCTCTCTTCTTCTCCTCACCCTTCACCTTTGACCATTTACCTCCCGTCACGAACTCACTCACTTCTTCTCCCAGAAGCTGTCAACCCCCTAAGAGCGCACGCCAGAGAGAAAGAGAGAAATGATGACCGTGGGGTCCACGACGAGCCTCCACCGTGTGTGCGGCGTCACGCCCGCGCACACTCGCTCACTCACCCGATGTCGCGGACGGTGCCGCGCCACTGCCAGCACCACCGGCACACACGTACCCGGGGCGTCCCCTCCCCGCGCCAGCCCACTCGTGGGACGGTGCGGGGCAGCCCCACCTCCGCACACGCACGCTGACACGCGCGCGCAGGGCCGCCCTTGCTGGTGCGCGTCACCGCACGCCTCCGCACCGCCGCGCTCACACATCCACACTCACTCACACACACGCACGCGTCGCGGTGTCCGCCTACGCACACACGCACGCGCGCACATACACACACGCCACCGTGCCCGCACGCGCACGCACGCGCACACGCACACCCCGCCCACACTGCGGTGGCGGGCGACGCTGCTGAGGGGGCACTGCCCAAGCAAACCCGTTGCTCCACCCCTTCCCCGTCGCACAACCCCCGCAGCCGCACTCGCCGCCGCGTGCCCGCCTCGGCAGCACGCGGCCCACCGCGCACACGACCGACTGCTCCACTGGGGCGTCGCACGCCGCACACGCGCTCCCGCACTCCCGCACGCGCACACGCGTGTGTGTGGTGGGTGGGCGGCGCGTGCGTCGGCGCGCGAGTCCCGAGCAAAAGTCCCTCGCCCAAAACGAACACACAGTAAAAAATACGCGCCGCCACGCCTTCACACGCGCTGGGCGGCGCAGGCAGCAAGTGCCGGGTGCCGGGGGCAACCTCCCCCTAAACGCGACCACACACACACACACGTCGCAGTGGCACCGCCGTACACACCCGCTGCTCGCACGTCGGGCAGCGGGGCCACCGGCTGCCGCGGTACGGCTCCCCCTCCACAGCGAAGGGCCAGGGAGTCTGCATCTCCGCGCCGGTCCCCTCGCGGGCCGGTGTGCGGGTGATCCCGCGGCAGAAGCTATCCGTGCGCACGCCGCGCCGCGCACCACCACCACTCCCACCGGCACCACCGCCGCCGCCACCAGCAGCACAGCACCCCCCTTGGGGGCCGCCGCTGCGGGTGCGTGTGCGTGCGCTGTGCCGCGTGCTGTGCGTGGCTGTGTGCGTGCGGCGCGGCGTGCGTGCCACCACGGGCAGCGCACTCGCCGTGCATCCACCCCCTTTCCCGGATGCGCACGGGGCGTGCTCACACACGCTCCGCGGCGAGACCCGCGCACTCCGCACGGGTGTGCTGCGCCGGCCTCCCCACCCGGTGGTCGCTACGCAACGTTGGGCAACACACATGGGCGGCGGGGAGAGGGGGCGGGGGCGGCGGCGCCACGTGCGCCGTCTTCTCAGCTCCGCCCTCCCCCGCGCGCCACGTAACACCGTACAGCCATGAGCAGCTGGCGGACGGGCGTGCTGCCGCGCCAGTCGCGGTGGCCGCCACGCCACGCAGAAGAGGGCTTATCCCACACCACACACACACATACACACGTGCCTCTGCGCACGCGTAGACAACACCGTCATGACGACGCGGTGGTGCGCGCTGTCGCAGCCACACATCCCCGCCCCGCCGCACGCGGTGGGTGGGTGCTCTGTGTGCGCCTGTGGTGCCGTGCCGTGGTGCGGTGTGCCTGTGTGTGACTGCGCCTGGGTGTGTGCCCGGCGCCGCGCCTTGCGTGTCTGTGTTTGTTGTGCTTGTGAGACGCTGCAGCCGGTGCTCGGACCGCGTGTGCGTGCCGCACCAATGCCTGCGTGCGGTTCCTGCGCGCGCGCCGTTTCCCAGCTGTGCGTGTGTCGCCGTGGTGGCACGTGTGTGTGTGGCTGTCTCCTGCCTCGGCGGGGTCGGCCCCCCACACGTGCCCGCAGCGATGCCTGTGCAGCGGCGGCCTCTCCGCAGCACCGCGAGGCAGCATCCAGTCCCTGGTGCACGTCGTGTTTGGACACTCCCCTCCCCTGCCTCACCGCAGCTGATCTCTCACTCTCGCCGTGTCTCTTGCCTTTTTGCTCTGCACTGTCTGCCCGACTCTGCTGCCTTCTTTTGGAAGTGGTAAAGCCTCCTGTGTATTCTCTGCTCTGCTTTGACGGAGAGGTGATGGTTGGCTGTGCTGTCTGGCACACCCGCCCTCCTCTCCCACTCTACTCCTCCTCCCCTCTTTTCCCTGTCTCACCACAACAAGCCACCCTCGCCACATGCGGAAGCTGAAATCCTCTTGCTTGTGCCACCACAGCGCACGCCAGAGAGAAAGAGAGAAATGATGACCGTGGGGTCCACGACGAGCCTCCACCGTGTGTGCGGCGTCACGCCCGCGCACACTCGCTCACACACCCGATGTCGCGGACGGTGCCGCGCCGCTGCCAGCACCACCGGCACACACAAACCCGGGGCGTCCCCTCCCCGCGCCAGCCCACTCGTGGGACGGTGCGGGGCAGCCCCACCTCCGCACACGCACGCTACCACGCGCGCGCAGGGCCGCCCTTGCTGGTGCGCGTCACCGCACGCCTCCGCACCGCCGCGCTCACACATCCACACTCACTCACACACACGCACGCGTCGCGGTGTCCGCCTACGCACACACGCACGCGCGCACATACACACACGCCACCGTGCCCGCACGCGCACGCACGCGCACACGCACACCCCCCGCCCACTGCGGTGGCGGGCGACGCTGCTGAGGGGGCACTGCCCTAGCAAACCCGTTGCTCCACCCCTTCCCCGTCGCACAACCCCCGCAGCCGCACTCGCCGCCGCGTGCACGCCTCGGCAGCACGCGGCCCACCGCGCACACGACCGACTGCTCCACTGGGGCGTCGCACGCCGCACACGCGCTCCCGCACTCCCGCACGCGCACACGCGTGTGTGTGGTGGGTGGGTGGCGCGTGCGTCGGCGCGCGGGTCCCGAGCGAAAGTCCCTCGCCCAAAACGAACACACAACGAAAATACGCGCCGCCACGCCTTCACACGCGCTGGGCGGCGCAGGCAGCAAGTGCCGGGTGCCGGGGGCAACCTCCCCCAAACGCGACCACACACACACACACGTCGCAGTGGCACCGCCGTACACACCCGCTGCTCGCACGTCGGGCAGCGGGGCCACCGGCTGCCGCGGTACGGCTCCCCCTCCACAGCGAAGGGCCAGGGAGTCTGCATCTCCGCGCCGGTCCCTCGCGGGCCGGTGTGCGGGTGATCCCGCGGCAGAAGCTATCCGTGCGCACGCCGCGCCGCGCACCACCACCACTCCCACCGGCACCACCGCCGCCGCCACCAGCAGCACAGCAACCCCCTTGGGGGCCGCCGCTGCGGGTGCGTGTGCGTGCGCTGTGCCGCGTGCTGTGCGTGGCTGTGTGTGCGGCGCAGCGTGCGTGCCACCACGGGCAGCGCACTCGCCGTGCATCCACCCCCCTTTCCCGGATGCGCACGGGGCGTGCTCACACACGCTCCGCGGCGAGACCCGCGCACTCCGCACGGGTGTGCTGCGCCGGCCTCCCCACCCGGTGGTCGCTACGCAACGTTGGGCAACACACATGGGCGGCGGGGAGAGGGGGCGGGGCGGCGGCGCCACGTGCGCCGTCTTCTCAGCTCCGCCCTCCCCCGCGCGCCACGTAACACCGTACAGCCATGAGCAGCTGGCGGACGGGCGTGCTGCCGCGCCAGTCGCGGTGGCCGCCACGCCACGCAGAAGAGGGCTTATCCCACACCACACACACACATACACACGTGCCTCTGCGCACGCGTAGACAACACCGTCATGACGACGCGGTGGTGCGCGCTGTCGCAGCCACACATCCCCGCCCCGCCGCACGCGGTGGGTGGGTGCTCTGTGTGCGCCTGTGGTGCCGTGCCGTGGTGCGGTGTGCCTGTGTGTGACTGCGCCTGGGTGTGTGCCCGGCGCCGCGCCTTGCGTGTCTGTGTTTGTTGTGCTTGTGAGACGCTGCAGCCGGTGCTCGGACCGCGTGTGCGTGCCGCACCAATGCCTGCGTGCGGTTCCTGCGCGCGCGCCGTTTCCCAGCTGTGCGTGTGTCGCCGTGGTGGCACGTGTGTGTGTGGCTGTCTCCTGCCTCGGCGGGTCGGCCCCCCACACGTGCCCGCAGCAATGCCTGTGCAGCGGCGGCCTCTCCGCAGCACCGCGAGGCAGCATCCAGTCCCTGGTGCACGTCGTGTTTGGACACTCCCCTCCCCTGCCTCACCGCAGCTGATCTCTCACTCTCGCCGTGTCTCTTGCCTTTTTGCTCTGCACTGTCTGCCCGACTCTGCTGCTCTTTTAAACTGAGAAACTTCACTCTCTTTGTTTGTGCTTTATAAAGTGATTGTCAGTATCTCTAACTGCCTCATGATCTCTCTCTTCCTCTCTCTCTCTTTCTCCACTTTCCTATGCGCTTAAAGACCTAAAAAAAAAAGGTGAAAAGAAGTGTTGAACGGTGGAGATGACTTACTTGTAGTTGCTCGATCGTCAATTTCTAGTGGCTTATGGAGGTGTCAGCTTGTTTTCATTGCAGAGCCAATAGTGTATGAAGTGACACAGTTTGCGATATCATAATGGCCTCTAATGCGCTTCAACGTCATGCTTTCCTCTGTTTTTGTTCTTTCCGAAAGACATATTTCACATTTCTTTCCCTCTTCGTCTCTGTGTTATTGTATTTGTATTTTCTGCCTCGTTAGCCTAGTCGTGGAGGCATACACGCATCCTCTCACTCGGACGCACAGACGGCTCTCTGGCTTTTTTTATTTGTTTGTTTGTTCAACGAAGAGCAAAACGTGAAGGTAAGCAGCACATCACTTTCTCTTTTTTTTCTCTAATGGCCGCCGCCCACTTCTTGCGGGAAGACATCAAGGAAGTCTTCAACATCTTCGACGAGGACGCCTCCGGCTCCATCAGCATCCAGGAAGTCACCAAAGCGCTCTACACCATCACAGGGGAGCGTGTGCCCCGTTCGGAGGTGCTGAAGCTGATCGCCTACGGCCGTGACGCCGTCGGCCGGCAGCAGCAGAAGGCGCTGGAGAGCCAAAAGCCGGCGCTGCAGTCTCCCACCGCGGAAGGAGAGCCGCATAGCTCCATCCTGCCCGGAGCTGCAGGTGTAACGGGGGATGCCCGGCCTCCGAGTCGGAGCCAAGACTTGCCGAGTGTGTCCACCACCACGCGAGTGGCTAACGCCCGTCCGCACCAGCTCGATAGCAGCGAGGGTATCGACGTGGACGTGTTTGAGCACGTTGTGCTGCGTAAGCTGCAGCACCGCAGCTACGAGGAGGAGCTGGCCTACACCTTTGCACTGCTGGAGGATACCACCTACACTGGATTCATTACAAAGGAGAGTGTGCGGCGGGCGGCAGCGGAGACGGGCGAGCCGCTGACGGAAGCCGAGATTGCGGAGATGTTCGACACGCTCGTGACAGGGGCTCCGACGGCAGCCGTGGACTTGTCCACCTTCACCGATCTGCAAATCGCCGCACGAAAAGCGGAAGATCTGTGATTATAACAGTGATCGAGCGGCACAAGGATGCCGCATGCCTTGTCTTCCATCCAGCGAGTCAGGTCCTCTGTGTTGTTGTTGTTGTAAATTGTTTCTATCAGTTGTTGCTGGTGTTGCGCTGCTCATGGAACTCTTGTTGTCATGTACACTACGGTGATGTAATTGAGTCATTTCTTGCTTATCCTTCTTCTTTTTTTTTCAAATTGAAGTCTTTTAAAACATTATTTTCTCAAGAAACACTTCCCGCTCTCTCGTTCGCAAGCAAAGCTGTGCCATGAGCTTTTTGTTGGTCTCTCATGCCCTGCGCTGCTTCGTAGGCATGCGTTCCGGTGGCCGCCCACCGCTTGTTTTCTCTTCCTCTCTCATCACACTTTTGCTCTTCCTTGCTTTTCTTTTTTTCTTCTCGAGCGAAGAGGGCAGCAGCGGTTCTGCTGTTCGCCTGCCGACTTGTACGCGACACACTCTCACTCCCTAACAAAAACTACCCTACATCATCTTCTCAGCAGACATTATCACCAATACTATTCATCCTTAAAGTCTTTCTAGCGATGAGCTCCTCCTCCGCCTCCAGCAACAAATGTGCGGTGTGCAGTCGCGCCTTTGGCATGATGCTGTGGAAGCACACCTGCGATGTGTGCCGCAAAACGGTGTGCGACGACTGCGCTCCGCGCAACACTGACAGCGTAGGCGCCGACGGGGCCGCCACAAAGCTGCGCGTGTGTCAGGCGTGCGGCAGCACCGGCCGTCGTCTTGGCGATGCCAACGAAACCGCAGAGGCACCCCGCGCGGACCCGAACAGCGAGGCGGAGCGGGCACGGCGAATGGCCGCTATCGAAGCACGTAACAAGTCGCAGCAGAGCCGCGGACGACCTCAGGGAGGGGCGGCACTGTCACGTCCGACACCGGTGTCTCCGGCCCCTGCGCCAGCATCCCCGCCGCCACCCACCACCACCACTACAGCTTCTGGTACACCGGCGGCCACGTCACCGGCACCAGCGGCTGCGACCCCGCCAGCTTCTTCTGCAGCCAACACCAATGCCGCCGCGCCACGCCCGTCGAATCCTGCCCTGGAAGCGGCCCTGCGGCGTCAGCAGCAGCAGCAGCAGTTACGTGGCGGCTCTGCGGCAGCGGCGCAGGCGGCCAGCATGTCCCCCGAGAAGGTGAAGCTGCTGCGCGAGATCGATGCATTGATGGAGAAGCATCGCGAGGAGGCCCCGTTTGGCCTTCGCGCTTCGGACGAAACGAAGCTAAAAGGTTATTTGCACTATTTGAAGACCAAGTACAATGTGAAGGAGTGAGGAGTGCTGCGCGCCGTAGGAGAGGGGAATACAAAGCGCATAAGCGTACACGTGAGACGTGACACGCATCGTGTACTTCCTGCCGTGCTCGCGTCTTCTCTCATTTGGTGATGCTTGCTAGCATATATTTTTCTTTTCTTGTTGTGTATTATTGTGCGTCTACGTTTGTTGCATTTCTCGCTCTAGTTTTCTTAACTTTGCGTTCTCTTTCTGTCTCGCGTTTGCTCCTTAATCGTTTTGTTCCGTGTTCTGAAGTGCGCTGTGCCCCTTTCCACTTTACACCCCTTTTTTTTGCTCTTTTTTTTTGTGCGTGTATGTGTGTGTGTGAATGTGCGAATTCGCCAAAGAGGCTGCCTAGCAATACGAAAAAAACTCCATTTCACTCCATCTATTGTCTTGCCGCTGTCAACAAATCATGAACGCACGAGACACATATTTTTCTGATGGGACAGCTCTGCCAACAAACGCATTTGCCCGCTTTTCTTACTACACAAAAAGAAAAAAGAAAGGCCGCTCGAGGGTTGAAGGCAGGTAGTGAATCACTGAATACTGGTGTCAGCTTCGTGCTGTCCACAAATCTTTACTTCCTCCTTCTTCACCTCCCTCTCTCTCTCTCTCTCTGTTCTTCACTCTAACTGGTCTCGATATCATCATGCACACCACATTACTATCCTTCTCTTACTACGCTATATTTTCGTCAGCCTCCTCCTCGCGCGTCCGCGCCACTCCAAACGTAGCACGAAAGAGGCGCTCGCTTCTCTTAGTGCACGGCGCCGCTCTGGCTATTCTTTTTGTGTGTGTTCTCTTCTTTTGACCTCTTTCTTTTTTTTATTTTTCTGTCAGCAGTATCAATCCCTAACTTAAGCGTTCCTCATTAGTATCAATACTACTTTTTTTTTTTGTTTGGCGGTTGCGTTTTCTGCGGGTATCTTCACAACTTGCTGTGTGCTCTTGAGCCTAGCGGCTGAGTGTGTGAGTGTGTGCTGCACGCTGCGCAGTTTCTTTTTTCCTCGCTTCTTCACGTGTCGCCCCTTGGAGCTCGACGGTCAAGTTTCTTGTCCGATAAAAACTCCGGTAGCGCATTAAGGCTTACACACACAAAACGCCGTAGCCGTGACCCACCCAACACGCGTCACCGACACACCTTCTCGCAGGAGTACGCCTCAATTCTACTTGTCTTCCTCTCTTGCCGCGTTGGTGCTCCCACTCTTTTTTTATTTTTAGAGTACACGTACATCATTATTTTTTTTTTTTTACAACAATTAGAAAAAAGAGGGAAAACACGTGGCTGTCGCTTTGAAGGGTGTTGGCTTTATTAGACAAGCATAATACACCTTACTCTCTACCACTTAAAACACAAAGCCGCACTCAGTCCGCTACCAAAGTTGTCTCCACACACCATCTTCTTTTTTGTCTATCACTTCCCTTTTCTTTGTTTCACTCGTGGTTGTTGAGCGGCATCTGGTGTTGCTAATACACCCCCGTCCTTCTCTTTCTCTCGCTCACCCACCTTTCCTCACGTAGACTTTTTAATTTCTTTTCTCTGTGTGCCAAAGAGCCGCGGCCCTTCCCTACTTAGCCCCTTCGCTCTGTGACGGAACGATCATTTCTTCTTCTATTGGAGCAGCCAAGAAAGCAATCGCTGGCAGCAACCGAAAATTATATAGAAGACACGCACTACAAAAGAAGGGGAAACATGCAGGACTGGAAGATCGCCGTGCTGGTCGTCATCATCGTGGTGTTCCTGGTGCTTGCGGCGTTGCTGCTGCTGCTTCTGTACCGCTTCGGTCACTGGCGCCGCCTCATCCACCGCAAGAACAAGACTACACTCCGCTACATCGACGACGTGGAGAACAATGTCATCCGCCGCGGCCTCTCCGAGTCGGAGGAGAACGTGGACATGTACCAGCAGCTCTTCTTACATGACCCTCGCCTGCGGCCCAGCCCCCACGTGCTGTACTTCTTGGACTTTCAAGGCGAGCTGCTAAGCCTGGACTTCAAGAAGAAGGCACTGCAGCACGTCCACAGCGAGGCGGACCTGCAGCGCTACCTCGCAGACACGTTCCACCCCACTATTGAAGAGGGCAACCGTGTGACGGCTGTGGCACCTGAGATGCTCGCCCTCTCTTACGTGGATGACCGACTGGTGCTCGTCGTGATGGACTGCAAGCGCCTCCTAGACCGCGACGCCGAGTTTGGCGCTCGTATGCTACACACAGCGGAGCGTCCGCTGCTGCTGTCGCGTCTTGTGCCGGATGGCGTCGACGGAGCCGTCTACACGACGCTCACCCGCTTCGGCTACACGGTAGGAGCCCCGCCCGTGGTGCACACGCAGACTGGAGGGAGTTATCCTCTCGCCGCGTCTCTGCCCTCACCACCGCAGCAACAGCAGCAGCAGCAGCAAGAAATTCTCGTAGATGTCGCGCATGGCCGTGCAAACCCGATGGCACAGGCCGCTGCTGCAGTGCCGTCCTACGTCCCACCCTCCTTCTCGGTGCGCTCGCACGCAACTCCGCGTCCCGCGACGCAATCTGGCTCCTTCTACATGGTCGACGCCCCCGGCATGGCCCCTGCCCCCGTTATTCATCCCGCCGACACGCACCACATCACCACGAGTACACCCATCACCATCACCGCTGCATCTTACACGGTGCTGCACGCCAACGGCACTCGCACGCTGCTTGACGTGGCAGACACATCTGCAATCGAGGCAGCGCGTCTGCGATGGGACCGTCGTCAGGCGCTCGTGGTGCAGCTGCTGTCGGGAATGCTGGCTGGCCACCAGTGTGTCATGGACCCCGTCACCGACAATGGGAATCTCTACCCCCCGCGTGGCGCGGCGGTGTCTGCTGTGGAGCCGATCGTGTGTCTGCGGGCCGACGCGGTGCAGTACACGGTAGAGCGTGTGAACTCGACGCAGTGGCTGCCGGTAGAGCGACCAATTTTTCTTCCAGCAGGGCGGTGGTGTGTGCGGGCCCGCTCGGTCCTGTACGCCGACGACAGCAGCAAGTCTACTGCGAAGGTCTTCACGGTAAA